>CM053591.1:136135900-136153400 GCA_028646515.1 Pseudochirops corinnae
ATGTCCTCATCACAACCTCTTAGGACCCTGGCTTATTTAAATTCTTAGCTCATGTGGAAACCT
This sequence comes from Pseudochirops corinnae, assembly GCA_028646515.1. Lineage (NCBI taxonomy): Eukaryota > Metazoa > Chordata > Mammalia > Diprotodontia > Pseudocheiridae > Pseudochirops > Pseudochirops corinnae. The sequence goes on from CM053591.1 coordinate 136,135,964, forward strand.
CTCTTTGGTCTCCGAATTCTTAGTATTTTCTTTTGTTCTTTTGTCGTTCAGTGTTTTTTCAGTTGTGTTTGACACTTCAGGACCCTATTTGGGATTTTCTTGACAGAGATACTGGAGTGGTTTGCCATTCCCTTCTTCAGACCATTGTACAGATGAGAAAACTGAGGTAAGCAGGTTTAAGTGACTTGTCTAGGGTCGCATAGCTAGTAAGTGTCTAGGGTAAAATTTGAACTTCCTGACTCATGCTTTGTGTAGTGTACCACTTTCTATCTCCTCAAATTACGTGTCTGCTTATTTGGTCAGAACCATCCCCCTTCCTCCAGTCAAATGGAAGATCCTTGAGGAAAGAGACTGCCTTTACTTTTGTCCCTACACAAAGTAGATGCTTAATAAAGGCTCATTGGATTGGATTTTAATTCATAAATGCAGGCAGTGAATCCCTGACTAGGGACATTATAAAAGGAGGCAATGATCAGGTTGGGAGAAATGTAAGACATGCTCAGATATGTTTATTAAGAAAATTATTAACAATTTAAGGGAATGCTCATCAGTTGGGGAGTGGCATACGATTGTGATGGCATACAAACATACAAGAAATGACAAGGAGGGTAGTTTCAGAAAAACCTGACAGGAACTATATGAACTGATGCAAAGTGAAGTGAGACGTACTGAGAGATCGTTGGAAAAGGATGATGAAAAACAGTGTTCTAAAGGGATATATAATGCTTATTTTAAAAAATATTGTAGTGAAGAGAAAGAAAAAATAAAAAGGTATAGACCAGGCAATATAACCTTTGAAAAAAGCTGAGACAGGAAGGGAGGGGCTAAGAGGATCCATTATCAAAAGTACAGTGTACAGAATGTCCATGAACAGGGCTTGTGTCACAGACTGAAGAGAGAAAATAAAAAGAAAGCAGGATTCCTAGGGTCAAACCACAGAGATTTCAACTGGTAAGAGAAATGGTTATATTGATAATACTTTCAATCAGAATTTAATTCCATTTAATTCATAGGATCTCAGAGTTGGAAGGGACCCCAAAGGCTATATAATTTAACCTTTACTTAAATAGTAATCCCCTCTACAGTATTCCAAAGTCATCCAATCTCTCTTTGAAGACCTCCATTAAGGGGGTGCCAAGGCAGCTCATTCCACTTTTGCACAGCTTTAATTACTGCTAAGTTTTTCCTTACAAAAGAATGAAATCTTTCTCTCTGACACTTGCATTCATTGCTTCTGGATGTGCATACTGGTGCTAAGAAGAATAAGTCTATTTCCATTTTGACATGTTAGTCCTTCAAAAACTTTGCAATAGCTTCAAAATTCTTGTTTTACTAAACATTCTAGGTTCTCGTATTTACTATTAAGTAAAAGAAGAATAATATAATTTCTTAATTGAAAGAAACATTAAAAATCAAAGCTCCCACTCACATTTCAATTTAATTAAATTCAATAAATATTTATTAAGTCACTACAATGTGCAAAGTGAGAGGTGGCATGGAGGAAATAGAGGGTTGACCTTAGAGCAAGAGTGTGCTGTCAAATGTTTAACAACTGAGTCTCTCTCTCTCTCTCTCTCACTCTCTCTCTCTCTCTCTCTCTCTCTCTTTCTTTCTCTCTCTCTCTCCCTCAAAAAATGTTCAAGGATACACATTTATTTAATTTATTAACATTTTTGCCTTACTTTCTTAAGTCTTGAAATCAACAAAATAATAAACCAAGTTCTGATTTGTAATCTTTGTATATTTCTGAATTGTAAATGCTCACATTGAAAATTGAACAAGGATCTCTTGAGCTATTCTAAGCTGGTTCCAGCATACCACTGACTTAGAAGTCAGGAAAATCTGAGTTCAAGCCTATTATGCCAGTTGGGAAACTAGATTCCTGCCTCTGACACATATTGGCTATGTGACCCTGAGAAAAATCACTTAACCTTTTAGTGCCCTAAGCAAGTCTTGGAGACTATGAGTTACAGATACCTCTTCACTGGAGAGGGGATGTTAACATATGGAGAATTTCCTAGATGGATGAAATCATAGTTCTGGATCCTTTCCCCTTCAGCCCCTAAAAAAGTTGGAGCCATTGGTGATACAAAGATGAAAAAAAAAATGTCACTTACTGCCTTGAAAGAGCTTATAATTTATTTATTTTTGCTTTTTTTTTTTTTTGAGGGGGGAAGGCAGGACAGTTGAGGTTAAGTGAATTGCCCAAGGTCAAACGGCTAATAAGTGTTAAGTGTCTGAGGCTAGATTTGAACTCAGGTCCTCCTGACTCCAGGGGTGGTGCTCTATTCACTGCACCAACTAGCTGCCCTGAAGTTATAATTTAGTAAGAAGGATAAGACAGTTATACAGATAAGTACAATATGAGGTGAAACATGATAAAGTCAAAGATGATTTTAGATTGGGAGATCAGAAAAGGCCTTATGATGGAGCCTTTTTGATAGAGGTTCTATGATGGGGCTTTAGTTTTTGAGGCTTTATGATGGAGGAGTCTCCCAAGTTGGTTTTAGAAGGGAAATAAGGATTTAAATAGGAAGAAATATGAAGAGAGAGTTCTTCAGACATGATAGATGATCTATATAGAGGCATAGAGTCAAGAGAGGATGAGACCAGGCATGTAGAGTATGTGGAAATAAACAAGACTAGAAAAATAATTTGAAGCAGATTGCAAAGGAACTTAAATTCGGACTCTGAACTTTTATTTTATCATATTGGCAATAGGACTTTTTGGGCATGGAAGTGACATGCTCAGATATTTATTAAGAAAATTATTACCAATTCAAGGGGATGTTCATCAATTGGGGAGTGGCATATGATTGTGATAGAGTACAATTGGACTATAAGAAATGACAAGAGGGGTAGTTTCAGAAAAACCTGACAAGAACTATATGAACTGATGCAAAGCGAAGTGAGAAGTACTGAGCGATCATTGTGCACAGTAGTAGTAATGTTGTCATGATGACTAGCTGCAAAAAACTTGGCTATTCTGATCAATACAATGATCCAAGACAATTTCAAAGGACTCATGATGAAAAAAGAGAGAACTGATGAACTCTGAGTGCAAATTGAAGTATAATTTTCTCACTTTTTTTTTGCTTTTCTTGGAATATGGCTAATATGGAAATACGTTTTGCATAATTTCACATGTATGATTGATATATTGCTTGCCTTCTCAGGGGCTGTGTGAGAGAGTGAAGAAGGGAGAGAATTTGGAATTCAAAATTTTGAAAGAAAACAAATAAATAAATAATATTTTGAAGTATAAAAAAAAAGAAAATTATTAAGCCGTATGAAGGATGAAGTAGAAAGGGGAGAGACCAGAGGCAGGGAAACTAGATGGATGGCTAACACAGTAGTCTAGGTCAAAAGTAATGTGGGTTTGATAGCTGTATGGGCAAGGAGGTAAAGAAGCATGGATTTTCCCATATTCAGTGTGGCCTGAACTGCCATATATTCTACCAATCCTTCCCCACACAGCCTGGGACCTCTGTTGAAAAGTAGGCTTAGGCTAGGAGAGGAACAGGAAGCAGGAACCCAGGGGCAGCTGTACTTTGGTGTTTGCTAAAGAATAGGGTTGGAGTGAGAATATGATCAGCATCAAAGTGTACTTTACTCTCCGCTCACAAGTGCCCCATTTCCTTTCCCATACCAGATGGACCTCCATGAAGATCAAGAAAACCCCATAGAAATGGAGGCTCATGAACCATGCAAGGTTTTGAGTGAGTATTGACTACCAGAATGCCTACAACCTGCCTTACAATATTGCTGCTACCATGCCCAATGTTCTCTCAGTTCTTTTCACTTCACTTTTCATCAGTTCATTTAGTTCTTGCCAGGTTTTTCTGAAACTGCCCCCTTGTCATTTCTCATAGCCCAATATTACTCCATTACAATCATATGCCACTCCCCAATTGATGAGCATCCCCTTGAATTGTTAATAATTTTTGGAAGAAGAAAAGGAATAAAATTAGTTAAAACAGGAATCTACCACTTAGATGAACTCTCCTGTGAATCTTTTCCCCCTATCCATTCATATGGATGTTTTGGGATCTTGCCTTCTCCTTCCCATGCAACTAAAAGACATTTCTGATCTTCCCCCTTCCAATATACTCCCACTCCCCAATGCAAAAGCTCCCAGCTGTGTCTCTGTAGACAAGAAAACGATGTCCTCCGTTTGCTACTTGGAAGCAGAGTTCTTCCATTTCTCTGTCATTTTCTCCTTTAAGGACTAGGAGTACAGCATTCTACACTTTGGAATCAAATAGACTTTAATGGTTGTGACCGTGGCAAGCCCTCTCTTTTGTAATATGTTCTTTAGCATATTTAGATGTAGTTGAACTATTTTCTTCAAACTTGACTATCTGACATGTGAAATGTCTCAGTCCAGATGCCTTTTTAAAAAACAAACATAATTACTAAAACCATTATGCTATGATCAGACCTGTAGAGGAAAAAAAGTCAATGGAAATTTTAATTGAAAATGATCACAGTAGCAATAGAATTTAAAGTCACAACTGTTGAAAACATTTTGAAAAACCTTACCCTGTATACTACATAGTCTCCTGCAAACATCTGTGGAAATTTGCAAGCATCAAATTAGATACAAGTTGGTTTCCTTGTTTGTAAAGACAACAGAAGCCTGATTGAAAACCCACATAGCAACAGATAAAACCAAATGTAATGTCTGCTTACTTCAAGGTCAAAATACATGCGTAATCTCATGAAAATTGGGTGCTTTGTTATTTTAACGAAACTCTGTCAATATTTTCATTTAATACAGAACATTTCTAAGTGACAAGGAAGAAAAATACCAACAGCCACTGAGAGACTAAAAGACTGGGATAAACTTTTATAATTCACGGAGGTTTGTACAAAATAAATGCTTAATAAATTATTGTCAAATGGATGAAGGAAAATTTGAATTGACCAACATTTTTCACTTTCTGGATATTATATTAAATATGTTTTCTTTCCTTTTGTTAATTACCTTTTCAAACATTGACTTGAAATATCATATTAAGATGCTTAAAAATTATACTCTTGAAACATTTAGAAAATTGGTAGAGATGTCCCCTTTCAGTAAAATAATAAAAATTGTAATGATAATAACATTAACAATATCAACAATATACAATCATATAAAGTTTGAGAATATCTTGCATGTCTGACTTTGAGATATCATATCTGTGAATCTGAGAAAATCTTGTCCCTTCTGCAACATCTTAGGACCATATCCTCCAAAGTGTGTATGATCAAGGCTTGAGACAAAGTATCTGTCCCATCATCCCTGTCACCTTGAGTAGATGAAAATCTTCTGGGTCTCTGTTTCCTAATCTGTAAAAGAGGGGGTTTGGATTCGAAGGTGTGCACATCTAAGGTCCCTTCCACCTTGAACATTCTATGTGTGTATGGTTAGAATCTCAAAAAAACCTTGACAAGCTAGAGAAGTATTCATAAAAAAGCCAGAATTTCAATCAAGAACAAGATGATGTTCTTGGGGAAGAAAAACATTGCAGAAATATAAAATGAAAAACCTTGATTTTATTCAGGCACAGCTAAGAAAGACCTTGGTGTGAGTCAGCAAGGCCCTGCTTACTGCCAAGAGAATTGAATGTGGTCCTGGGTGGGGTGGAGTGGAGGTGGAGAGGTGGTGAAAGGGGGGGAGAGGAGATAAAAACAGGAATAGATATGTGGGAAGTGTAAGGTATCCTCCTGATATGGTTGTCATTACTCACACCCCTCCTGGTGTGCTGCTAGGTTTAACTTGTGTAATTTGTAAAAAGGTGTGAACGTGAAGAAACAAAATAACAGAAAAATAGAAAAATGGCACCTACAAAGGTCAAAGAAAAAGATGAAGGCAAGACTGAATAGTGGGCTTCTCACAAATGATTTGGGGCAGACATTATGCTGGAAATATTGTATTTTTATTGACTCATGACATTTTAATTATGTATATTGTTGAAAGTTTTGCATACTGATGGAATTGGGAGATCCTGAAATTATATTCCTGTCACATCTCCCATTTCTGTCACTGCTTCCAAGGAAACACAAAAAGTTTATCTTTGTCTCCATATGCATTTTATGTCCTATTTCCCCAGCAATCAGCCATCTTGGCACCAACCTCCTTTTTGCCAAGCTGCATATCTTGCTCCTATCTATCCATTCCAATTCTGGAACCATAATCATATTATCTCTGCTATTGCTTCTGGAAAGTGTATGCCAATTTATTCTCCTACTTGTGACTTTCCAAACCAAAACAGCCTCCTTGACTACCAATCCCTCTTATGTGTTATCTCTACCATTCTACCAGCAGAATATAAAGTCTTTGAGGGCAGCGAATGTTTCTGTTTTTGTATTTACATCCTAAGAGCTTCTCCCAGTGTCTGGCACACAGGAAATATTGAATAAACTTTTCATTCATTCATTCCATGGACTTCATACTGAGCACTGGGATCTGTACAGAGCAGGCCCTCTTTAAGAGGAATGTAATGAATGGGCAAGAAAACACAGACTGAATTTTGCTAAGGAGGACTTGAGGTTCAACATGAGGAAGCCCTTTTGAAATGAGAGGGTATTGAGCTGTCTTACCAAGAAGGCATATGGAACTTGCTTTTGGGGAGATATGGGAAAGATGACCTTCAGTCATTAATCTCACTGGGATGGTTACAGTGAAGTATCTCAAGTCCAAAGGCTCACTAAAGGAGGAAGCTAATCTGACCTAGAGGAATGTCTATGCTGGGATGCTAGGGGAAGGTTAGGCAGACTCAGAAGAGGTGCAAAAATAATGATAACAGGGTGACTAGGTGTCTCAGCGAATGGAGCACCGGCTGTGGAGTCAGGAGGACTGGAGTTCAAATTTGACCTCAGACACAACACAAAAAACTAGCCAAGTGACCTTGGGCAAGTCACTTAACCCTCAATTGCCCTCTAAAAAGAAAAAAAAATAATGATAACAACTCAAATTTATATTTTAAGGCTTGCAAAGCCTTTTGTTACAACTCATTAAAGTAGGTAGTGCAGATATTGTTATGAGAGAAGAGAGACCGCTGCAGACATAGAGGGAGTGGGAGAGAGAGACAGGGAGACAGAGACAGAAATACAGAGAGACACACGCACACATACACACATACACAGACAGAGAGACAGAGACAGGCAGACAGAGACACACAGAGACAGAGAGAGGAGAGGAGAGAGAGATGGAGAGGGAAGGGGAGACAGAGAGACAGATACACAGGGAGAGAGAGAGAGAAAAACAGAGAAAGACAGAGAGACAGAGACAGAGAGAGGAGGTGGGAGAGAACAAGAAGGAGGGGGAGACAGAGAGAGAGAGGAGGGAGGGAGGGACAGAGAGAGAGAGACAGAGACAGAGAGAGACAAGAGACAGAGAGACAGAGAGAGAGAAGTGTGTGTATGTGTTGTATTTGGTCCTTAATCGACATTCTCTGTCATTTCAGTTAAAAAGAAAAAAACATGTTTCCCCAATCCTGGTCTAAGGAAAGTGCCCTGGAATAAGAATCAAGATGCTCACCAAGCTCAGCCACTAATTAACCTTGTGCAAGTGACTTGACCTCTTTGAGATTTAATTTTCTTAATATCACTTAACCCACTGTTCTAGCAGCTAAAGCACTGAGCTTGGGGCCAGGAGAACAAAACCCGAATTCCCTTTTGGATACTTGCTAGCTAAGTAACATGTAACACATGTTCATGAGTAGGTTACAATCTGTGGAAGCCTCAGTTTCCTTCTCTGTAAGATGTACATAAAAATATTTATACTACTGGTTACACCTCCAGGTCCTCAGAGGATTGCTCTGAGAAAAGTGCTTTGCCAACTTTAAAGTAGTCTCTAAATGTATATTATGTTCGTTATAATTCCTTGGTAAGAATGCATTTGCATAACAACTTATAGTTTTTGAAGTACTTTCACATACATTATCTCATCTGACTCTGACAGCAACCCTGTGAGGTGGGCAGGGCAGATATCATTTTCATTTTACTGATGAGCAAACTGAAGCCCACAAAGTTTTAGTAAGTTGGCAGGTGTTACTGCTTTTAAGTCAGAGTAGGTTTTAGAACTCAGATCTTCTCATGTCTCTTCTGGTGGATTTTTTTTCCTGGATGCTTATTTTCCCTAGGGATGTTGTGAAGATAAAATAAGGTAGTCATCAGAGCAAAGAAAAATATTATACAAATGTTAGGAATTATTATTATTCAATATTAGGTTTTTAAGAAATTTGATATTTTAAAAATAATTTTCAACAAACCAAATTCTCCTCAATTGGAACTGCCCTTCTTGCTCCTTCCTGCTTGACAACCCATTTCTATTAGTGAGTCAAAGGCATTTAAAAATACGTATTTTTAAACTTCATGAGTGTTCTGATTGAAAGGTTGTGATATTTGGAAGCAAACAGAATATATTCGCTCCATTACCAAAAAGAAGTGAGACCACACTCTTGGAACAGTCAAAACAGACTTGGTGGGCTGTGTTCATCAAGATAGGAAAAGAGAGAGATTCATTTCTGAATTGGTTATCAAATTGTTCTTGTAAGTGACACGATTGAAACCTTCAATCGGCTCCACAACCTGCTGAGTCCATGTTTCTGCATCTGTGGAAGCTCAGCAAATGAGCCCTTCTCAGCAAAGCAAGATGGTTTCACCAGCAAGAGGCTCGCTTCGGTGTCACACTCTGTGGGCTACCATTTTGCAAGAGTGCTCTTTCTGTTTCTCCCTTTGAATTACCTAATGATTGACAGCACCCCTCCTTAGTCACATTTTCCTTTCTCTGATCTTTTGAGTAAACCTTATCACTAGAAGACTTTTTTTTTTCTAAGTCAATTACCTGCTTTTTCCTTCTTTTATCCTGAATTCACTCTTCTATCACATGGGTCTTTTGAGTTATCTTCCATTTTGGCCTTCATCATCTTTGTGTTATCTTTTTTGATGCAAAATGGCATAGGCCCAAATAGGTCAAATACAGGGAGGAAAAGATCTACAGAAATATTTGTAGCAGCCCTTTTCTTGGCAGCTGAAAACCAGAAACTAAGAGGGTGTCTAAATATGGGGGAATGGCTAAACAAATTATGATATATGATCATAACTGAATATTATTGTGCCATTAGAAATAACCAAATAGACTGTTTCAAAGTAAAACTGGCAAGATCTATATTCTGAGAAGGGCTCTATAGGCTTCACCTGATTACCAAAGGGGTCCATGATACAAAAAGGGTTAAGAACTTTTGGTCTCATGGAAGATGAAACAAAATTTCTCTCCTATGTTGGCTGAAAAATTCTCTTCCTTGTTGCATTTGACAAAATGAGACCTAGGCTGCTGTCACCACAATTGAGACTTCAGCATTTTTTTAATGTGACTATTCATTGGTTAGTAGGGATATTTTCTATTAAGGATCAATACAGTTGCTTCAGTGGCAATGGGAGCAGATCCAGAGGATTCAAGAATGAAATCTTGTCATTGTTGAATGACCTTGTTCAAATAGAATTAGGAGTCAATATGACCTGTCCGAGGGAGAGATAATAAGAGATGTGGAGGATAGTCTTCATTGCAATCTTAATAGATTCCCTTCTGTGAAGGCAGGTCCAGAAAATGAAAATGAAAACCACTTGTCTCATTTTTTTCTAGAAAAAGTGACAGGTGCATTTAAAACAATGCCTTTACAATCAGTAGGAAACCATTGGAAAAGAACAACAAAATAATTTAGGATTTGGAGTCAGAAATCCTGTTCTGGAATCTTGGCTTTCCTATTATTAAGGCTGGTGACTGTCAGGGAAGACAGAAAAAGAGGGAAGATGAAGACAAAGATTTTTTGCAGCTGTCTACAATAGCTCAGTAGCCTCTGGGTTAGATCAATACCTGCTTCTGCCATTAGAGTTGATGATCTGGGATATGGGCAAGACCTGAAGGAGCTTTTGATACAGTGCGAAACATCCATTTCATAAATGAAGAAAAACCTTGTTGTAAGTAACTGGAAGAGAACAGTGTGTGTGTGTGTGTGTGTAAGATAGAGAGAATAGCATGTAAGAAAGAGAATAATATGTGTATATGAGAGAATATGTGGTGTGTGTGTGTGTGTGTGTGTGTGTGTGTGTGTGTGTGTATGTATGCAGAGCAGGAACTGAATACTGGGGGATGAATGGGAGGGAGGGAAGAAGGACTGGACAGATAGGCAACACCTGGCCTGGAGCTAACCTGAATGTTTGTAGGTTCTAACAACAACACTCATGTATCAGAACTGATGTCTGAACCACTGGCAGATGTAAATATGTTGTTGGCACAGTTTTGATCCTTTTGTCTACCAGTGGTCTCCATGATCCCAGGACCTTCTAGGGCAGTGGTTCTCAACCTTCCTAATGCTGTGACCCTTTAATACAGTTCCTCATGTTGTGGTGACCCCCAACCATAAAATTATTTTTGTTGCTACTTCCTAACTATAATTTTGCTACTGTTATGAATCGTAATGTAAATATCTGATATGCAGGATGTATTTTCATTGTTACAAATTGAATATAACCTACAGGTTGAGAACCGCTGTTCTAGGGTGTCCAAGTGGACTCATGGTCAACATTGGACTCATGTCAGATATTTCCAACTGTGTGGTCATGGATTAGTTACTTTTCCTTTCTAGGTCTATTTCCTTGGGGAGGAATTAGATCAGATGATGCTCTTGTTGCTATGGTATGATGGGTAAAGTCATTTAAAAGTAATGTGGGAGATCTGACATTTGAAATAGAAGAACTTCAGTATTAGAGGAAGACTAGTAACAAGTATTAAAAATTTTGGAGTTGAAGGAGGGGTAATAAAGAGAGTCCATGTCACAAGAAAAGGTCAAGGGGATAATAGAAGTGCTTCAGAGACACAGCATATTTTTCAAACGACCCAGCTCTGATGCAACAACAGTTTTGTTGGGAAGAGTAATCTGTACTGGACAGTAAGGGCTTCTCCCTCCCACCCAACACACACATGCTTGCTTTGCCTCTGACTTATGCTATGGCTTCATAAAAATCATTTATTCTTTTCTAGTTACCTCTTTAGAAAATCGGGCATGTTATGAGCTTCAAGGGTTTCTCATTTGACTTTTTCTGTACTTCAGTTTCACCATTTTCAAAATGAAGGGGTTGAACTTATCATCTCTAAGGTGCTTTACAGGTCTTACAATCTATGGGTAGTAACTTATTAATCATGGCACAATTATTTGACAAGCACTATTAAGAGCAGCTATCATGTATCAGAAACCATTAGATAATTGGGGTACAAAAAAACATTAAACAGTCCCTGCCCTTAAGGAACATACTCTGTTGGTAGAGACAACAGTGTACGTAAATGAATTTATGCAGAACATATGAAAAGTAAATATAAGATCATCTGTGGAAGGAGGGGGCTTGGAGATGAGCCAGGTGCACCGCATCTGGCCATTTATTCATGAGTGATTTTATTTTATTTTTTAGCTTTTGCACTTTAACAAATACTTTAAAAAGGAAAGTATTAGTAGCATTTTGCTTCAGGACAACAGATACTTCCTAAAAAATGCCCAGTCACTCTCCCACAAAACACGTTCCCAGAAATCAGTTGAGTGAAGTTGCCTTCTAACATGGTGGGGACTGACCTTGAATGCCATTCTCTACTCTTGTACAAATGTTAACAGTGAGAACGGATGTGTGCTTTAGCCCTGATAGCCTGGCACCTACACTGTCCATTGTATGGACTGGAGTTTTGCAGCTGTTTATTGTTTTGTTTATTTATCTTTTTAACAAATACCTTAAATAATAGGACCAGTTCTTCCTTTGGCTAAATAGAGCTCTTATGGGAAGCATCAGTAAGGTCAACATACTGAGGAAGCATCAGAAATATATCAAAATAATGGCATTCACTGATACAGCTCCTGGCCCCTGCACCATGACTTTGCTCTTGATAGGTGACAAAGATGATTTGTGCCTCTTCATCCCTCCAGTGCAGGGCGGGGGGGGAGTTAAATAGGAAGGAAAAAAATCCCAAGCACAAGAGGCAACTGAATCATAACATTTGTGGGCAGATAGTAAAGAATGAGCTTGCTTAGAGTTTTGGGGCAGCAGTGGGTAAGTAGAGGTCTGCAGAAAGTATGTCACTTTGGGGTAGAAAGAGATGTGGGAGTTATTGTTTGAAGTATGAATTTTAACAGTGTAGAGAGAAACGTCAGCTGTATTGGATAAAAATCCAAGATGGTCAAAGCGATGAGGCCCTTTGGGGTGGTTCATTCTGTGCCTTGAGTGGGCAGGTTGTGGTTCCTCATTCAGTGAAGTATTCTGCCTCTCACAACTCATCAAAAACTTAAGAGTATTCATAACAGTTGGAATCAAAATTAAAAAAAAAACTTAAAAAAATCTAGCACTAGTATTGAATGAGCAGGCAGCTAGATGGTGCAATGGATAGAGCACTAGGCCTGGAATCAGGAAGACTCATCTTCATGAGTCCAAATCTGCCCTCAGACACTTGCTAGCTACTGTGACCCTATGCAAATCACTTAATCCTGTTTGTCTTGGTTTCCTCACCTGTAAAATGAGCTACAGAAGAAAAAGACAAACTACTCTAGTATCTTTCCCAATAAAACTCCAAATGGGGTCACAAAGAGTTGGTGTGAACCGGTATGATTGAAATGACTGACAATGAACAACAACAACAGAAGTTAATAAGCTGTTTTCACTTTCAGTTACTTACTTGGCAGGGCTAGGGACTGCCAAAGGGAAACTTACTAGTTTAGAGCTCGAGGCATCAGGCTACATCTAGGTAATGGGGATTCAGTACTTGCTCTCTCCCTTAGAGCTTTTGTAAAACCAGCAGATTGATGCTGTCTGCCTTCAGGAGAACCAGTTCTTTGGTTAAAACTTCCTCAGGTCAGTGCTTACTAAATTAGCCAAAATGGTTAGTATGAATTTCTGATATTCAGTATTTCCAATACTCAAGAACACTATGATCAGGACTTTCTTTCTTTTTTTTTTTTTTCCATTTCCTTCCTTCCTTTTTTCCTTCCTTCCTTCCTCCCTCCCCTCTTTCTTTCTTCCTCCTTCTTCTTCCTTCCCTCATTCCTTCCCTCCCTCCTTCCTTTCTTCCATCCTTCCTTTCCTCCCTCTCTCCTTCCTTCCCTCTCTCCTTTTTCCTCTTCTTCCTTCCTTCCTTTCTTGCTTCCTCCCTCCCTTCCCTGCTTCCTTCCTTCCTTCCTTATTTCCTTCCTTCTTTCCTTCCTTCCTTCCTTCCTTCCTTCCTTCCTTCCTTCCTTCTTTCATTCTTTCTAGACAATCCTTTGGAGAGGCAGGGTGTTTCATACTGGGTAAAGAGCAAGCATCAGAGGAAGGGTTCTAGTCTCAACTCTGACACATACTAGCTGTGTGACCCTGGGCAAGTCATTTACCTCTCAGACAATCTAAAACTCTCTAAGACTATCAATTTGAACAGAAGTAGCTGATCAGCATTGGTACAGTTTCTTCACTTGGTGTGTGTGTGTGTGTGTGCGTGTGTGGGGTCTCTTTCCTAGGGAAATGATCTATTTCTAGATCTTTCTCAGTCTTCCTTTACTCAAACATATTTTGAATCAAGAAAATGTGGGGATATTGTTAACAAACTTTTGCTAAGTCTTATAAATCAGTAAGTCTCTCAGACAACAAAAGTTTACAATGTTTACTACATACTTTCCTTGAATCACATAGAGGAGGGCAACAAACATTTGTTAAGTGCCTACTGTGCTAGGCACTGTCCCAACTCCTTTACAAATATCTTATTTGATCTTTACAACCCTGTGAAGTAGGTGTTTAATGAGCAATTATTAGATTCTCCTCCATTTTAATGGACAAATACCTCATCAATCAACGAATCAACAAGTATTTATTAAACATCTACTATAAGACACTGGTCTTACAGTCAGGAAGTCATGGGTTCAAATCCTACCTCACATACTTGCCAGTTGTGTGACCCTGAGCAAATTCTTAACTTTCTCATGCCTAAGTCTTATCTGTAAAATAAGAGGAAAAAACCAGAGAGGACCTTTAAGATTCTTTCCAGCTCTAAATCTAGGCTCTTACGGTCCTATGATCAGGCATTTTACTAAGTTCTAGGATGCAAAGATAAAAACTGAATTTTCTCAGCCCTCAAGGAGGCTATTCTCCATCAGGAAAGACTATAAGTCCAACCAAAACAAATGTACAGCAATTTTGGGGGAAGTACTAGTAGCTGGGGATATTAGGAAAAGACTTATGTAGCTTCTAACCAGGATTTATATAGTGTTTAAAAATTTGCAAAGTGCTTGAAATATATTATGTCATTTGATATTCACAACAACTCTGTGAGGTAAGCGACATTCTGATGCCCACTTTATAACTGCAGGAATTGAGGCTGAGAGGTTAAGCCCAGGGTCACACAGCTATTCAGTGTCTAAGATATGATTTGAACTCAGGTCTTCATGAATCCAAATTAAAGTCAAATGCTCTGTTTACAATGCTATCTAAAAGCATTTGATTAAATATTACCTTTGCATGTAATTGGAAAAAATAAAATACAGTTATCCCTTCCATATCACAAGAGTTAGGGGTGCGTTGCCCCTACAATCTGGAAAGTTTACATAAAATCTTTTGGCCCTCCCTTCATAGCAGTGAAGAAGTCTGAATTATTATGGTATTAAAAGATAAACTATATTGATGTTGTACAATACTATACATATATTTTACACATTCCTGAATTTCTAGACTTTTTCTGTGTCTTCTGCTAGCTTTCATGTGTCATCTGTGGCTTCTGCAAAACTCCTCCAAAATTCTCATTTAATTTCTTATGCTGACCTGTGATGTATCAAAACCATGATGGAGAAAGTAGCAATATGGAAGGGATAACTGTACTATTAAAAATTTTTTTTGAAAAGCATTTGAACTGAGCTTTGAAGAACACTGGGATTCTCAGGAGGGTGTAGGGATGTTGATCCAACAAACATTTATTAAGCACCATATATATATACTTAGGAATGTATAAAATGTATACATACACCATACATAATGTATATAAATGTATACATGGTGTACAGTGGTATACATATTTTACATGCATTTATAAAATATATATATATATAAATATAAATTACTCTGCTAGGCTGGGGATGGAAGGATGAACAATATAGTTCTTGACTAGGAAGACAGTCAAGGTCTTTGAGTAAGGCAATGACAATGATCAATTCTATTTGTTAGTATCGTTACCTCCAGGACCCTCTGCCTGGCATTTAAAGGTCTTTACATTCTGGTCCTTCCTTTCCAGTCTTCTTAGACTTTATACCCTTCCACACATGTGATGATTGAGCCATATTGGTCTATTTGCTTTGCTGCTTCTTGGACATAACACTCCATCTACCATCTCTGTGCTTTTGTACTGGTCAAGTCTCACTCTTGGGATACAATCCCTGCCTTCACTTTTACCCTTTAGAAACTTTGATCTCTTTCAAGATTAAACTCAAATACCATCTTCTGTAGGAGGCCTTTCAATGCTAGAATCTTTCTCTCTAAGTTTCCCTTTCATATACTCTATTATGTGTCTTTGTAACCCCACTCCTACCTGAGCTTGAATTGGTTTTCTCTGAAAGATAGCCCTGTCTTGTATGTTACTCACACAGAGGTGACATGACTCCTGAATGGCTAAGACACCTTAGCCAATAACATTGATTAGCTGTGTAAGTGGGAAGAGATTTTGGAGGCACTTTTGGGACACACTTCAGGAAGGGGATTTGAGAGAGGCCAGCAGGTTTTCAACTATGAAATTTCAAATGATGGACTAGATATTTCCCTGGAGCTAAATCAACCCATAACAGGTCCCTTGACCTGTACCTCCAACTCTTGAGATTGCTAAGAATGGACCTGCCTTTCCTTATGAGATCCCTTTCTCTCTTGAAGAGTTCATTTACTTTTGTATTTATTCATCTACTCTAGTCTGCATAATGCCTCCAATTTCTGCGTATTATTTGTTTTTATAAAGAGGTTTATCTATTCATGATTTTCTTTTATGAACCAGGCATTTGGTGAGAGGGAGCTAGGCTGTCCAGAATTTGTTAATTGTTAGCATCCCCCTGAAAATAGAGAAAGTGATATTTATTCTGAGCTCTTTATTCTACTGTAAGAGTACAAATATTTGATATAAGCTAGAAAAAATAATTCTAGCCCAATATCACTCTTGGACACAGGACAGTAAAAGAGAAATTGCCCACCCATAACCCTTTTCCTGCACCTAACACATGTAGAAATCAGTCTCCCTTGGAGACATGGTGGTCCAGATTCAAGATCAATTACCTATCCATGAATTGAAAGAATTAGAATAGAGAATAAAAAAAAAACTATCCCTCTTTTCAGATAATATGATTATATACTCAGAGAATCCTAGAGAATCAATTAAAATTAATTTAATTAACGACTTCAGCAAACTTACAGGATACAAAATAAACCCACATAAATCATCAGCATTTCTATATGTAACCAACAAAGTTCAGCAGGAAGAGTTAGAGGGATAAATTCCTTTTAAAATAACTGCAGACAATATAAAATATTTGGAAGTCTGCCTACCAGGACAAACCCAGGAATTACATGAACACAATTATAAAACACTTTTCATACAAAGTCAAATTTAAGCAATTGGAGGCAAACTAATTGCTCATGGATAGGCCAAACTGATACAATAAAAATGACAATTCTACTTCAATTAATTTACATATTTCATGCCATACCAATCAATTGCCAAAAATATATTTAGTAGAGCTAGAAAAAATAATAAGAAAATTCATCTGGAAGAATAAAGGGTCAGGAATATCAAGGGTACCAAAGAAAAACGTGTGAAGGAAGATGACCTAGTAGTACCAGATCTCAAACAGTATTACAAAGTGGTGATCATAAAAACAGTTTGGTACTAAGAAATAGAGTGTGGATAAGTGGAATAGACTAGGTACACAATATATAGAAATAAATGATTGTAGTAATCTAGTATTTGACAAACCCAAAGATTGTGGGACAAGAAATAATTATTTGACAAAAATTACCAGGAAAACTATTTGACAGAAACTAGGTCTAGACCAACATTCACAGCATATACCAAGATAAGGTCAAAATGGGCACATGATTTAGACACAAAAGGTGATATATCATAAGCAAATTAGGGGAGGTTGAAAATTTTACCTAACAGATTTATGGATAAGGGAAGAAATTACATCCAAACAAGAGATAGAGAGCATTATGAGATGTAAAATGGATAATTTCGATTACATCAAATTAAAAAGATTTTGCACATTTAAAACCATTGCAGCTAAAATTAGAAGGAAAACAGGAAACTGGGAAACTTTTTTTAATAGAAAGTTTCTCTGATAAAGTCCTCATTTTTCAAATATATAGAGAACTGAGTCAAATGTATAAGAATATGAGTCATTCCCCAAATGATAAG
>CM053591.1:136158400-136223753 GCA_028646515.1 Pseudochirops corinnae
CTTCTTCCTAGAAATGTAAGATGCCATCTAAAACCTTAATAGCTGCAACGAATCATCACAGATTTTTCTTATACCTGGAAATCCTCCTGTGCTTTCGTACATGGAAGGCAACTCAGTGAAGCCATATTATCAGATAGCTAAGTGGATCCATAGGGCTTACTCCATGTATCACAGAATACAAAAACAACCCAAAAAAGAAAAACAGAAGCACAAAATGAAAATAGAAACAACAACAACAAAAATAAATACAGGGAAAAGAGTTAAAGCCAAATCCTACATCAATTATTGTTGTTAACCTGATTCCAGATCAGTGATCCAAAAGGGTCTTTTCTATGCCAAGCAAGGCACCCCCAAAGGATAAGATGAGCTGTACCAAGAAGCATTTCCCCCCACCCCCATAAGTTATAAGAATTTCCTAAGAAAGAGAATGGAATTCAAATCAGTTTATTTCTTTGGTATTCTATAAAATGAGTTATTATTTCATAATTTAGTTATAATCTTAGAAGTACTCAGAAAATTAACAATGGGACTTACTAGGACAAAAAATGATTAATTAGAATTTGAAACCTAAGAAAAGCAGGAAGATGGTAAGAGAGTGTCTACCTGTTCCTAATGAGTTTGAATTACCAAGCCTAGATGATTTACATGCTATGGTACTGAAAGTCCTGGATGATTTGACAGCCAAGTCATTGTCATAGACAATAAGAAAGGTACCCAGGCACAGAGAAGGGAGAATGTAGCTAGGTAGGTGGAAAGTCATTTAACCCTACTTGCCTCAGTTTCCTCATCTGTAAAATGAGCTGGAGAAGGAAATGGCAAACTACTGCAGCATCTTTGCCAAGAATACCTCAAATGGGGTCACAAAGAGTTAGACACGACTAAACAACAACAGAATTGTCCAATTAATACTTTATTAGGGCCAACTCTAATGTATCTCTCCCTCTTCCTGGCATCAGAAAGATAATGAGTTCAAATTCAGCCTCAGACACTGGCTGCGTGATTCTGGGCAAGTCACTTAACTGTTGTCTGCCTTAGTGTCTTCATCTGTAAAATGAAGATAATAATACCCCTACTTTCTAGGGTTGTTATAAGAATAAAATGAGATAATATTTGTAAAGCACTCTGTAGAACTTAAAGCAGTATATGAATACTAATTATTTCATAGAAGGGAAGATGAAGTGAGTGACTTATCCAAAGTCATAGGCATGGAGTAACATAGTGGGCATTATTTACATTTTGTTCTTTTGATTACAAATCCATCTCTCTACTGGGTGTATTTTCTGTGCTTTTGCATAGATTGTCTCCCCAGTGTGCTCCCTACTCACCTCTACCATAGAATACTGAACTTCCTTCCTGCTATTTCAAAAACCTTTCTTCATCTTCTCCTGTCCTCACAACAAAGGTGGTAGCTTTCTCCCTCCACTCAAATAATTTTATGTTTACTTATCTGTTTAGGTGTTGTATGTCCCAGTAGAATGTAAACTTCTTGATAACAGGGGCTGTGTGTGTGTGTGTGTGTGTTTGTGTGTGTGTGTGAATTTTTGTTTTTAACTTTGTAATGTCAAATGCTTAACACTGACGGGGGCCTTTTTCATAGGAAGCTTGCTGAAATGAATGGAATTTCACCATATTGCCCCCGTGGGTGCTATGTGGGCAATAAGGAGAGAGAGCTATAATTGAACAAGACATCAGCATGGTCAGTACTATGCTGAAGTTGTAGTGGAATTTCTTCTGAAATGAGTCATAGTTGCATTTCAGAGGCAAGGCATGGAAGAGGTTATGTGGCAATCTTTCTCTCCATTAAGGAAACCACTCAGTCATTTTCTAAGACAAAATCTGACTAATAAAAGCTGATATGGTCATATTCTAATAATCTAGAGTCAAAGGAGCAAATATAAATACTTTCCAAATTGTGAGGTATGCCTGAAAACGGGTCTTCATGGAAAACTATTGAGTAATTCAAGGATAAGGCATGTATGGGGCAGTGAGGTGGTGACATGATGCATAGAGCGCCAAGGCCAGAATCAGGGGGACCTGAGTTCAAATCTAGCCTCAGACACTTACTGGTTGTGTGTCTCTGGTTAAGTCATTTAACCCTGTTTACCTCATTTTCCTCATCTATAAAATGAACTAGAGTTGAGAAAACCCCAAGTGGGGTCAAGTTGAACGTGACTGAAATGACTGAACCAAAGAAGCTCATGTATGAAGACAATGTTGATA
Source organism: Pseudochirops corinnae (assembly GCA_028646515.1). Classification (NCBI taxonomy): domain Eukaryota; kingdom Metazoa; phylum Chordata; class Mammalia; order Diprotodontia; family Pseudocheiridae; genus Pseudochirops; species Pseudochirops corinnae. The sequence continues at coordinate 136,160,621 of CM053591.1, forward strand.
AAATGAAAAAAAAAAATAAGGTGGATTTGGAGTCTGAGGACCTGAACCTGCAATCTTGGATCTGTAATTTACTCCCTTTGGGAAAATTCTTTCAATATAATTAATTTCTTTTGGAATCTTATATATTCTAATTTATTTATTTAAAAAGTTATTCTGAGATGGGTAGCATAGGCTTAGCAAGACTGAAAATGGGGAGCACGGCACAAAAAAGGATCTTTTCTATATGAATGGAAATGCCTCATTTATTTGGTCTTTTTAAGTTGAGAATAAAAATAAATTTTTAAAGTATAAAAATTTTCATGGGAAGAGGTAGAGATGTATTGGAATTGGCCATAATAAAGTATTAATTGGACAATTTGTTGTTCTTCAATCATGTCTGACTCTTTGTGACACCATTTGGGGTATTTTTTGGCAAAGAGGCTGCAGTGATTTGCCATTTCCTTCTCCAGCTCATTTTACAGATGAGGAAACTGAGGCAAACAGAGTGAAATGACTTACCCAGAGTCACACAGCTAGTAAGTGTCTGAGGTCAGATTTGAACTTAGAAAATGAATCTTCTGACTCCATGCCCAGCACTCTATCCACTGTACCACCTAGCTGCCCCTCTTTGATAATTACCTATATGCAAATATTATTCAGATTTACTTACTGCATTTCATACATTTGAAATGGCCCAAATCCAGGAATTACATTTTTAATTTTTCTTTTCTCTTTTACTCTCATTTCATATGAATTCAGAAGACAGAATAGTTGGGGGATGGAATGAAGAGGGGGGGATGATAAAGAGGTGAGGAGTCCAGTTTGATGACAGTTACCAGCAACCTTGTCAGTCTTCCTTATCTGACTGAAGGAGAGGGGATCAGGTTTTCAGAGGTCATGAAATTTCTCTGGAAGGTCTTCCAAGCATATGCTTAATTTGGTAAGAAGAAGTTGCCAATCTCAGGAGGGTGCTGCTCTATCTGATCTCAGAAGAACAGAGATAACCAACTTTACTTTTAAGTTTCTAAAAACAGGATATGGATGTTCAGGTGTGTTTCAATTGTGGTACTATTATTATTATCACATGACCTCCATCATGGGTTGAGTCGTGGTGCTAGTATTATGTATTTTTGAACCAGATAATCAGAATCTTGATTTAAAAAGGACCTGAGAAGTTTTCCCGAGAGATTGTCAAAGGAGAGAGAGGGAGAAGGAGATAGATGGATAGATATAGAAATAGAGACAGAGAGACAGAGACAGAGAGAGAGAGAGAGAGACAGAGAGACAGAGACAAAGAGAGAGACAGAGAAACAGGCAGACACAGAGACACATAGAGAGGGAAAGAGAGAGAGAAAGAGAAAAAGAGACAGAAAGAGAGAGACAGAGACAGAGAGACAGAGAAAGAGAGAGGGACAGAGAGACAGAGGGGGGGAAGAAGAGGAAGAAAGTAAAAACAGGGTATCATCTGACACATATGAGTTTTTAAGCTAGCCATTTCTGGGAATATACACCTCTAAACTGAAAGATTTCCTCTTGAATTTTCTTGATTTGTCTGCCGAGTTCCAAATTATTAAACAATTGATCACTTCATTCTTGTTGTTCTGGTGAGCACTGAAACTAGGATTTTTATCAAATATACGTGGGCATACATATAGGCAGGCAAACACCTAGGAATCATTTAGTCTAAATTCACACAAGTAGAATTTGCAGACATAGTTGGCTTGGTTTTCATGGTGGAAGATTAACCATGGATTCTTGCTCCCAGTTTTTGGCAAGCTGATCCTTTTTTTCTCGTACAGGTTGCATTTCTCTGTATTTGCATTTGGCTGATAATGTTCTTAATTAGATACTTGCCCTTTTCTTTCCTAAGAACTATTGCCCTCAACTCTGTGTATAATTAAACACACCCTCAAGCCAAGCAGGCCCTCTGAAAACGCTCCTCTTTAAGCATTGGTTATATTCCCAAAGCTGGGTAGTGTTTGTAGTTTGTCTTAGACTTTGCTGACGAGATGAGCTGAATACTCATGAGTAGTCACTTTTCTGTTATTTATCTTTGCCAATCATTACACATTTGGCAGATGTTATGAATTCTTAGAACCGATCTAATACATCATTCTTCCCTTCCCCATGGACAGCTAGGATTAGGAATGTGAAACACAACCTGTCAATGTCACCGAAAGTTCCTTGTTGAAATGCACAGTGCATCTTAACACACAGTTCTGGGACTGAGCACGGATATTCCTTGTGCACTAAAAATCTTCCCAGGCCATAGAAATAATAGAAACTTTTAAAAAACAGTTCTTGTAGTTAGAGTAGTACAAATATGAACAGTCATAGCTTAAAGGCAAGTAAACTGGATTTCCTGTTGGAAAGAGGTATCATTTAAAATAAAAAAATAAAGTTTCATAAGCCTTTTAGCTTTATTCTTTTGTACTTCTTGTAAAATTTAATTCTTTGTATGTTTTGTGAAAATATGGATTACTATCTCATCTTTCATTAATAACAGCTTTTATATGCCGATGTAAGAAGATTTGCACAGTGTTTTACATGTGTTATTGGATTTAATCCTCACCATCCCCCTACAAGGTAGATACCATTATTATGCCCATTTTATAGTTGAGGAAACTCAGTCAAACAGAGGATAAGAGACTCACCCAGGGTAACACAGCTAGTAAGTGTCTGAGGCTGGATTTGAACTAAAGTCATCCTGACCCCATGCTTAGTGCTCTATTCACCTGTCTACTGTAATGAATGTCATTTCTCTTTTCCAAACTTGAATATATTGGTCCAAAGTTTTTTTCTATACATTTAAAACTTTCCCTTTGACTCCAATATTATCTATAATCTAATAATAATAATAATAATAATAATATAAATCCTCTGCCTCTATTTTATAGTTTACATCTGTTTTTCCTGACTTCATATACTCCTTACCAAGGTACCTTGTCCCCCGCCTTCTCCATAGTGCCAGGGGGAAGCAGTCAAATGAATTAAATGGATTATTAGAAGATGGAAAAATGAGATTTATGTAGAAATGTTGATGTCATTCCTGCTGTTAACATGGTATAGGCAGGTTTATTTAGACATGTACCTGTCTGTACTGGGATAAAATCAGCTGGTCGCCTATGTGCTAACAACTCCTCGTATTTACCATCTTCCAGCTGAATGGAACCAGCCTACGTCTGCTGTTCCTTGTGGCGGTAGAAACTAAAAGAATCAGGAGAAGGTTTCCATCTTAGGTGGTCATCATTTTTACAATTCTGAATGCCTCAGTTTACAGTTGCTTTTCCAATGTATTAGCACTGAACCTAGACCGCTATTGTGGATTAACTTTGAGCCCAAAGTATGAAACCAGCTGACTCATTGAGCTATGAAGGTCTATGTCTTTTTCTTGCTCTATGAATACTGTATACCCTTCCCAAGATGGAGGAAAGTTGGCAATTGGATTAGGACAGCTTTTGACCTTTTCCATGTTCATTGGTGAACAAAGTTCTCTTCTGGCCCCTGTGGTCTGCATAGACTATTGAATGTGGAATGTCTTGAGTGACACTTGGGTTAGCCGACCTTATTAATTACATAGACTCATCATTTGTATTGAGTCTTGGCTCACAGACTGAGTAGAACTTTTTGAGACCCTACATGACAGATGAGAACATAATAAGAGAATTTTAATCAAAATGACACTTGAATTCTTAATGACAGCCCTTTAGGATACAAAAGGTTCTTTCTTGAAGAACACTGACTGTAAGTCCAAAGGGGTTGAACTAGGAAGAAATACAGAATATTTGCCCAAACACAAGAATGTGTTTCTGAGATTCTAAGGTGATTTAACAATGAAACAGGTCTACCTCCCACTACCATAATGGTTAATTTGACAAAAACAAAATATGATAAACATTGGAGTGTCCTAAGAAAACTATACTGGAGCGGTGAAATTGGTCCGGTAATTCTGGAAAAATTACAAAAAGTTTTTAAACTCTGCATATCTTTTGACACAATGATCTCATTACTAGGGCCTATAACCCGAAGAATTCAAAGAAGAAAAGGAATCATATGTATAAACACATTTATAGCAGCTCTTTTTGTGATGGCAAAAAATTGGAAACTAAGAAGGTGTCCATCAATTTGGGAATGGTTAAACAAATTATGGTGTATGAATGTAATGGAATACCATTGTACTATAGGAAATGAGTAAGGATATAGTTTGAGAGAAATCTGGGAAGAATGGATGAAATTTTATAAAGTGAAATGAACAGAACCAGGAGAAGAATTTTTTATAATAATAACAATATCGTAAAGCCAAATGACTTTGAAAGATAAGAACTCTGATCAAGACAATGAACAGCCATTATTTCAGAGGACTAATGACGAAACATGCTACACTCATCATGGCAATGATACCATATGGGTGCAAATTGAGATGTATTTTTTCGGACATGACCAACATGGGAATATGTTTGGCTTGCTGAGGCATATTTGTTAAACAGATTTTCTCCTATTTTTCAATGGGCATAGAAGAAGATGGGAAGGAGAGAAGGTAGATTTTTGTTCATCAAAAAAAGAATTAGTGGCAGCTAGGTGGCACAGTGGATAGAAAACTGGTCCTGGAGTCAGATGGATCTGAGTTCAAGTCCAGTCTCAGACACTTACTAGTGGTATGACCCTGAGCAAGTCACTTAACCCCTATTGCCTAGCCCCCCAAAAATTAAAGATCAAAACTTTGAAACAAGATAATTAGAGATATGAATTTTTTGTATATTTTCAAGAACTTTCAAAATATGTTTTTTAAGATAAGGGATTAAATAAGCATTGTATTAATCAAAAAAGAAAATATCTTGGTATGGTACACGTGAGATTGTAGAAAAGTATTAGATCTGGTTTAAGAGGACTTGGTCCTGGCTCTATAGCTTGCTACAGGTATAACTTTGAGTAACTCAACTGGGCCTCAGTTTCCTGACATGTAAAAATGAGGGGTCTAGACTGGGTGGCCTCTAAGGTCCCTTCCAGTCTATGATCCTCTGATACATAGTATCACTACTGCATTTCCAAAGTTTATCATCATCAGGAACTTTGTGATTACTATACTAGTTACATGGAAAAATGTTAAGTTTTTCAGGCCACTAAAATTTTTGATTGGCTTGAATTTTTTTCTCCCCTGATTTGTATATAGGACTACTAGATGGATAGTAATTGTCATCTAAAAAATAGCTTTTTCCCACAGACTCACATCAGAGTGATAAAATTTAGATTCCTCGTTCAAAAATCACATATTTTGTTAGTGGCAGAACCAGGACTACATCCCATGTCTTCATAGCATTTGCTATTATACTGAAATATTTCCCTGAAGAATTTCTTCCTGGAAGACAAATTCTACTTATAAAAATAACATTTTATCTTTGTGTCTAGTATGCTACATGAAGTATACTTAATTTTATTAATAAGCATTCAATGAAGTGGCATTTTATGCCAAAATTATATTTGGAAGGCAGGGCATAATTTTTCCCATCTCTCTTCTTTTGTGGCCTTATTCCAAATGAATAGAACACAAGTACAGACATTCTTCAATTCAAACTGTACACATATTGCTGTATGTTACCCTTCCGCAGCATGATCCCTGTTTCTTTTCTTCTCTTTCATTGCTACCATAGTTGGCTCAAAGACTTAGAAGTTTTAGAAGGGGGATGGAACTTTGAAGATTAAGAGTGATTTAAAGGGAAGTGACACAGCTTCCTGAGCAAGACTCTTTCCAAATGTATGAATGAGAAAGAAGATGGGTTGGTCTTAGCCTGGTGGTGAGATCAAGGACTAATCAATGGACAGTCCATTTGAGGAAGCTATGTGCCCCTCATAGGGGAGTTGTATGTGGACAAGAGAGTTACAGAAGATAGAAAGGCATAGGTGGGCTGTCATCTACCTAGTTGTAGGGAATACCCACACTGACAAGATCAAAGATCCTTTTGAATATTTGAGTGAATTGTAATTGTATGAGTTTCCACCTACAAAGTAATAATTTGAAATAAGGATTCTATTTTTTAAAACAAATACTTCCAGAAAGATAAGAAGGTTCCAAGTAAATCAGTACAATCAAACTTGTTTCTTCCTAACACAAATGCATTGGGAAAATAAAGGTGAGTGGGAGGTGGCATTGATTGAGAGATAGTTGAGCTGACAGTTTGGAGCATGATGAATCTTAGAGAATAGATCAGGCTTGAGATGGTTCTCCAATGGGGAAGTTAGATTGAAGGAATTATGACCTTAAGGGGAAGTTTACTGTGTCATAATGAAAGGGTGCAAGGGTTGGGAACCTGCAGTCTTGTGGCCACATGTGGCCATCTAAGTCCTTGCTTGAATTCAAACTTCACAGAACAAATCCCCACTTAATAAAATAATTTGTTCTGTGAAGTTTGGATTCAGTTAAAGGGCTACACTTGAGGACCTAGAGGGCCACATGGTGGTCTTGAGGCTGCAGGTTCCCCACCTCTGGCTTAGAGAAAAGGAGGTGGAAGATGAATAAGATATGCTTTGTCTATTTCAAAATTTCTAACCTGGGCCAGCCCTGTGCCTAAAAAAAGGATAGGGGGGAAGGAAGCTGTTTTCTTCTGTCAAGTCCTGAAATAAAACAAAAGCCATGAGTTGAGGAGCAAAGCATTTTTGATTGAGATAAAACGGTAGCAAACCTGCCTCCCTAGGGGATGTCCAGTGGATTTTCCAACCCTGAGACCCATGCAAAAACTTCTTATACCTTTAGAAGGAAAGGAGGAGGCAGCAGTATGAGGTAGCAAGGTCTGGCCATGATACCAAAGTGGCCTTTGGCAATCCAGGCAAGGAAAGCCTCTTCATTCTGGCTATTTTGCCCTTCATGCCATGAATCTCAATGGAAGGGGGCAAGAATATCAAAGACCTAGATACAACTTAAGCCAGGGTCCCCCACAAAGTGAGATCTCAGGATGGGAAGTCCTAGCGTGTAGTTTAGCTCAACCTAATCAAGACTAAATATCTCAAGAGTAGGAATGTAAGGACATTAGTGAAATTTTGATATTACAAGAGTCACTTAAGGGAGTGGCAGTCCATATTATATTTGTTATTATTCCTGTCATTACATTAAAAATTACATTAATAATTTTGTCACTCCTTATCGCTTGACTCTCCTCTCTACCCCCAAACCCCTCCAAATTCTAGCCAATATTATCACAACTATACTTTTGTTATGTTATGAGTTAAAAAATAGACTTTTGTAGGTTAGCTTGGCAACCTAACCACCATACAAACATTCAAACATTGTTTCTATAGGAAAATGTGTTCCAAATTCCAAATAATTGACTTGCAAATGAACCTTTGGAATGCAACCCTTTAGTAAACTGGGGACTGTTTGTGCGTTAATTGCACTCTTTCCCTCCATGTGGTGCTTGACCTCCCCAAATGGGGGCACTGTGCTCCCTCAAATGGGCCTTTGTTCGGAATTCCTCTTCTAGCATCTCTCTGTTTTCCTCAGCATGCTGAGCAATGCCTTCCCATTTTAAGCAGCTAGGTCTTCACAGTGTTTGCTATTAACCTAGAGAGCAGGCCAGTTTTTCAAGAAGAATAAGTTGCGTACCCGTGGTTCCAGAACTTGGCAATATAACCAAAAACCTTCTGGCAAATCCTATGGGACCTCAGCTAACTGTCTAACACTCACTGGGCCATTGTGTTCACTATGGGGTACTGAATTTTTCTCAGACCTTTGTGCATAGGCTCTTGAAAAAGGCTGATACAAGATTTTAACTTTTTTTTCTTCTGGAATCTTGCCTCTGTTCACTAGCCCCTCTAAATATGACACTTCAAGGTAGCAGACATTCACTTGTCAAATGAGTAATGCATCTTTCTTTTATTTACCCCCAAGCAAGGTGAAGACAGACCAGGGAAATTACTTCTTGTGGCAAGTCTGTTATTGAAAATCTCCTTCCCCCAACCCCCAACAACATAGCAGCCAAAGACATCCTACTCCTGGCAGGGTGAAAGTTTAAATGAAAGAAAGTTGTGTGTGTGTTTGTGTATCTCTGTCTTCATGTGCCTTTATTACTATAAGAGCGCACCCCTTTCAGACTTGGGCAAATTTTCAAGTTGTAAAGAACAAGCAATAGAGACAGTCAGTATAAGCACATATCACATTCAGAAACTAAGTACTCCTCTCTTACATTGTAAAAACTGTTGATATCTAGAGTATCAACCAAGGGTGAACCCACCTCCTGAAAGACTGGCTGCTAATGCCTTAACTGCATACTTTCTCGAATGTAGAATGATACAGACAATGCCAATGTGGGAATTTGTTTCGCTTGCCTATTCCTATTCATTACAAGTGGTTTCTTTTCTTTTCTTTTCCTTTCTCTTCTTTTTTTATTTTGTTTTTTCCTCTATGGGGGGGGGGGCACGGGGTAAGAGAAAGGGCAAGAGGAATAAAATTCCTCCCTACCATCTCCAAGGGAAGAAAACAGAAAGAAGTCCAAAAAGAATCACAGACAAGCAGGACAGCTTTGAAAGTTGAAGGTTGGGTTTGTTATATGCTTACAAAGTTTTAAAAGCAAGAGGGACACACTGTAAGGGGTTCAGTTTTCCTGTTCTACAACGTATCTGGAAATGCTCATTTTATGTGGTATTTGATAAGCTCAGAATGAAAAATAAAATAAAAATACTCTTGATTTATTTCACTTCTTAAGAGAGATTGTTTCTATGTGCAGTTTTACAGAAAGGTTTAATTTCTAACGGCAAACATGTCCCCAAGTCATGTAGCATTGAGAAATTATAATTCTGCAGCACACCCTTGTGGTCAATCTTAGTAACTGCAGAAGAACTCAGCAATTCTAGTCTGGGGATGTTTCTGTATTCAGAGTGTCAGGAGGGATACAAGTCAATCATTTAATTGTTGCCATGTGCCAAATGGTGGGTAGCTACTAGTGGGGTAATCCTGGATAAATCATTTATTTCTGTTTGCCTTAATTTCTAATCTCATGTGTAAAATGAGCTGGAGAAGGAAAAAAGATGTATACAAATTAAATATGGTGTCAGTAAGAATGTGAAAATGGCAAAAGCAAGATCCCAGAGAAAGTGCAATGAGATATATCATGAAGGAAAGACTGCTTGTAGCTGGGGACAGCTGGGAAGGCTTCACAGAGCAGGTGGCTTTTGAGCTAGACCCTGGAGAAAGGATTTCAACGCATTTCATGGATGCATGGATGTGGGAAAGCGAAGACGAAACATATGAGATTAGTGAAAAGCTTAGTGTCCAGTTTGGTTGGAAGATTGAATGAATAAACAAAGGCATAGTGTGAAATAGGGCCTGAAAAGTGGGTTGAAGGCAGATTGTGAGAAACTGAGACTGATGACTTTGTGCAGCTCTCCCTCACTTAAATCCTATTCATATGCATGAGATGAAGGAATTCATATTTGATTCTGTAGGCAATGGAAGTAACTGAAGTCTTTGGAGCAGGATCTTGACAACTTTGATTTAAGATGATTAATTTATTAGCTGGAGGAAAGAAAGACTAAAAGCAGGAAAACTAGTTAGGATGCTATCCTCAGAGTCTAGATGACAAATAATAAGACTGGAAATATGATAGCCATGGGAGAAGAGAGGAAGGTATGATTATGATAGATATGGAGGTGGTAGAATTGATAGGACTTGGCAAATGATTGGAAATGGAGGTAAAGGGGAAAGGAGCCAAAAATGATTTTGAATTTAGGTGGCCATGAAAATTGTGATGCCAAATACAGAAAAAAGGAAGTTGGAGGGAGCAGGGTAGGGTGAAGAGAAAATTTCGGAGGAAGATGAAAAATTCAGCTTTGGATGTATTGATTTTTGAGGTTCCATTTGGGAAAACAAGGATGTTTGGGGAGGAAGATAAAGAACTCAGTTTTCAATTCTGAATGGTACAGTGTTGCATGAATTATTGATATTAAGGTGCTAGTGGGAGCTATCAACAAGGTAATTGCAAATTTTGGAGTGCAGCTCAGAGAGAGATGGTTATGCTATATTGAAGACATTCTTTTGGTGGTATGAATTGGATTATATGACCAATGAGATTCTCTCCAGCTCTTAAAGTCTATGATTCTGTGAGAAAGATTAATGCTCTCTCTCTCTCTCTCTCTCTGTATATATATATATGTATATATACATACACATACACATACATATACATATATGTATATATACATACACATACATATATATGTATATATACATACACATACATATACATATATATACATATATATATATTTGGGAGTCATCTACATAAAAGGGATAATTGAAACCATAAAAGGGAAGAAATTTGGTGCATGTGGTATTGGACTTGGAATCAGGATGAGTGAGGTTCAAATCCCACCTCAGGTACTTGCTAGTTATGTGATCCTGGGTAAACTATATTACTTTTTAAAAAAATAATAGGATTTTCCCCCTATGTACCATTTATGTTTGCAGTAGCTTTATTGGCCTTCACCTGAATGGTCTCTTGAGCTGTATACAGAGTTTAAACAGAGGTAGGTGGTGGTGAAAATGGACAGGGAAGTAATACTAGCTGGTAATAGCACTTTTATATTTTGAAATACATGTTGGTTGGTTGGTTGGTTGATTTTGGCATGAATTTTAGCTACATTTTCTAACACCTCATTTGTTTTTTATAAACAGTGCTAAAATACTAACAGTATGATATATTCTAAAAGTTGCTTTTTCACAATGAAAAAGGAATATGCAGAAATAAGTGTTAGTTCTTTTATAGTGAGATGGATCTTCAGCAGTCAAGCTTGTGTTGCAAAAGTCAGATTTGTGCTTGCTTTTAAAAGCAAAGTTATCCTGTAAATGTTTCCAGAGTTTGATATTCACTACAACTAAGCTATGAAGAGTTACCTCGGTATGATTTACCAAGGGTGCTGACCAATTGATTTCTTCTCCATTAGTAGTGATCTAGTAGTATCTTGTTCGTGTGAACTCTCTGACTTTCCTATCATTTGGTTTTTAGTTCTTGGCATTTACCTCTTTGTCTGTAAAATGATTAAGGTTTCTCATGTGGCTCAGATTTGTCCCTATTTTTAATTAGACTCTTTTTCTTATTATTATGATCAAACTGGGTTTGGTTTTCACTGGATTGACATAGGATTAATAATGCCCCATGTTGGCAAATATAATACAAATGGCCAATATGAAAAGAGAATGAGTGGATACGCCACCGCTATTCACTATATTGGCATTTTTCCTCCACCATAAGAGTAACGATAATCCACAAAGCCACTATGAATAGCCAGCCTGCATGAAGTACTCATTTTATGTTGGAAAGAACCCATGAATATGAGAACTTCAGCCTAGTAACAGAGAAGATAATGTCACCATGGATCAGAAGAAGATACTATGGAATCAACAGAACCACATTAACTGGGTGAGTTGCAATATCTATAATATCCAGGCTGTTGGCATCACATTTTTCAAAATCACATAAGTGTATGCACTGCCAAACATTTCTGAGCTTCAGTTTCCACATTTGTAACTTAAGAGTTGAACGTGGTGGTCTCTGAGATTCTTTTGAGCATTAAATCTATGATCGTATGAGATCATAAAGAGTGATGCTTATAGAGATACAGAAAGATACAAGACCAAGGATAAGACCTTGGGGGATACTCATGATTGTTATTGTTGTTGTTTATTCTTAGTTTTTCAAAGAGGACCAATGACATCACGGGGTGATGTCTTCACTTGCATGTGAATAGGATTTAAGTGAGGCAGAGTTGCACAAAGTCATTAGTCTCACTTTCTCTTCCACAATCATCAAAGTCCAGTTGCAAGACAAAAGTCAAGATGACCAGTGAAGGTCCAGGATGCAGTGTATGACTTTGTTGTCTGTGGTATCTGACCAAGCTCGAAGCACACCATACTTCCCAATTCAGTCTTCATGGCTATTAGAACAAATTGTTCTCATTTGCCCATTCTGCCAGGGATAGTTTTCATATACTTGGGGTAGATATTCCTCTAACTTACCAACCAATTTGAGGCCTGTTGGTTACCCTCAACCAGGTTTAACCTATCTGCCAAGAGGGGTTACCAGGGTGTAACTAGTATGTGTGCTATTGCTTCTGGGAGCCATAGGTGAGAGTTGAGGGAACCTGAGTACCCCATGTTCATGATTCGGGGTCTGGAACAAGATAGACCAGAAAGTGGGAATAAGAAGGATCAGAGAGATCGCCAGGAGAAGAACAAAGAGAAAGCAGTGTCATATAAATTGAGGGAAGAAAGAACATTAAGAAAGAGAGAATGGCCAAATTCTGAAGAAAGAAGGATAGGGACTGAGAAAAGTCCATTGGATTTGGAAATTAAGGGAGCATTAGTGATCTTGAAGAGAGAAGTTTGAGTAGAGTGGTAGATTTGAAGCCTGATTACAGTTGTGAGTGCGTAATGAGGAAGCAGAGGCTATATGTGTAGCCAACTTCTTTTAAAAGTTGATGTGTACCTGCTAAAACAAATCCATGTACTATATAAACAAAATTATAAGAAAAACTTTTTAAACAAATAAAATCAGGTTTAAATAAATGAAGAGATATTAATTGTTCATGGTTAGGCTGGGCCAATTAAAAATGACAATTTTACCCAAACTCATTTATATATTCAATGTCATCTCAATTAAATTATCAAAATTTATTTTACTGAATCAGAAACAATAATAACAAAATTCATTTGAAAAAACAAAAGGTCAAGAATATCAAATATTAAAAAAAGGTAAAAGAAAGACATTTAGTACTACCATATCTTAAACTATGTTATGAGGCAGTAATGATCAAAACTATCTAGTACTGCTTAAGAAATAGAAAGGTAGATTAATGGAATAGAGTAGACATAGACTTTACAGAAGCAAATAAACATAATGACTTTATATTTGACAAGTGTAAAGACTTATGATTTTGGGATAAGAATTATTTGGTAAAAAATTGTTGGGGAATCTGGAAACAGTATGGCAGAAACTGGGTGACCAGTACCTTACACCATTTACCAAGATAAAATCTAAATGGATATAGGACCTAGACATAAAGAGGGATTTTACAAGAAATTAGAAGAAGATGTAATATATTACCTAACTTATGGATAGGCAAACAACTTGTGAATAAACAACAAATAGGGAGCAAATTTAAGTGTAAAATGTGTAATTTCAATTACATTAAAAGAAAAAATTTTTGTGCAAATAAAGCAAATGTAACCAAGATCAGAAGGAAAACAGAAAATTGGGGGAAAATTTTAGACAGTTTATCAGATAAAGGTCTCATATCTAAAATATATAAAGAACTTTGCCAAGTCTATAAGAATATGAGTCATTCCCCATTTGATAAATAGTCAAAGGATATGAATAGGCAGTTTTCCAATGAAGAATTCAAAACAATTTATAGTCATATGAAAAAATACTCTAAATAATTATTGATTAGAGAAATGCAAATTAAAACAACCATGACATATCATTTTACACCTACCAGATTGGCTAACATAAAAAAGGCTGGAGGTGATATAGAAAAATTAGGACACTAATTCATTGTTGGTGGAACTGTGAAATGATACAACCATTTTGGAGAACAATGCCCAAGGAATTACTGAACTACCTATAGCCTTTGACCCAACAATACTACTACTTGGTCTGTTTCCAAAGATAATTAGGGAAAAAGGAAAAGAATCTATATGTTCTATAATATTTATAGCAGCTCTCTTTGTGGTAGCAAAGAACTAGAAACTGCAGGGATGCCCTTCAATTGGGACATTGACCAAACAAGTTGTGGTATAGGATTGTGATTGAACACTACTATGCTATAAGAAATGATGAGTTCAACGATTTTAGAAAAACATGGAAAGACTTGCATGAAATAATGAAGAGTGAAAGGAGCAGAACCAAGAGAATGTTGTATATAGTAACAGCAAGATCAAGAACAACTTTGAACAAATAATTTATCTTAACTATTATAAATACCCAAATTAACTATAAAGGACATATGAACAAAGACACAATTTGCATCCAAAGAAAGAACTGATAAATAAAAGTGCATAGAATAATTTATATATGTGTGTGTATGTGTATAAACGCATGCACATAAATGTATATGTACATATACATATATATATATATACACACACACACACACACACACATATATATTTATAGTATCTACGTAGCTTTCCATGAGAAATTCATCATTTACCAGGTTGGTCTCCACTGTTTTTCGAGGCTGCTGTATAAAGTGATGTGGCTTATATTTCTACCCTTTGGATAATTTGGGTGATGGAATATTCCCCTTGGATGCCTCCCAACGCTGCCCTCTCATGCTCTCTTCATGCCCCCAGAAAAATGTGACACAGTAGCCAAAAATCAAGTCTAGGTTTGCCCAGGGGAAAGGAAAATACTGCTTTTAAACCACTGAAGTGGGCATTGGTTGACAGAGCTGATTCTGTATTTAATCAAGGGCAGCCAGGTTTCAGAATCATCGACATGCCATGCATGCCTAGCGTTTGCCAACACATGGGAAGGCAATGACTCAGCTAATTACAGATATGTCTAAGCAAACAAATAAACTCTGTTATTTGTTATGACCAGATAACAGGGGGTTCTGCATAATCAAATACACTGGTTAACCGAACATATTACTACCTACATCACACACAGTTCACCAATTTCCCAAGAAATGTGATGATAGCACTAAAATTTAAATTTATAGGGTCATAGACTTAAAGCCAGTCAGTCCAACCCCTTCATGTTGCAGATAAGGACACTGAAGCCCAGACAGGTTAAATGACTTACCTAGAGTCACAAACGTGGTAGGTAAGTGGGGCTTGAACCCAGGTGGGGTTCTATAAAATGGGGACCCTCCAAATTCAGTATTCTTTCCTCTGTATTGTATGGCTATATTTAAAATGTCAACATGCAGGGAAACATACGTAGCCTTGCACTTTCTGTTGCAATTAATTGTTTCATCCAAAGGAAAGTCACACGAGGAATTCTTGATAAGAGTGGAATCTCTCCTTTACTTACACACACACACACACACACACACACACACACACACACACACACATACATATATAATATATATATTTACATATATATATTATATATATTCATTCTTCATTCACTTATTTGTGTGTTTGTTTATTTATTCCACATCCACTCCTGCTTTAGGACGTGCCACCAATTTGTTCCCTTTTACAAGGTTTTCATTTGTGGCTTATGAGTAGGTTTCTTTTTTAAAAAATTATTTTAAACTTAAATACACAATAAGAAAAGAAAAAGAAAAATATATTATAAACTTAAATACAAAAGAATAAAAGAAAAAAAAGCATTGTCACATGCACAGTGAGACTTCAGAGCGGATTCAAAATATACAGCAATAGATTTCCATTTCATGAATGTCTACATAATAAATACTACTCTTATTCAGAGTTGTCCATCTTTGCTTCCTTGTAAGTTTTCTTTTATTCTCAGCTGTGCACTTTTTACTTTGTTTCCTTCCTTCTCCCCCTCTGAAGATACAATTCAGCACAGATACACACATATTTATACATACATACATGCATACATATATATGTATATATATATACACATATATATACATACACATACACCCAAACATCTGTACATACATATACACAAAGATGTATACATGTGTATAAACATATATATATACACTTACACATAGATACATTTAGATATCTATAATCATACTTATATGTAGACATATACATTCCTATGCATCTCTGCAAGACTGTACTATTCTTGTTTGTCCTCTGTGTCTTTGAGGGTGAATCACCTCTTCCTTTATTTAAATCCTAGACTTCCCATATTTTTCTAAGTCTGCCAACTCATCATTTCCTACACCACAGCAATATTCCCTCCTTAATACTGCCTAGTTATTTAAATAGTCTAAAACAATGTTGATCAATATGACTGAAACAGTGTAATTTCCCTATTTTTCTCTTATGATTAAATTTATTTTAGCTTTAACATTGTCTGAGATCATGATTACCATCCCTGTTTCTTCTTCCTAATAAATTCTACTCCTGATTTTTCTTTTACCTTTGTGTGAATCTCTTATTCCCTATATGAGTAGATTTTTTCCTTTGCAGCAGGCATCCTGCGTTGGCAACAAGAATAGAACTGTATTTATTTTTCGAGGAGATCAACATTATTCAGCCCATGCCAGAAGAAGAATCCATATCTCATAGCCTCTTAGTGAGCCCTTGGGCCAAAGACCAAATTTACAAATTTGTTATTTTAATGTTTTCATTCAACAAGGAAATTTGTGACTTTGTGGAAAGTTGATTTGTTTTCCTCAAAGTCTAGTTTTTAATCTAAAAGTGTTATGCCTTGATAGCAAACATTTTTTTTTTTTTAGCTCTCTTCCTCTCTTTAGGCCTCTGTTTTCTTATCTATAAAAAGAGGTTATTGGACTAGATAATCTTGAATATTCCTTCTAGCTTTAAAAACCTGCAACTCATATTATAAACAAAACACTCCAGTGATATTGGAGTGATAAGAGGTGGAGTAGAGGTCCACCATTAATTCTGAAATTTGTATCTATTAACAACAACAAAAAAAATTGATTCATAAAAAACAAGTGACTTGGATTTTCTTAGGCTCTTGAATTGACTCCATTCGAGTTATAGCAATTAGTAATCATTCTTTGAGTTCTCAGGATTTTTCCTAAAATGGACAAGGATCTATATTAAGATTAAGAACTGAGAGGGACCTTCCAAGTCACTTAATCCAACTCCCTCATTTTGGGATAGAGGAAATTATATCTCAGAGAAATTAAGTGACTTGTCCAAAGTTTCACAGGAAATAAATGGCAAAGGCAGGATCTAAATTCTTTATCATCTTAATTCTTGCATTTGGAGACAATGTTTTGGTGGGTTTTCTCTTTTACATCTTTCCAGTTTCCCTTTACAAATAGCTTTAAATATGCATAACTGATTCCTCTCCCTAACTCTCCCTAATACATTAAAAAAATAAAAAAGAGGTAGCTTAACATTGAATGGAGAGCTAGTCTCAATCAACAAATCATCAATTCAGATTCTATTCCTGACAAATTAAAAATCCAAACAAAAGTTTATCAACCTATGTAAGTCATTTAACCTACAAATAATTCTTGAATTAGAAGTTGCAGAACAGTTGATGACCTGCAGTGGTGGAGGGATTTTCCTTACTGAAAATTCTGTATGCTAATAAAATCATAAGTTCAGATCTGCATCTCCTTTAAAAAAAAAGACAAAATAAATCATCCACCTACTTTTCTCTCTTCCTTTAATACAGATAAAAGTTCTCTCAAACATGATTCAGAGTATTCCTCTTTGATCCTTTTTTCATTAAGCCTGACTTCTACTTTTGTTGACTCAGTTCTCTGCAATTTCCCATTGGGATATCTGAGTTTACTCTGGTTCCATTGTTTTTAAAGTCTTGTACTGCATAGTCCTTAGGTAGACCAACTTTTACCTTCCTATGATTATCAGGGTGATCATATTATATTTGTAGAGCTGCTTCAATTCTGCTTTAAGTAACTCAGGAGAAAATGCGTGATGTGCAAATTTAGGGAATCCACCACAAAGGTTCACATAGTCTGTTTGTGTCTGAATGGTGGTAGAGCATTCTCAACTCATATTGGTCTGATCAGCCCCAGTTGGAGACACTATAATTTGACTCCAAACATAGTGGTGTCATTTTGGTCCTCTTCAAGAACGAAGAACAACTGACCAATTTGCAGAATCTCACCCAAAGTCTACATATAGAACTTCAGGCTTTTGGTTGCTGGATTTGGAGTCAGAGAAATTGGGTTCAAATCCTTATAGCTGGTATTGTCAATGCCTTGCATTATCTACCTAATATTGAGAAGTGTGAATGAAATGAATGGAAATTAGTGAGCCTGGGGACAATGTGTCCCCTCCCCCCCACTACTGCTGGAACTTCTTGAGACTAGAATAATGATTCTTAGGTTCTTTATCTGGGAAACTAGAGAAACTATAGGTATGGAATGTTATATATGTTATCATAATTGGATTGAGATGTTGTACAATTTTTATGAACTTTTAAAAAAAATCTTCATTACCAGAGAGTGCTCATGAGATATATGAGGGGAGAAGGAAGGCCATTTTGGAAATTAGTGCAATGTAAATGTATCAAATTTTAAAAGACGAGATTAGTGATCATAGGCCCTTTAAATTTTTATGTTTTATGCAATTTTAAGATTTATGATGTGATCTAATGGATAGAGAAATAGCCTCGATGCCAGAAAAACATGGATTTCCCTGTGATTTAACAAAATAAAACTTCATGAACCCAATCCTGAACACCACTTCAGACACCACGCTTACTTTACTTTTCCTACCTTTTCCTAACCCATGCTTAACATTTTTGTTCTTTTACTATGCTTAGTGCTTCTAAAGCACTTGATAATAAGTTTCACAAGGTTTTGTTGACTATTGCAGGCTACACTTTGAGGTGTGAAAAGCAGTAGTTACTAGTTTAATTTTAGACCCTTGAAGAGAACCCTACTAAAGTAACTCACATCACAGATTTAACCACTACATAAACCCAGTCTCTGACTGACTGCAGAAAAAGTAGAAGCTGACCAACTAACCGCAGAAAGAAGGGAAACCCACCAAGATAACTCACATCACAGAGCTAACCACTATGTAAGACCAGTCTCTGAGCCCTTGCTATAAGCTGATCAACGAACCATAGAAAGGATATTTTGACTTCATTATCCCCTAATAAAGATATTTTTTATTCAACATTCCTTTTCAAACAGTTCTAGTTGAGGAACTCAATTTAGATACAATCTCTAGCATCACAGTTTCAAGTCCTCTCTCCCCCACCCCCACTCCAGAGGACACAGGGAAAGTGTGACTGAGAATTCCATCTTTGATTGGTAAGGGGATAGTAGGACCAGGTATCATATTTCTTCCCTGCAAGAGTAGAGGCCCATTTACACCTTGTGAAATTCCATGTGAGCAACTGTCTGTCTCTGTTTTCCCCACCAAATAGATCTCATTTTGTTTTTTTTTTTCTTTACAGGCACACCCCACCTAATGGACAATGAGTGTTCCACTCTCTGTTAAATTAATGTTATATGCTCATTTCTTCACAAAAAGAAAAATTGAGATTTTTCATTGGTCAAAAGATCGAACTAAACCAAAACTAAGGTTTTGCTAATGACACTGATAATTCATAATAAAGACAGAAATGGGGATTAGATGGAGAAAAATGACCTTTCCTCTTTAGATTATTTTACTTGCCTCCAATTCATTACATGCTAAGCTAGAAAGTATCTTGGAAATGTCAAATCCTAAGTGAGATAGTATTTCAGAAAAGACTGTGATTAACCCTGAACAAGACCTAATCTAGTTCAATTTTGTTCAATGGGTTTAGTACTGTTATCCTGCCTATATCAGTAAGAGGTTCTAGTTGCTATATCTTAGCAAACTGAGATAAGATGGTCAACAAGTAGCTCAAAAGAGATAAAGGCCAGAGGCTAATCACAGTGAGGGATGGCCAGGAAAGAAAATGTACCAAGTCATTTCCACCAGACTATCTGGGATCAATGGGGCAATACCGGTAGAGACTAAATGTCCAACAGCCTGGTAGATAAATGGGTTTGTCCTTAATAGAAGTCTTCTAGTGTGTTGTAGGAGGGATTGTTTTTAATTTATGAGTTAGACTAGATGGAGACTGGGGTCCTTTCTAAGTCTGAAATTTTGTGATTCTGTGGAGCCCAATCTCTCTTTTATGTTTGTTGTTGTTCAGTCATTTCAGTGATGTCTGACTCTTCATGATGCCTTGGCATTTGGTTTGTCATTTTCTACTCTAGATAATTTTACGGATGAGAAACTGAGGCAAATAGAGTTTAGTGGCTTGCCTATGGTAACATAACTAGTAAGTTCCTGAAGCTGGATTTGAACTCAGGAAAAGGAGTCTTTCTGACTCCAAGTCCATTGCTCTATGCACTATGGTGCCACCTAGTGGCCTCTCTTTTACATGACAGTCTTCAAGTACTTGATAACAGTTAATGAATTATGTATTCTCAAAGACTTTTTTTCTCCAGGTAAAAATATCCAGTCCAGTTCTTTCAAATGAGCCTCACTGGACGTGGTTTTAAAGTATTGAATGCCCTTCAGCTTATCAATTTGTTCTTTTCTAAAACTGAACACAATGCTACATTTATGAGATAACAAGGACAAAGTAGAGAGTGGTACTCTCTACTTCTCCATCCCCCTAGTTATGGATACTATGCCTTTCTTAATACAGCCTAAAGATGCATCATATTGTTGACTCATTTTAAGGTTACATTCTACTACTACCCCCTAGGTCTTAATCAGATGAACTGCTGTCTAGCTACACACCCCCCATCTTATATTTGTACAGTTGATTTTTTGGACCCAGATGTAAGATTACATTTGTTACTATTAAATTTCCTCCTTCTAGATTTGTCCCAATTTTCTAGCTCAAAGACTGGCAAATTATATCCAAATACAAGCACAAGCTTGTTTTTGTGTGACCACTAGAGCTAAGAATGGTTTTTCCATTTGCATTTAGACTATGTCTGATAGTCTGCCAACCCTGTTAGCTTATCAAAATCATAGATTTTGAGCTGGAAGAGACCTTGCAGATCATCTAGTCCACAGGTTCTCAACCTGTGGGTCGCGACCCCTTCGCGGGTCGAATGACCCTTTCACAGGGGTTGCCTAAGACCATCGGAAAATACATATTTCTGATGGTCTTAGGAACTGAGACATCACTCCTTTGTCCAGCTCCAGGAGGGTCTGTCCACATGCAGATATGCCCACATACCAGAATTAAAGGGTTGCGGCATTAGGAAGGTTGAGAACCACTGATCTAGTCTAATGACCTGATTTCACAGGCAAAGAAACTGAGACTCAAGAGAGGTTATTTAAAGAAACTTTAGTTTCCTCGCCTATTTATTGTTGTTCTTTTGTTTCCAACTCTTTGTGACCACATTTGAGGTTTTCTTGGCAAACATACTGGAGTAGTTTTTACAGATGAGGAAACTGAGGTAAATAGGGTGAAGTGACTTGCCCACGGTCACACAGCTAGTAAGTGTCTGATGTTACATTTGAACTCAGATCTTCACGACTCCAGGTCTGGTGCTCTATCCAATGCTCCACCTAGCTGCTGACTCCTCAACTATAAAATAGAAATAATAACCACATCAACCTCAAAGGGTTGTTATAAGGATCAAATGAGATAATATTTGTAAAGCACCTAACACAGTCATTGGCACATAGCAAGTGTTATGTAAATAAATATTTCTTCCTGAGGCAGCTAGGTGGCTCAGTGAATAGAGCACCCGTCCTGGAGTCAGGAGGACCTGAGTTCAAATCCGGCCTCAGACACTTAACACTTACTAGTTGTGTGACCTTGGGCAAGTTGCTTAAACCCAACTGCCCTCCCTTCCCCCTCCAAAAAAAAAAGTCATGTACACTGAGGAATTGACACCACACAGAGACACTAGGATGGCATCAGAGACACAACAGGGAAGGGAAAATTCATTGACCTTACCTTGTTTGAAGTAGAGCTCATCCCAGTGGTGAACTGACAACACCAAGATGCAACCTGTGCCATGAGCCATATGGACTCTGGTGGGGCCAACCAGAGGGGAGGATGACTTAACGCCCTCAGGAAAATGAAGAGGAGAGTTGAGAGGCTCATGTATGAGGTGTTTCTGTGTCGTGCTGAATTTTTTGGTTGGTTTAAATAAAACCTATCTTATATTTGATATTTTGTAGACTGAGTGCTCATAGGGGAACTCATCCTTTCAGGAAAGGCAAAACAAACCAGATACTGATTTTCCTGGCATTTCTCTGTGTGGGACTATGAGACAAGTATTATTCATCATGTTTTTCCTATTTGAGGGCTCAAACCTGGAAGATTTTGTAAGAAATCCCTCCCCTATTCCCTCAAATTGTACCTTTTTCCATCTTGTCATCTTAGGGACTAAGACCATGTGAATTACACCTGAAAATTTTCCACACAGACAGTCCCTTATTCTGTATATTTGTCAGTTCTGGTGGGGACACACCATCTTAATTAAATTACCGAAAAATATTTTACTGAATTAGAAAAAATAACAAAATTCATTTGAAAGACCAGAAAGTCAAGATTATCAAGGGAACTAATAAAAAAATGCAAAGGAAGGAGGTTTAGCAGGACCACATCTTAAAGAATATTATAAAGGAGTAATTATCAAAAATATCTGGTACAAGCTAAGAAATAGAAAGGTAAATCAGGGGAATAGATTTACAATAGATTTACAATCCACAGCAGGAAATAAATAGGATATACTTTGATATGTATAATATAAATATAAATATATATAAATATAATAACCTTGTGTTTGACAAGTATAAAGACTTAAGATTTTGGGATAAAAATTCATTATTTGGTAAAAAAATTGTTGGGAAAACAATATGACAGACACTGGGCATAGATCAATATCTTATACTATTCACCTTAATTTAATTTATTTATTTATTCATTCATTCATTCATTTTTAAATTTATTTTTGCTTTTTGGAAGGGCAATTGGGGTTAAGTGACTTGCCTAAGGTCACATGCGTGTTAAGTGTTAAGTGGCTGAGGCCGGATTTGTCAGGTCCTCCTGACTCCAGGGCCAGTGCTCTATTCACTGCACCACCTAGCTACCCTACACAATTTACCTTTAAACAATTTGTTATTTCATCAGTATGGGCACTCCTTATAAAGGAACAACCTCTGCATGCTTTAGTAGTTGACTCATTCAGTGGCTATGGATGAGTGCCTATAAATTTGGTCTTGTTTTCCATATGTCATACAAATAGTACATCACTAAGCACATCCTTGATGTCCACTCAGCTTGGTAAGATCTGTGGGAACTTACATTCTATTGGCAAAATTTCAAGGATCCAGGGTTACCTCCAGAACACAGAGGAACATCATATTAATGAAAACATTTGAAAATCATTCAATAACATCACATCCAGGCACAAGAAGCAAAATATTTTGTATTTAACAGTCCTCCCCTATCTTTAAAGATCAAAGCAGGTAGAATGTTCACTTGTTTTTATGCCTTTACCTATTGTACATTCCCAGTTGGTGCTCATTGGTGGTTTGCTTTATTAGATTTTTAAATAAGATATCCCAGTAAAGTCACTACAGGGCATAATCAAACCTGGAGTAGCAAAATCCACTTAGAATAAATTCTTCTATTGGTTTGGAATATTACATTACAGTAACTATTTCCTTTACATTTTTTCTCTATAATTTATAGTATAAGAAGGAAGATTTAATTTGGGACCAAGGGAGAGAGTATGAAAAAGAGGAGCTATCCTGGAATCTGCTACTTGGGAAGTCATGGAATTTTTGTTCCTGATGATTTTTAAGGAGAGGGTAGGTGAGAATCTGTCTTGTGTAGTTTCAGCACAGTATACCTAAGCTTGGTTGAATGAACTCAAGACTTACTCTGCTATCTCACTTTTCTCACTTTTTGTGGTGAGGAAATTCAATTCACTTCAAATCAATAAGCATTTATCAGTCACTGTGCTAGGTGGTGGGTATACAGAAGCATAAAACAATCCTTGTTCTCAAGGACTTCATATCTTCTTGGGAGTTATATTATACATGTAGGAAAAAAGAGCAGGTAATTTTGAGGAAGTAGAGAGCAACTGGAATAAGGGTGGGGATGAAGAAAGGCTTGCATTGGAGCTGGCATGTGAGCTGAATCTAGAGGGAAAAAAAGACTTAAGAGGCAGAGGTGAGGAGGGGGTCTATTCCAGGCATGGCTCAGGTATGAAAGACAACTTGTAAAAAGTCATAAAGATGGGAGAAAAAGTTCTCAGGGGTCAACATTTAAAATGAATTGTGCATGATCAGTCTGCGAATCATTGCCCAGGAAACAAATAAAGAGGTATTAATTACAGAATACTCTTACCCCAAACAGGTTTTCTTTTGTAGTGTTGCTGAAAGGATATCTATGTGTAGAGGGTGGGGTTGTTGTGGTTCAGTTATTTAGGTTTTATCTGGCTCTTCATGAACCCCTTTGAGGTTTTCTTGGCAAAGATACTAGAGTGGTTTGACATTTACTCCAGCTCATTTTACATATGAGAAACTGAGGCAAACAGAGTTAAATGACTTGCTGAGGTTCACCCAGAAAGTAACTGTCTGAGGCCAGATTTGGACTCAGGAAGATGAGTCTTCCTGATTTCAGGCCCAGCACTCTATCCACTAAACCACCTAGTTGATCCTAGGGGGTGGGAAGGAGAATCTCTATTTTCTCATCTATAAATCAAAGGATTCCTTAATATGGGGTCCAAGGCATCCATTTACATTTAGAGGGTCTGAGTTCACTTTAGAACTAGAGCATTGAAAAGATGAACAGATCAACACTGTTGGAAACCCATGTTAAAAATAATACCTTGGCAGAGTGGGAAGTAGGGGGAGAAGGTAAGAGGGATAGGGTAAAAAGAGTGGTTGAGATAGAAAATAATGAGTAAAAATAAGGTGGAGGAAAATTCACAAATAGTAATTATAACTTTGTGTGTGAATAGTATGTTTATAACAGCTCTCTTTGTAGGGGCAAAAAATTGGAAATTATAGGGATTCCATTAATTAGGGTATATCTGAACAAGTTGTGGTATGGTTGTGATGGAATACTACCGTGCTGTAATTAGTGATGAGTTCAATGATCTTAGAAAGGCATGAAAAGACTTACATGAAATGATGAGAAGTGAGCAGAACCAAGAGAACATTGTATACATACTAACAGCAATACTGTTTTAAGAATGACTAAGTTACTTTAACTATGATAAACATACAAAATAAAAATAAAGGACATATGAAGAAAGATATCTGCATTCAGGGAAAGAAGTGATAAATAGAAATATATATAGAATAATTTTACATACATACACACCTATTTGTGTCTAATGGTAGCTATATCTAGTGGGGGAGATGGGAGGGAAGAAAGAAAGGAAATCTACCTGATAACTTTGTTGTATATTTGGAGGGAATAGCAAGTTGTACATGGTAGATTTGCAGTTTCATGTGCAATCATCTTTTTTTATTATACTATGTTATGGAACTGTTTGTTTTGTTCTGTGAATTGAAAATAAAATAAATTTTAAAAATATCTTGGGTTTGTATAGGGCTTTCTTCTGTACAATGTTATCGTAGGTGGGTCTGGTGGTTCAGTATTGGAACAAAATGAGACACTTTTTGACCAAATTAAATTTATTTAGACATAACATGGAAAGTATATCCATCTAATACACAGCACTAATACAGCCTCCCTGTCTCTGTGATGATCATGGTGGCATAATGGTCAAGAATGAGAGAGGAACCTGTGGTTCCTTTTATGTTGGCTTTTATTCTTTGGCCACAAGGAAGATGTCAATATTATGATCATTGTCCTTTGGACCAATTAAGCCTTGAGGACAGTTTTGTGACTTTTTTTGGGGGGAAAACTAGCCAATATAGCAGGGAACCTTAGTAGATGTTACTCCCACTAGAACCCCATGTCATTAAGTAGAAGAGCTGGGATTTAAACCAAGTTTTTTTGATTCAAGTCCAATGGTCTTTCCAGTTTAAGTGGTGTTTAGGTTCTGGTATGTAGGGAAATTTAGAAGTCTTCAGTAGAAGGGGTTGCAGTGGTAGAAGGAAAATAGAATTCAACAAAATAAATGAAAAGAACATGACTTTATATATGAAATAATGGAAAATGTTGCCATGGAGTCCCTTTTAGTTTTCAAAAGAAATAGAGTTCAATACACAGAATGAATACTCTGTTTATAGAGCTGAAGGATAGGGATATTGTGGACAACTAAAATCTACAGGTAACTAAGAGAATTCAAGCATCTCTCCTTATCATGTATAATCAGATTTTCAGTCCCTTCCATCCTGACCCAATCTAAAACATAGACCTTGAATCAAAAATGACTTAGAAAGAAGCAGCAGAATATTTTATATTTTCCATCAACCTTGTTACCTTTTCCAAGACTTATTTCAGGGGTGCAGATTTCTAAGAAAGGAATAAGCTACACTAAATGTCACTTTCTACTTTTTGCATGCCCCTGCTAGTATAGAGTAGGCTTATTAAAACCATGCCCATGTAATGCCAAACATACAAATGAAAAAAGAACAATTTAGTTAATTAGTGAAATATTTGGCTTTACCTGGACAAAATCGCTAAATGACTGAGATCATGGATTTAAAGCTGAAAAGAATATTCATGATCATGTAGACAAAACTTCCTGTACAGGTCAAGACTGTGGGTCCCATAAAGGCTAAGTAACTTGCCTAAAGGCACATAAGTAATAAATAGAAAAGCCAGGTCTTTTGACTCCAAAGTTTTTTCCTTTTTAAATACAGATGTTTGGAATTATATAAATAAAACTATTATTTTTATAGAAAATTTATTTTTCCCCAAAATCAAGACATATCTTTTCAGAGTGTTTTATAACTCAGTGCTATTCCAAATTACCATGATCTGTAGAAGGTAGCATCATCCTATTTCCCAGTCTTACAACTCAGCATTACTCTTGACTTTTTACTGGGGTGTCCCTGATCCAACATATTCATTCAATTCGTAAATTATCAACTCTTCCTCCACCACTTCTCTCAAGTTGGAAAAGGATCTTCTTTCAACTAAAAAGCTACTCTTTTAGTTCAGGCCCTCAGGATGGACTATGGCTTTGTTTCGAGGCCTTTCCCTCTCTAAAACATTCTCCACCCAGTTGCTAAGGTGATTTTCATAAAATACTAGTGTGAGCATGACACTCACCTACTCAATAAACTGCAGGGGCTCCCTATTACCTCTAGGATAAAATATAAATTCCTATGTGTGTCATTTAAACTCCTTTGAAACCCAGGCTCATCCTTTCTTCCCATTCTTATTGTACATGACTCCCCTTCCTATATTCTCTATTTGAGACAAACTGGCCTTGCTGCTCCTCACACACAACATTGCACCTGAGTCTTCTTGCATTTGCACTGGTTGTCCTCTATTCCTGGAATGCACTTAAAAGCACTGTTCTGAGAAGGGGTCCATAGGCTTCACCAGACTGCCAAAAAGGCTCAAAATACAAAGAAAACACTATGAGCTCCTGTTCTAGAAGGAGGTAAGGGTCTAGGAAACATCCAAAAACTGGGTTTCCATGGGATAATAGTACGGAGAAGCTCAATTTTCCTTCTTCTCCTAATTACTTTGCCTTGATTTCATATTTATTCTGTATATACTTATTTGTGTATATGTTGTCTCCACCCAATAGAATATAAGCTCCTTGAGGGTAGGGCACATTTAATGTGTGTGTGTGTGTATTTTCCCAACACCTCGTCCAACTTTTTCTCTCTAATTTCTGCCACCAGCCTCTTCCATTTGTCTGATTCCAGGGCACTTTGCATATGTCTTCTGACTCCATCTTCAGCATGGAATAGTAGATAAAGTACTAGACTTGGACTCAAGATAACCTGGGTTCATATCCCACCTCAGAAACTTATTGGTTGTGAGACCTTAACCTGGTTCCTTAGTTTCTCTGGGCCTCAATTTCCTCACCTGTAAAAGGTGAGAGTTAGATTCAATGATCTCTAACCTTTCTGGTTCTAAATCTGTGATCACATGATCCATTTCTTACTATTTCAAATTATCTTTCATAATCAACTTTGATTTCACGATAATGATTAGGACACTTTTCCTGCTATTGCCTTTCTTTGTTCTATCCCATGGAAACCCTTTTCCAGCCTTCATGTGTCTTCTAGATGCCTTTCTCCTTCTACATTGGGGGATCTTAGTCTATTTTTATATTATATATTAATTTGGCAGTCTGGTGAAGCCTATGGATCCCTTATTGAATGTTTTTAAATGTGTAAAATAAAATACATAGGATTACAAAGGAAACCAATTATATTAAAATAGTTATCAAAATATTTAAAAATCAAGTTCTCAGACCCAGGCTAAGAAATTTTTGGTCTAGATGAAATCTTCTTTAGGTGTGGTGAACCCCGAGGACTCAACTCCTCACTGATGTCTCATGGATTTATGTCCTATGCATCCTGTCTTCTTCCTTTTATATAAAGTGATTTCAAAATGCTCTAGATTAGTACCTACAACTATCTCTCTGGTGAAGGCAAGTGACTATTAACTTGTACAAAACAGATGCTTCTCCTTCCGCCCCCATTCTCAGCCCAAGATAATAATTCCTTTTTCTTCTGAAAACAAACAAACAAAAATAACCAAAACCACCAAAAAAAAAAAAAAACAAAACCAAAAAAACCCCCAAACCACCACCACTACTGATTATGCTAGTAGGTGTCAGTCATTCACGTAAAAAAACCAAACCGAAACAAAAAACCTTCAAGCAATATCAAACAGAAGAAACTACTGCTCATTCACAAAATGTCATTTTTGAGTTAAATGCTATTTTTTCTTTTTTAAACAGTTTTATTCATGTTTTTATGACTATCATTTTTGGGAACATCTTACCACTTCACCCTCCAAATTGAGCCCTCTCTAGTAATAAAAAACAAAACAAAACTGTATTCCTTTTTAAATTATCCATTTCCCTTTTATCATGAACTTGAACAATAAATTGGAACATTTCAATATACAGTTGAGCCTGATCAGTGGGTATAATGAATTTCCTGAGATGGTAGTATTATTCCAATTCACACTTCATATTTCCATTGGGCTGGAACCAATTATATATTACATAATTATGGCTTCAAACAGTGTCAATTCAAATATATTTGACCAGACCACTTCAAGGGATTTATTGTTCTCACTAATAGGAACCTAACTATAGAAAGAAGAATAAAGATGAGGGAAGTCTATGGAACTGTGGAAAATGGTATAAACAGTTTTCAAGTATTATTTCACTGTATCTTTGTGTCTTCAAGGCCTGGCGTAATACTTGGCATATAGAAGGTACAAAATAAGTGTCTGTTGATTTTTAAAGAAAGAGTATATTAACTTAAGCATGGTTGTAACAAGACTGCTATGCTTATCTGTTTCTTCCTAAGCTACCTTCTGCCCACTACTGTTTCTTTTTCATGTTTTATTGACACTTTTCTTTCATTTCTTCTTTTTGTTACATCATTTTCTTTACAATATTCTATTATTTTACTTCTACTAAATTTCAGCCTTTTGGTTTGAACCGTATCAGAAGTCTCATGAATGTAGCAAACAGAATAGGGTCCTAAAGATTTCAGAGAGAGCATGGTGTAATGGCTTAAGGTTCTAAATTTGAAGTTAGTAAAACCCCAGTCTCATCGGATATATAAATATGTATGTGTATATACACACACATATGTATGAACCTATAGGGACTGTGATCCCAGTTTTTCTAAAGATTTTTCTATAGGACTGTCCATAACAAAACTGAATTATGATATTTTTATCCTTTAAACACCTATGGTCATCATGAAGCATCCTTGCTCTTAATCGTCCCTGCCATTCACCCTAGGAATCTATCTGAGCTAATTGCTAGTATGCCTAAATATTACATAACTAAGTCAAGTGTGATAACTTGACCTCCATTATTTTCCTGTCAAGTATGGCAATACTTACTCCTACTTCAGACACTAGATATGTGACCCTGGGTAAATTATGTCACTTCTGTGATCTTCAACTTTCTCATCTGTAAAATAAGGAACTCTGGAAGTCAGTAATCTTTTTCTATAGTATCAGGCAGCTTTAAATCTGAGATGTTATGTGTCCAATAGTCTTTGTCATCAAGGAGTCTATTGGTGAGGAAAATGAATGACTTCGATGGGCATGAAATTGTCATCATTCATTTCTAAAAATACAATTGTACATTAGTGAAGAATTTGCTAAAGGCTAACACTTGAGAAGCATCCAAGGAAGATCTAAATCTACCAGTACTTAGACTTTTCAGAGAAGCATCTCACCAAACAAAATTAGGGGCCATGAAGACCTTTGGTGATTAGGAATTGTTTAGTCTCTCCCTCCCACAAAATTTTTATAAAACTTCCATACCCAAATTGATTGTTGTCTTTCAAAACCTTGGATTATGTACTTATTTCAATGATTTGATGGGATTGTGTTGCTCAAAACACTCTTAGAATTGCTCTCTATTGTTTTTTTTTTTTTATGAAATAGGCAGCAAATGTTGGTGTTTCCCAGTCTGATCACTCATCTTGCTCACTAGTCTTGGTTCTGAATGACTTTTAGCTGATTCCAAAAGTTTAATCTAGCCCCAAAGGACAAAGATTTGCTGCCATTAGTATTTTGAAAAGACTATGTCTCAAGCCCTAAAGAATTCTAAATGAAGTGCTTCAGAAAATGTCCTGAGTATGAGAAGAACCATTGACATAGCCTCCCATTGTGATTTCTTTGAAAGGCAACACTAATTTAGGTATAAAAGTTCCCACATGTTTATTTCAAAATGAGTCACATTACTATGCTTAGTCCAGTGCCCAGCATTTAGTAAGGGCTTAATAAATTCATGTTAACTGTTAACTGATTATGTAGTTGTACCTCACAGGGTGGATTTTCTATCTTCTTTAGAAACACATAGCCTTGTCTGAGAAGGATATTGAAATTTTTTGGACAAATTAATTACTTTGAAGATTTAAAAAAACTGCTTCAAAACATTCTAGGTTGGTTTCAAATTCAATTTCCTTTCTTTTCCTTTCCTTTTCTTTTCTTTTTGTTTTTTGGAGGGGGGAAGGCAGGGCAATTGGGATAAAGTGGCTTGCCCAAGGTCACACGGCTAGTAAGTGTAAGTATCTGAGGCCAGATTTGAACTCATGTCCTCCTGACTCCAGTGCTCTATTCACTGTACCACCAAGTTGCCCCCAATCAATTTTCTTCTATGTTTCAATTAAAAATGGGAAAATAAAACAGGTAATCCAAGAGTAAACCTGAGTTAATTACTATTATACCTTAACATTCCACTAAATTCTCACACTGATGCCTCATCAGGATTTGATAGTGCTCTCCAAAGCTATGCTAAAGTCACAACAAACTCTGGAAGGTTCTATTGAGCTAGATAGGCCTCAAGGACAGTGATAGAAAGCCACTCAAGAACTAGTTTAACTAAATTCCAAGAAGTTCATCATGGGTTGGCTGGCTATCAAGGGACAGATTCTTTTGACCACAATGACTCAAGAAACCATCTGCTAAAGGGGGAGAGCTTACCATCTGAGCCAGTGGAAGAAGCAGCTCTCTACTGGTAATACCATAAGTCATTGGAAGTGTTAAATAAATTCTCCTTACACTGATAACTAAGTTAAAATAATTACACTCCCTGCTAGTCCTATGTCACAGTATAATCCAGAAAGTAAAACCTTAGTAAATATGCCCCCTTCTGTTATTTTCATCCTACTAGGAGACAAGAATATGTGGGCGTGATCATTTTGCTTTGGTATTTCTACATGAGGATGGTAAATCATGTTTGGATAGTTTCACCAAGTTTGTAGGAAGCATTCAGATTTAATGTGTGTGTGTGTGTGTGTGTGTGTGTGTGTGTATGTGTGTGTATGTGTAAGGGGTTTGGTTCTGTGAACTCCATCCCTATTCCACTTTCATTCAAGTTGAAAATCAGTTGCTCTATGCCACAAACAATATATTTCAATTAATCAACAAGTGGTAGTTGAGTACTTACTATGCACTGGGCATTATGCAAGGCGACTGAGATGAAGAAAAAGCCCAAATGTCCCTGCCACAAAGGAACCACTTACCTTCTGTTGGGGAAGACAATATCAGACTTCATGTAAAAGGTGGGGTTGAAGGAAACCAGTGATTCAAACTATGAAATAGAAAGATATTTACCTGTAGAGTCTAGGAGAGTTTTTGGTTTTAGACTCCAGTGCCTGAAAGGCAAGAATTAATAAACATTCCTTTCAATTCTCAGTGTAGCAAAGTTTCCATCCCACACACTCCCACCTCAGGCATCTGCATATACAAATCAAAACACTTGTAAGTCATACAATGAACAAAAACAAACAAAACAGCTTCCTGTGGGGTGAATGGAAATTTTTACTGGGTTAAATTTCCAGTCACATAAAAAAGTAACCTGAATATTGGAGACTCCAAGCAATTTAATTGGTGGTATTTGGAGATTTGAGGCGAATGAGAAAGAACACATGTAAAAGAGTTCAACATGAGGCGTACTTTAATTAAACTAGTGCTATGGCTACTCAAAGATCATGTTTGACCATGGGTATTTGGTATTTGGTACAGGATATTTGGTCAAAGACTTCTGAACAATAAGAAACCAGGCTGTTGTGGAAAGGCAAAGATATTCAGATAAAATAAAGCTCCACATACTTCTTTATCCTCCCAACTTAATTCATGTCCAACCTTAGTGGAATCATAATTTATATAACCTGCTTTCTCCCTCAATGTGTTTGCTTAGACTTCTGTTTTAGTTTGTTTCTTTGAAAATTTTTATCTCCACCAGGATTTCGGGGCTTCATTTAGTACCCCAAAGAAAGTACTGAGATACGAGAAAGAGATGATGTTTAAAGTAATTTCTGACCAGGATCACCACTGTGGTACAATGACCATGCTCCAGAATGGGTAATGATTCTTACATTAGCCAAAAGAGGTCATTTTGTGTTTAAAATCATGGCCGTGCCAGGGTAGATGTATACTAAGCAGGTTTACTTAGTCAGTAAACATTTACTAGGCATTTACTATGTGCTAGGTACTGTGCTAAGTGCTGATGATACAAAGACAGGTAAAAGAGTTCTTACTCTCATGGAGCTCATGGTCCATGTGATGTTTACTTAGCCAATCTAGTTTTATAATAATTCTATTAAAACATGACCAGACCCAATAGATAAGTGGCCAAGGGATATAATCAAACACTTATCCAAAGAAGAATCACAAACTACTCATAATCATATAAAAAAATGCTACAAGAGAAATGCAACTCAAACCAACTCTGAGGTTTGACCTCACAGCTATCAAGTTAGCAAAGATAACAAAAGATGGAAGTGGCCAGTGTTGGAGGGCCTATGGAAAGATAGACACACAAATGTAGTGTTGGTAAAGCTATGACTGAATTTAACCATTTTTGAAAGTAGTCAGAATTATGCAAATAATGTGATTAAAACTGTTTAAATCATTTGATTGAGAGATTTCAATGCTAAGTACATGCCTCAGAGAGATTAGCAACAAAAATAAAGGCACCATATACAACAGCACTTTTTTTGAAGTAGAAAAGAATTATAAACAAAGTAGATACCCATTAATTATTAAATGGCTGGACAAGTTGTAGGACGTGAATATGTCACTGTGTTGTAAGAAATGATAAATATGATGAATACAAAGGAGTGTGGAAAGACATAGAAAGCAACATAAAGTAAATTAAGCAGAACCTGGGAAAGAACCAGGAAAGCAGTATGCACAACGACTGCAACAGTATAAATGGAAAGAACAGGAATAAAATAATTGACTTTGAACACTATAATATTATAGTGAAGTTTGGCCCCCTGAGGAGAAGTTAGAAGACCCTTCCCTTTACTTCTTTACAGAATTGGAGGACAATGGATGTGTAACATTACATGTAATGACAAGCTTTTTCAATGAGTTAGTTTTGCTGAATTGGTTTTTCCACCCCTTTTTTATTCTTTGTAATAAGGGATTGTTCCCTGAGGCAAGGAGCTTGAGAAGGATACTTTGAAAAATGTAGATTATATGCCCCCCTAAATATTACAAAACCCAAACCCAAATTTTTTAATGTTGGTCAGTGGTTAGAGCTCATTTTTGCTGGAACTCAGCTCCAACTCCAAGAATGTCTTAGCATAATCTCCTTATAAAATGTCCCCTTTCTTCCCCCTCTCTCCCAATCTAGTGTGGTCTCAGAGAGCCTAGATAGCTAGTTTTCCCAAGCTTCACCCACCTGCCAAGTTAATCTTCAGCAGAGGGAGCTTTTTGCTTTATCTGGTCTTGCCCCTACTGCTTAGTCAGCACAATCTCTATTCAGAAAAGTTCTTTGTCCATTGGACTCTCATAGAGACTTGAATAGAGTCCATTCTTGGGAAGTGCTTGCTTTGCTAATATATGGCTCCTTGTGCTTAAAAATAATTTTTTATTAGAATGCCCCTCTGCTAGTACATGTTGCTAGTACATGCTATTTCTTACATCATCATGTATTTTTTCTCCACCTACTTTCTGACCACGATTCCATACAACAGATAGTACTTTTTGGAAAGGGGGAAAACTCAGCATAACTGATCAATATATTGAAAAAGTCTGAAAACAAATGCAACATGTAACACTTGTGGACCTTCTACCTCAACAAAAAAGGGGGAATATCTTCTCATATCTCTTCATTTGAGTCTCACATGATCTTTATAATTTTGTTACATTTGTTTTTGATTTTTTGGTGTATTGTCCTTTTTCTATTTACACCATTGTAGTTGCCACATGTATTGCTTTCTTGACTCTGCTTACTTTAGTCTGCATCAGTTCATATAGATCTTTCCATGCTTCTCTGTATTCATCACACATAATTTCTTATTACATTCCATTGATGTACCAAATTTATTTAGCTATTCTCCAATAGATGGGCATCTACTTTATTTTCTGTTCTTAGCTATCAGAAAAAGTGCTGCTATAAATATTTTGAAGTGTATAAAGCCTTCTTTGGGGTAAAAGCTAAGTAATTAAACTGATTCAAAGTGTATGGACATTTTAGTCACTTTATTTACATAATTTCAAATTGATTTCCAAAATGATTGTGCTATTTTACATCTCCACCAACAATGTATTACTATGCTTATCTCTCCACAATCTTCTAATATTGATTGTTGTAACTTTTTTTTTTGCCAATTTGCAGAGTATGAGGTGAAACCTCACGGTTGTTTTGATTTACATTTCTCCTATTAGTGATTTGGAGCATTTTCCCCTATGCAGTTGTTAATACTTTTCATTTCTTCCTTTGAGAACTATTTGTTTATATCCTTTAATTATTTATCTATTTGGGAATTGCTATTGTGTGTGTGTGTGTGTGTG
Organism: Pseudochirops corinnae; assembly: GCA_028646515.1. Taxonomy (NCBI): domain Eukaryota; kingdom Metazoa; phylum Chordata; class Mammalia; order Diprotodontia; family Pseudocheiridae; genus Pseudochirops; species Pseudochirops corinnae. Next base: position 136,195,612 of record CM053591.1, read on the forward strand.
TGTGTATAGATATATAATTTGTTTCTATATTTTGGATACCAAATCCTTATCACAGAAATTTGATACAAATCTTCCTCTCCTCCCCTCCACCATTTGACCATTTCCCTTCTTCTCCTAGGTGTGTTAATGTTGTTTGTGATGAAGCTTTTCAATTTCAAGTTCCTCCTTCTTCTGCAGACATGGTATTATGTTCTTCAGTTACTTTAATTTTTTTAAGGCAGACCTGTCCCCACTACCTCTCTTCCCCTCACTTCTGAGCTCCCCTTTTTATTTAATATTCTCCCTTTATCTCTTCCCCTTCTTCCTTAGTTTTTACATTTTTTGGTTCCCCTTTCTGAAAAGGATTTCTTCCAATCTCTTAATTTATCCATCATTTATTTCTGTTTTTTTTTTTCCTGGATCCTATAATTATCTGATTTCTCTCTTTTCTCTGTATTCTTAATGCAGTCAAAGTTTCCAAGGCATCCGTTCTAGGGTCTCTCCTCTAGTCACTTTCCGTGTGACTGCCTTGTAGGGTTTGCCCTATGAATTTCCCTTTTCCATTGTGCCACACCTCCAGAACAATGGCAAATATTGCAAGTGTCAGAGAAGATACTGCCCATGGGAGGACCACTTTCTCACTAGTCTTTGATTATGCAGCCCAATTCTGATCTATACTCTCTTTTGTTGACCATTTCCCCCCTTCCCCTATATTTACCTGAAAATCTCTTCCCTTTTTCCATGCTCTCCCACTTCTCCATATGCCAGTTGGTCCTAAGGTTCCCTCCCTCTCAGGACAAGTAGATTTTTCAAGCACCAAATCTCTCAGGCTTCATCCAGCATAAAGTCCTCATTTCCCTTCACTGACCGTCTCTCTTTATTTGTGAAGTAATCATAATTGGAACCCACCTCACCTCAAAAGTAAGACCTCTTTCCTTTTTCCCTCTTTTTCAATCTCTCCCCATTCTGCTCACCTCCTCTTCTATAGCTTCTTTTCTTTCTGAGACCACAGAGGTTGTCTTCTCCTCATTTCTAGTCTTTGCTTTGACCCTGATAGCACATCATTCACTCATCTCTATCTCCCTGCTCCTATCTCCCCCTTTGTATACCTTTTCATGTTGTAATGTAGTCTCACAAAAGAAACTTTCACTCATAGACAGGATGTTGCTAGGTTCTGTCTTTGTCCTCATCTTCACTTGTACCCCACTCCTTGTACTTCGAATCCTATCTGGCAAGCTCTCTACCTATGTCCCCTTAACATTGTTTTACACAATGTTTTTATGGGATCAATTAATGACATCAGGAAAGATTTACTAGTGCTGGGAAAAGTAAAATTATTTATAGGTGATTCTATGCTTAAGGATTTCAATACACAACATGACTGCTCTTATGATAATTCCATAGGCTTCCATTCTTTTTGCCATAAAAAGGTATTAGATATGTGGGCAGATGTTTTGGCTAGTCATTCTCAGAAAGGGTCTCAGTCACCATCATGGCAGCAACAAGCAATGGCATAAACAAAAATACTTGATCATTTTCTTTTCCTTAACTTTTTAGGGTTTTTTTTTTTATTACTATAGGCTATGGGAGTTGAAGTGTTCCATTAGAAGAAGCTTTAGAAGAAGACAATGGGTGAGATGACTTCTAGATATAAAAATGCTCATGGGCTTGCAGATCAACTGAGAAGAGCAGACTGAATTTTGTCTCTTCAACTATTTATTGTAACCTGAACCCCAGACATTGTCTCCTGTTAGCGTCCTTGTGGCCATCATTTTCATGCTTGGGACCCTGTTTTTGTTTTAGACTGTACTTATTTCTTGAGCCCCTATAACTTTACTATATGTCTGTAGCAATATTGTAGGGACAATCTCTTTTTTTTTTCATGTTTTTATTTTTAGAACCTACCACAGCATTTTTCATGCAATTGTTTATTCACCAAATATTTGTTAAATTGAATGGAACTCTAACCATTCTACATTCTACCAACCTACCATTCTAGTTAGTGAAAGACTGGGTGGGATAGTGGAAAGGGCACTGCCCTTGAAGTCAGGACAATGGTGTTAATCTTAGCTCTATACTTAGAAAGTGTGTGACCATTGGCAAGCCACTCAGTTTCCTCATCAGTAAAATCACACGTGCTTAATTTATCTTAAGAGGAGCAGCATGGCATACTCAAAAAAGTGATGGCTTGAGAGCCAGGAGGACATGGGTTCATGATTCATCTCAGAGTGACTCTGGGCAAGTCACAGTCTCATTGAAACACAGGCAACTGTCAAGACCATAGAGTTGTAGAGAGAGAGAGCCAACTGCATTGGTAGAGGGTGTTCCCTTATCCCTTATCCAGGAATTACCAACATCAATAAAAACATACTAGTACCTATTTTCATCTCCATATCCCATGAGATTGCTAGAGGAAAGTGCTCTATAAATTTTAAGCATTATATAAATGTGACTTATTGCTTTCCTCTCCATTTTTCTTATCTTTCTCCAAAGATAAGATTCTTTAAAAACCAATAAAGTAACTTGAAATATGTGAGAATACAGGTAATATTCATCTGTTAGTTGCTTAAGAAATACTGTTATTCATAGGAGTTGATAACTTAGGGAAATGTGTCTGGGGGAACAAAGTTAACACTGAGAGAAATGTGTGTGTGCTTTATGGCAAACAGTCCAGTATCACAGTGACACATTTTCACACACTCAGAACAGACTTTTCATGTCTATGTTAACCTGCCAGTAATTCATGGATACATTTATCTTTCATTTTCACAAGCCACAATAACACCAATATAGCCTTTTGGAGCTAAGTGAAAGCCTTTGACTTAGTGCTTTTGCATGACTCTCAGCTCAACCTCCACAAAACACACTTCCTCCCCAAGGCTTAGAAAAACAACCGAAGACGTGAATTCATCCGTCAGCTTTGAAAAATCCCGAGAGAGGGTGGTAGCATCTGTTTCAGGCAAATATGAAGATAGACATCTTACTTTTTGTTCTTCTCTCCCTCCAGGCTAAAATTCTAGCAGGTGAGTGACCGTACTATGCTTTTCTTATTAGGTTATAACCCATGAAGAGATTAAGAACATCATGGCAAGAGAAGCCCAGGACTTGGGGAACTGAGAATTGTAAGGAAGATTTATGTCCTCAACTTTGGGCTTGTCACTGAGGTCAGATTCAGTTTTTGTGCTTCCATTATTTATTACCTGTGATGTCTTCTTTTGCTTAGGAAAATGGCGAATTCTTGTTATCTTCTTGGAGTTACCTTTCACTGCCCAAAAGTGAAATACTACTTTCTTTCTCTCCTATAGAGAAATAAATTAAAATGGCTCCCATCACCAGGATTTAAACTGCTAAGTTCCTTAAAAATAAATAGCACTCACATCTGGAATGGGAATTCTTCTTTCTCTTTTTTCTTTTTTCTATTATAAACTCCATTTTATTTTATTTTATTTTATTTTTAAATTTTATTTTAGTTTGCATCATTCATTTCCACAAGATTTTGAGTTACATATTTTCTCCCCTTCTTTCCCCCACCCACCGCCCCAAAACAGCCATCCCAGTGTGTCCCCCTCTCCCCCAGTCTATTCTCTCCTATGTCACTTTTCAGTGGAATTCTTTTTTTTCAAGAAAACTATATAGATGGTTTTTTTAGGAAGAACATTTGTTATTTTCATCTTTCCTGTGGTATGTGGCTCGTAATGCCCAGTTAGCCACAGAGTTTTCCTTAGCATTGGATGATACTAGTTTTCACTATAACAGGAACTTAAGGATTGAATGGGACAAGGCAAAAGGACATTTTTATTTTGGAGGCCCTCCACCCATCATCCCCCTTTTACACTGGTTATTTTCTTTTAACAAAAAAATGTACATTTAAGGCCCTCACAAAAATACTTACATAGTTTGATGGTATTCAGGTGAGGACTTTTGGTATACATTATTTATAAATGAGAAAAAAGTGCCCAAAGTTATTCTCACTTGACTCCTTTTGAATAGAGTTGAGATTTAGCCGTCCTTGTCTCGAAGACAGTGGATGATGCCTCATTTCATGTTATTTTTGTTCGCTCTTCAACTCTGTGCCATATTCTTGATGGCTGGGAAGGCATACAGCTGAAGTGATGCATGAGAATGAAGTGCTGCTAACAGCAGAGTTGAAAGTAGACAATTTGACAGGCTTAATCACATCAGTAAATATATTTTGGGGTGGTATGGAGACAAACTTTAATTTGCCTCCAATTTTTTAAATGACTTTGTCTTGACACAAATGTATGTGCCTGGGACTGTGGTGATACAGGATGAATCAACAGCATGGGAGGAAAAAAGAAACCTAGTTAAGGGAGGCCTATGAAGTATTTAGGACACACAGACCTTGTAATTCTAGGGGATGTATAAAATTCGATTCCAGGCCACCATAGTTACATATTTGCCTGTGTTTTTCTCTATAAATAAAGAAAAGTCATGATTAGTTAGAGTAAATGGAACTGGACGGTATTCGTTTATTTAAGAGATGTTTATTTAGGGCATACTGTATTTAAGACATGCTGCTTGGTGGTGAGGGAGATGCAATAATGAATAAGACATGGCCTCAGGATGCTTATATTTGAATAGGATTGTTAATTTTTCTTTGTACTTCCAAAGTTTTGTGGAACAGTTAAACGTCAAAGGAAGTTACATTCATCTGAGTGTGTCAACTAGACTCTGAGTTACTTGTGTTAATATTAGCACTTTTTTTTTTTTTAGTTTAGACCAAGTCTTAGATGAGGTATTTCAAGTCACCAGAGTGATTTGTTAACTCTGGATAGCAATTTAACCTTTCTAGAGTACAATTAATCTTGCATCATTTTGACATTTATTCACTGATTTTCATAGTATAAATAGCACCAGGGGCACATCTTATTTTTGTTTGACAGTTAAAGAAACCGAAGCACCAGTGACTAAGGACACATAACAGTAACAATAATGACAATGATGATCATATTTTAAAAAACACTCTGCCAAATTCTACAGATTTGCACAGTAGTGGCCATTCAAAGACCTCAAAGCAGAAGTAGTATGTAAGCAGTCTGGTAGAATTTAGGTTTCTGGAAGGGAGGGGCTATTTCACTCTGTCTTTGCATCCCAAGTACCTGTTACAGTGACTGACACTTAGTACATGTAGGTGCTTAATAAATCTTTGTTGAAGTGAGGGCAGAGCAGGAATGGAGGGAGGGCTTGTAACTCCCGTGTGGCTGCCCAGGTTTGTTCTGAAATTCATGTAAAAATTGAAAATAGATCAGGATAATATGCCTAAATAGGAGAGGTTGGTCAATGAGGGGATTTTTTATTTATTCCAATTCTCTTTGAGTCTCCAGTAAAAAAGTTTAAGTCTAAGTCTTGTTAATTATGGATGTTATAATCTATTTTGCATAGAAGAGCAAGAAGTAGCTTGGTGACACAGAGGATACAGTGTTGACCTCAAAATCAAGCTGAGCTGAGTTCTAATCTCACCTGAGATACTTACTACTTATGTGACCCTGGGCAAGTCATTTAACCTCTGTATCTCTCTGTTTCCTCAACTGTCAAATGAGAATAATAATAGCACTGGCCTTGCAGGTGTGTTTTGAGGATCAAATGAGATATTTGGGAAGTGCTTAACACAGCATCTAGTACATAGAAGGTGTTTAATAAATATTTATTTCCTTTTCATTTAAAGCATCTTTGACTAAATAGATAACTTCTCACTCCATTTAAAGGCTACTAAGAAGCTAGGTTTTCCCAGCTTTCTTCATTCATTCAACAAACGCTTATGTAGCAACCATTTTGTTTTTGTTGTTGTATTTCCAGCACAATGATTGGTACATAGTAGGTACTTAATAAAGGCTTATTTATTAACTGATAAAACTGCTATGGATAAAACACTATAATATTCCTTTCTCTGCCATGAAGCATTAAAACGATGAAAATATGATTATTCATTGTAAAATACCAATAGTTATCTGTAGAGAACTTTACATATATATGTACACACATATCACGTATATGTACACACATAATACATATATATATATATATATACACACATAATTCATATGCGTCCATCCATCTCCCTCTCTCTCTCTCTCTCTCTCTCTCTCTCTCTCTCTCTCTCTCTCTCTCTCTCTCCTCCCCCTGGATCTCCCCATCTGCCCGTCTCTTCTTGGCTGAAAGCATAGGGCTATTCATGGGCCCTAACCCACTGTTGATCAATGGGGAAGCTTTGATATGCTTCATTTCTGACCTGATCCTATGATTCTTAGGCAACCTGGTGTCTACTTTCCCACCACCCCACACCTCGCAGGAAATTAGTGCAAATATCTTATCAGTTTATCTATACTGCAGTTCAGAAATCCCAAATTTATGAAATCCTGCCTCAGCCTCCTCAGTAGCTAGGATTATAGGCATGTGCCACCATGCTTAGCAGGCTTTGCAATATTTAAAGAACATGTATGTTCTTCATAGCCTGGGCAAAGGTTAAGAATGGTACAAATATATCCACACGTACCAATGACAAAACTGCAGTTCCTCGAGATTCAGGGATGTGGCCGAAGTGGGCTACCCATGTGGCTTGTCAGTGGCAGATCAGAGATTAGAATTCAGTGGTTGTGGCTATTAATCCAGTGCCCTTTCTACTCTACACACAACTTCTCAGGCTTCATGTATTTCTTGCCCATAAAGAAAAAAATACTTCCCTTCTTTCTGACAGTGAGTTAAGAACCCAGAAGTTATCCAATAAAAATAGCATCTTTCTATGCCACAAGTGACTTGTGTACTAAGTTGCCCCATCCTCCTAAGTTGTAACTGCCTGTAACATATCTCGGCTCAGCATGCGTATAGCTCACCCAACTGTTCCACTTAATGTATCATCTGCCACGGCACGCTATCCCCAATAACAGCTTCTTGAGTCAGAAGCTGTCTGGCAGTTTTGTTAATGAGTTGAAGTACAGAGCACCTTTTGTTCTTTCTTGGTCTAGTTAGTACCCATGGGGCTGAAAGTAAAAATACATCTTTGTCTACAAATGAAATGGGGTTTAAATTGTGCAGAGGTTTCTCACCCTCAAATTACAAGCCAAACATGTCTATCTCATTTTGGGGAAAAAACACACACAATGGCAGGAGTGAGGGGGAAGACAGACAGACAGAGACAAAGACACAGAGATAGAGAGAGAGACAAAGAAAGGAAAGAGGGAGAAGGAGAGGGAGAGGGAGAGGGGGAGAGACAGAGAGACAGACAGAGACAGAGACAGAGACAGAGAGACAGAGAGACAGAAAGAGAGGAGAGAGAGAGGCGGGGGGGCGGAGAGAGAGAGAGAGAGAGAGAGAGAGAAAGAGAGAGAGAGAGAGAGAGAAAGAGAGAGAGAGAGAGAGAGAGAAAGAGAGAGAGAGAGAGAGAGAGAGAGAGAGAGAGAGAGAGGAGAGAGGTGGGAGAGAGAGATTTGGGTGCTCTTTGCTCCTAAAACATGCTCCTAAAATATAAAGGCTATTAATATACATGCTAGCATAATTAACACACTTCCCTTCTTCAATGAGTACTCATGGAAGTATTACTTAGTACAATATTTAACAACAATAACGATGACTGTAAGAGTTAGTTATATAATGCTTTGAGATTTTTCAGATGCTTTACAAATAGCATGTCATTTTACCCCCATAACAACTCTGTGGTGTAGGTGCCATTATTATACCCATTTTTACAGAAGAGGAAATGAAGGCATGTGGAGGTTAAATGACTTGCTAGAGGTACATAGCTAATAAGTATTTTACTTTGAACTCAATCCTTTCTGTCTCCCACACTTCCTCTACTATACCATTTAGTTGCCATTTTATAAGATTTTTATATAGATTTTATGTATGTAAATATGTAAAATATTATAAAGGAAATATGAAGGTAGTGATAATAACAATTCAAAGAACTCACATGTGTGTAGCTCTTTTCTCACAATAACCATATGATGTGTCTAGTGCACATATTAATGGATGAGGAAATGAGGCTCTGAGGGGGACAGTCAGTGGTCCATAAGCACGTAGCCAGTTAGCAATGCAGTTGGGATGACAATTTAGGTTCTCTGACAAGTTCAGTCTTCTATCTTCTATTGATGCTCCAGCCATTGGCTCATTTCACCTTCTCTCCCTTCTATGTTAATCAAGTGGAGCATTTTTATTCAATTAGTAATTATTTGTAATTATTAGTAATTATTTGGACCAACTATCAGCCCTATACTATGCCAGGAGCAGGGAGAGATACAAAAGAAATGTGACACACAGTCATTGATTTCTAAGAGATCAATCTGGCTGATTTTTAATCATTGGTTAAGATGCTGATCTTCCATATGATTGAAGAGAGAGGACTCATATTTGAAACAATTAAGTAACAATAAGAAATAACACAATTATGAACCAAATCAAATGCCTGGGGAAAAAATTATTAAAGAGGGGCGCTAGGTGGCGCAGTGAATAGAGCACTGGCCCTGCAGTCAGGAGGACCTGAGCTCAAATTAGGCCTCAGACACTTAACACATACTAGCCATGTGACCTTGGGCAAGTCACTGCCTTGTCCTCCCCTCTCCAAAAAGCAAAAAAAATAAAAAAGAAATTTCAGAAAAGGAAGAGATCCATATACACAGAGTGCAATACTCAGAGAAGGCTTGTGACAAAAACGGGATTTTGAAAGACAAATAGAAGAGGAGAGAGGGCATTCCAAGTTGAGGGAACAGAATGAGTAAAAGCAGAAGATTAGAAATAAGTGTGCTGAGCTCAGGAGACAATAAGAAGTTCTGTTAGGCTTGGCCAGGATTTGAATTGGGGTACAATATAGGGGAGAAGTTTAAATGTCTATTTCAGGGTCAATTTAAAAGAGCCTCGAGTAGTAGGTTGATGAGCCTAGACTAAGTTTTGCGGTAAATAGAAACGTTTTTGGACACAAAATTGATGTAATGATGTCAGTAATTTGTGAAATTAATTTAGCTACGAGGGCTATCGTAACATGTGGACAAAAGTTGCACGAAATGGGCAAGAATTGATGAGTTGCAACTGCATCATTAGAACAAGTTTCCAAATCAATAAAATCACAAATCCAGTGGAGTATTTTGAGTCTGGTATGTGATAATTCTCTTGTTCTCTGCTCTTACTGGACCACATCTGAAATACTTAGTTCATTTTTTGGGAATACATTTTGGGAAGTTCACTGAAAATCTTGTAATGTATCCTGGAGAGGGTTCGCAAGATAATGAAGGGCCTACAGTTTACCTCATATGGAGATCATTTGAAGGAAATGGTAGAATCCCTGGGGTAGGAGGATATGAAAGCTATCTTTAAGCATTTGCAAAGCTCTCACATAGAACAGGCGTTAAAATGGTTCTATTTGGTACTGGAGGCAGAACTAGGAGACAATGAGTAGAATAATAACAATAGCATTTATATAGTGCTCTAAAGTTTGCAAAGCACATTATCTCACATATTCCCCTAACAGCTCTGGGAGGGGGATGCTGTTTTTATCCTTATTGTACTGAGGTAAAATTTGTCAGGTATATAGTAAAAGGGAAGGGTCCTTTTTCTCTTTTTAGCTTAAAAATTTACTTATTTATTTTTAGTTTTCAACATTTACTTTTATAAGATTTTGAGTTCTAATTTCCCTTCCTCCCTATACTTCCTCCTCCTTAAGATGGCATGAAATCTGATATAGGCTATACCTGTATGATCATATGAAACATATTTCCACATTGGTCATGTTATGAAAGAAGAATCAGAACAAACGAGAAAAACCATGAGAAAGAAAAAAAAAAGAGAAAATGGTATGCTTCCATCTGCATTCAGACTCCATAGATCTTTCTCTGGATGTAGATGAGCATTTTTCATCACGAGTCTTGGAATTGTCTAAGATCACTGCATTGCTCAGAAGAGCTAAGGCTAACAAAGTCAGTTATCTCACAATGTTGCTCTTACTGTGTATAGCGTTTTCCTGATTCTGCTCACTTCACTCAGCATCAGTTCATACAAATCTTTCCAGGTTCTTCCAAAATCTGCCTGCTCACCCTTTCTTATGGAACGATAGTATGCCATTACATTCATATACCACAACTTGTTCAGCCATTCCCCAATTGACTGGCATCCCCTCAATTTCCAATTCTTTGTACCACAAAAAGAGCTGCTATAAACATTTTTGTACATCTTTTCCTTTTTTCATGATGTCTTTGGGATACAGAGATGGGTCTTTTTTCAAGGATAAATTAGCCTAGGTGGTCTCTGAAGCTCTTTCCAACACTCCTGTCCTACGATTCTGAAAGATGAATAAGAACAGATGGATTGAAAAAGTAGGAAAAAATCTGATTCAATTAATTTTTCCATATTTATTTACTTCATTTTTAATTTATGGAACAAAACAAGTATTTCTATAACATAATATAATTTTTAAAAGCTTGCACATGAAACTGCAAATCTATTATGTATAAATTACTATTACTTTTAAATATATAATAAAATTATGTAAATTTCTTTTTTTCTTTTTTTCCTTCTCTCCCCTCCTCAACCATAGAGAAGACTACCATTAGACACAAACTGGTATATATGCACCTGAATTTTACAAATACCAGGATAAAAAAAGAAAATTTGTGAGTTTGTAAGGTGGCAAAGTAGAAAGAGAAGGAAACTTACGTCAGAAGATTTGAGCTGGAGTTCTGGTTCTGACTTTTACTGACTATGCACCCTTTAGCAAGCCGTGTAATTTCTCTGAGACTCAATTTCCCTTTTTTGAAAAAACAGAGATATTACTGTGCTCACAACCTTATGGAAACACGAGAATCAAAGGAGATAAATTGTGTTAAGTGTCTTCTTTTCATAAAGCATTATACAAGTGCAAGTTATTTTTAAAGGAGAATTTATAAGCCTTAAACCACAATATAAGACACATTGCAAAAAAGAAATAATTTCAGATAACTTACCATGCAATAAGTAGATTCTAGAAGACTGAACATGAAATAATGAAAGCACCCATAGGGATTAAAAAATGTGTTTTAAAAATATATTTGTGTGTGTTTGTGTGTGTGTGTGTGTGTGTGTGTGTGTGTACACACACACACATAATATTACTTTTTCTGGGAGGAATCAAAACACATACACAAAGAGGGAAAACTTAAGTATTTATCTTAGCTCTAACTGCTGAAATACCTATGACCTTACTAGACTTTCAATGGTTATAACCAAGGCCCGTATGTAATAATACTAAGAGATTTAGTTAGATTTATAAAATGATTGATTAGGCTTGGACAAAAATGGCATTATTATTCCTAATGAATCATTCATAGCTTACAATGGGAAATAAAATCTCAACAATTTTCCTCTAAGTAGAATCTCTGTGGGGCTCTTGTCCTAACCAATTTTGTCCCTTTAAAAATGGCAGCCAAAGGCATATTTTGCTGATTGCTTCATTTTTATTCTTTTACTTGAAATAACTTATGGCATTTGTAGTATTGTATTAGAATTCAACACTTTATTTTGGGAAATATAAGCGACCTACTATTAGTTCAGGTTCTCAAGGGTATTTCCAAACTATCATTTGTCAAAATCCAATTTTTTTTTGCTTTGAATTAAAAAAAAACAAAAACAAAGACCAGTGAGTTTTACCAACCCAGTTAATGGAAATACAAAACCATTTGTGTGTATATAGAAATAATCAAGAATGCTAGAGTCAAAAATCTTGTGACATACATAGCAAATATTGACTTTTTGTCTTAACTTTTATATTCAGAATTTAGGATGAAACCATGGCTATCCCTAAACAAGGTGATTGGATTAAATGTTTTTAATGACTCAAACAGTCATTATCTTTAATCAATCAGTTTGTTGGATTTTTCACAGAATTAATTATGGTTAGATTTAAATGACCAAATCACTAACTGTAATTTTGAACAAGTCACTTATGTTTCTGAGCTTTTGTTTTCTCACCTTTAAACTGGGCATAATCGCACCCCATCTATTTAACTCACTAGGTTGTTGTAAGGTTAAAATGGAAATTTTTTTTTGTTTTCCTAAAATCTGAGATTTCATATTCATTACAATCAAGATGTTAATTTTGTGTCAAAAAATCATTTTTTTTTTACTGGACACTAGAGAGACTCAAATATCTTTTATAAGGTTACTACAGTGACTAAAATCTGTGGAATTTTTCACAGATAACTCAGTGGTAGGATTTTTCCTTTAGAATTTAAGCCCCATGAGGGCAAGGCAATGTCTTTCCAAATTCTATAAGCTCTCGAACACGAGTGCAGTGTTCTTAACAAAGAAAATGATCAAGAAATGTTAGTGAGACTAAAAACTAGTAAAATTAATTTGTTAGGAGTAAAGCAATTCCATATTTTAAAAATGATTTCCCAAAATGTCATTTTGTAAGTAATAGATAATCCTTTCAGGAAGAGGAGATTCACTTGGCTCCAATAGTAAGGCTATTTAAAGCATATTTGAACTGGGCCTGGTGGTACATACTTGTAATCCTTGCTACCGGGGCTGGTGAATTGCTTGAGTTAAGGAGTTATGAGCTGAAGTAGGGCTAAACCAATGGGGTATTAGCACTAATTCTGGAGTCTCCTGGAGTGTGGTCCCCCAGTGACCTTAAGGCATGGCAAACTATCCCAGATCAGAGAGGAATCAAAGCTTCTGTAGTAGACTAAGTGGGTGGCCCCTGTAGGAGGTCCCTAAGTCCCTGTATTTGTAACTTCATGAGCTAGGGAGACAGTCTCAATTATAAGAACAACAGCAACAAAAATAATAATAATTAGACATTCTCCATCTTCATGTCTTCATCTAGATGAAAAATATGAGTTTACCATATTCCATTTGCGATTTTATTCTTTTCTATTTTTTTATGTCATTTTAATTTCTTTCCTACTTTTTTCTCTCTTCTGTTTTACTTTTTCAAGGCTTCATTTTAGAAACTTCACCAATTCTCCCCCTACTTTCACCAGCCTCCATTTCCCTTCTGCCTTAACCATTGTTTGAAGACAGATTGTTAAAAACCCAAACTAAAAGGCTGTCTCTTTTATGAGACTACATCAAAGTAACAGACAGCACCTGCAGGCTTCTTTATTAAAAATTAGGTATATGAAATTCTTGAATATATACAAATATATATCTATATACACATATATGCTTTTGTATGCATCTATATATATATATATACACACATATGTGTGTATGTATATATGTATATAGATGTATGTGTGTGGGTATATATATATATATATATATATATATATATATATATATATATAATATATGACTTGGGCATACACACAGATAATTTAAACAATTCATGACTTCAAGGAATTTAGAGTATAGAAGGGGAGATAAGACAAGTGTACATAGAATTTTAACAGAAAATAGTGGAAACTTCCATTGCATTAGTTTTACGTAACTAAAAGCAAGACGAGTTTTGAGGTAAGTTAGGAGTTTCAGCTCTTGAGATTCATTAACCCAAAAGAATAGTCTCTACCATGTGACATTGTCTGTCTGGTGCTGCTTGTCAGGTACACCAGCTTTAGAGACTCTAAAAGACCTGAACCAAGTAGTCCCCTGAGAAGAGAGCTTAAGGCAAACAGATGCCCTCAGTACCTATATCCTGCTCAAGTGTGCCTGTACCACATTTTGGGTACTGAGGCAGTGGAATCTGGCTCTACTCAACTTTCTGCTTAATTCACCAGCCAACGCTTTTCAAAATTGCCATCTGCTTCTAGTAGGAATGACACCCCTCAAAATGACAGCCACTAATAGCTGGGATATTTTGGTAGCTGCAGGCTCTTTGGGGAATCAATTAACTGTGTTTTTCTCCTTGGTACTAGAGGACAAGTATTTACCATGTGTACGGGGGAAAAGTCTTGCTTCCTTTACTACCACATCATGGAATCACAGAATGTTGGAGCTCAAAAAGATTTTAAAGATCACTTAGATGAGAGGTTCTTAATGGATAGGTTTCAGGGGGTTTATGAACTTGGATGAGAAAAAACATTACCAAATTATTTTCACTAACTGCTACTGAAATTTGGCATTTTCTTCAACAGCAACAAAAATAAATAATTCTGGAGAGTGGTCCAAAGGGCTTCACTAGACTGCCAAAGCAGTCTATGATGCATGGTCAAAAAACCTAAAACCCCCTAATTGAGACCAACTCCCTTGTTTTCCTGAGCAAGAGACTAGGGAGGGGAAATAACCTGTTCAAGGTTACACAGGTAGCAAGTAAAAGAGGCAAGATTTGAATCCAGAGTCTCTGACTCTGGATCTAGTGCCCTATCCACTATACAATACTCAAAGTCAAATTGCTTGTTTATAAGTAGTTGAACTAGGGCTTAAATGCAGATCTGACTAAAAGTCTAATGTTTTTCCCACTATTTGCTTAGAAGGATAACCATGAGGGAATAGAGGGATTGAAGGAATTTACTACTATATTCCTGCCAGCTCTTGTTTGTATACCAGGATCTTTTTTGGGGTGGGAGGAGGGACTTGGGTTGTTGAATGGACAGCCATTTTGCTTCTGCTTAGGTGATGGTTGCAATTCTCTCTCTTCATACTCCAGTCATAACTCACCCTACAAGGGAAAAAGGCAGGTTTACTTAATCTAGTAATATCTTTCTGGTAAAACAACCATTCAAAGAAACCACAAAGTAGTGACTGACATCAGACATAAGTCTACAAATAATTTGCTTTGATGCTCTGGCCACCTGAGTATAACACCTGTGGGATTTTTTCATCACCGCAAAGCAAAACAATTTTTATGGGAAGGTCTCTTTCATTTTTTCTTCATCATACACACTTGTGAATTTAAAAAATTTCCCCCTCCCACAGAAATACTAAACTCTTCTACTCTAATCTTAATCTGGTGCCTTATCATGGTGTGGGAATGACCTGGCATTCATGAAAGATGTACTAATAACCAATAAGCTCTGGCAAGTCTTGATGAGACAGAAAGGCCTCCCTTTCAGTCCAATTTTACACTGGATATATTGACTGGGTATGTATGTATTTCCCCTCATACCATTGACTGGGTATGTATGACCATCCAGGTTAAATTCAGAAATGCTCAGTTCCAGAGCATCATCTAGAAAGTGGTCACAGTTTCTTATCAAAAATGATTATTGAGAATGGAGAGGGCATAAATTTTTGTACTTTTATCCCTAGCGCCTAACACAGTGCCTAGCACATTGCAGGCACTTAGTAAAGGTTTGCTGATTGATGATGAAGGTGTGTTAGTGTCTACATTTTTGGAGGGACTATTCATATTGATAAAATCAAGTGTTTTCAATGTATTTATCAATGGATAACTTTTATTCTTAATTATCTTCCTATCAATAACATTACCTTGAATATGTGCTTCTCTGAAAGCTTCATAATCAGTGCAAAAATCAATTTACTTGCAGAAAATTTGGTAAGTAGGATGAAGTTAAGTAGGTCTATCTTATTTTGGAGAATGCCCTTGTCCCATTTCACTAAATAATGTAGATGCTTAAGGAGTCTTCCCAGTCACCATACATCTGAATAAATTAAGAACCTTGTGGAAGTTCTCAAGCAAAGAAACTTTTCTTAAAGGTTTTTTTTAAAAAAAATCAATCAACCTTCTCCCCAATTTAAGCTCTAATTATGTATATGCTAAGCACTGGGTACACAAAGACAGAAATGAGATAGTTCCTACCTCCATGGAGCTTATATTCCACTGAAAACATACAATAGATTCACAGAAGTAAATACAGGACATATATAAAATATATGGATGGAGCATTGAGAGAATTAGCAAAAGCCTCTGTTGGAAGGTCAAGAAGGATGGGGGCTGAGAAACAACCACTGCGTTAGCAATAAAGAGATAATTAATGATCCTTGTTTAATTGAATTGTGTTGAATTCCCATTTTACAGATAGAGAGACTAAATCTTGGAATGTTTTTTGAGGAGGGGACTGTTTCATTTTATCCTTGTATTTCCAGTACTAACACAATTCCAAGAGAAGAATCCTGGAATCCAATTACTAACTTTTATGTAAATATAATTTCAAAAAGTGAATTTGAATCCATTTAACCTCTTCAGGGGATTCTTTACAATACTAATCAGGACTTAGATATGCTCTGTCTCCCAACTTTGGGCATTTTCATGGGCTTTCCCCTCATGCCTGGGATGCTCTCCCTATTTATCTCTGCCTCCCAGCTTACCTGATTTCCTTCATGTCTTAACTAAAATTCTGCCTTCTAAAATAAGCCTTTACTGATGTCCCTTAATGCTAATGTCTTCTCTCTAATTAATTCAGTATATATATATTATTTGTGCATGGCTGTTTCTCTGTTACTCCCCTATGTGAGCTCCTTGAGAACAGGGACTGTCTATTGCCTTTCTTTGTATCCCCAGAGCTTAGCACAATGCCTGGTACATAGTATTGTAGGAGCTTAATAAATGATTATTGACTGACTGACTTGGCAACTGATTGGATATGACAAATAAGGAAGAGGTAAGATTCCAGGATGATGCCAAGGTCACAGACATTGGTGACTGCAAATATAGTCATATCATCTTCAGAAAGAGAAAAACTTGTGGGAGGTATGAGTTTGGGGGAAAACATAACGAGTTCCATTTTGGACAGATTTGAGATGCCTAATAGATGTCCAGGTGGAGATACCCAGCACACTGTTGGCAATGCAGAACTGGAGTTTGGTAAAGAAATTGGGTCTGACTACATGGATTTGGAAGTCAACTGAATAAAAATGGTGACTGATGTCATTGAAGTGGAAGAGATCATCAAGAGAAAGAGTTAAGACAAAGGAAGAAAAGATGGAAGCAGGGTGGTATAATGCATAAGGCACTGGACTTAGAATCAGGAAGATCTGGGTTTGAATCTTGACTGAGGCACTAGCTGTCTGTGAACTTGGGCAAATTGTGTAATCTCTCTATACCTCAGTTTCCTCCTCTTTATAATGAGAAGGTTGGATTCATTGATTAGATTCTGTAGGTTCTTCAGTTTATCAGTAAATTTCCTTCCTAAAAGGAGATTTCTGGATGAACACAACAGTCTAGATGCAATCTGACTATGGCAGAAGACAGTGGGTCTAGCACTTCTCCATAGTCTGAATGTCATGCCTTTCTAAGAAGCCTTTTTGGTTGTCATATTGAGCTTGCAGCACCCTAAAAACATCACCATTTCTTTTAAAGATTTGTGTACCCATATCTTTCTTAGATTCTACTCTTTAAATTGATTTTCTGAACTTATTTTGCTGTTAAATTTCACCTTGCTAGAGTCAGTCTAATATTTTGGGATCTTGACTCTGTCATTCGTTATATTAGCTATCCCTTCTGATGATCATTTCTATAAATCTGATAATGATATCTTCATCCAAATAATTATTTAAAAAGGTTAATTGGTATAGGACCAAATACAGATCCTTGGAACACTTCACTAGAAATTTCCCTCCAACTTGATTTCAGCCCTATCCTTTATAAACAATAGTTCAACTACATCTGAGACATGTCCTCATGTCCTCAAGGATAGTGGGAGAGCCTTCCTTAAATGGCTTACTTGTGTGGTTGTGGTTTGTCCTTCATTCTCAAAGAGGACTATGACATCAGAAGATGATGCTGTGACTTGCAAGTCAATTGGATTTAAGAGAGGGAGGGCTGTGCAAAGTCACTAGCCTCACTTTCTCCTCCAGAGCCATCTGGGTCCAGTGGCCAGATATAGATCAGGATAACTGGAGATGGCCCAGCAAATGGCTTGCTGAAATCTAGGCAACAATTTCTCTAATTATCTAGTTAAATAATTGTCAAAAAAAATAAGGTTCATATGGCATGATCTCTTGATGAAGCCATACTTTTTGTGATAACCATTTCTTTTTCTAAATGTGTGGTAATTTTCACTTTAGTAACGTATTACAGAATTTTTCTAGGAATTCAAGTAAAGCTTGACAATTGTTTGTATGCTACTTTCTCTCTTAAATTGAGACTTCATTTTGTAGCCCAGTTATTTGTGTGCATGTTATCCTCCGTGCTTTTACAAAAATTTCTGGAGTGACAAATGCACCAAATAACACACACAAGGTTTGTGATGATTGTTTGTTCAGTTCAACAATCTTATCGAATTCACTGCTCAGGCACAGAATAGAACTTCCTCTTGTTGGTTCATTCATCTTTCGAAACATAAAATCATCCTTGCTATAGTCAATCTATTGCTGCTTTGCTTTTGGAGGAGAAAGAGCTTTAACAATTTTCTGGATAACTGAAGTGCTCCATGACTATTATGTTGTGCCTCTGTGCTGGATTTGGAATCTATTTCTGAACTCTTATTTCTTCTTTCTATTTAGATGGTCTTCAGATGTTCTCATTAATTATAAACTTTCTTCATTGATCTTAATTCAAATTCTTTCCTCCATGCTTCACAATGCTACCTTCTCTGTTGACTATATTTCCTCATTTGAATTTTCTTAATGTACAATGCTATTCTCCCCCACTCCCTCACTGAATCTGTTATATATCTTGTTTCTTTGGAATAGGGTTAAATGTGTAGTACACTAACTCACATTCACACTTGTACGTTGGATCTCCAAAGGGGAGACTACTATTACTCCCATTGTTGCTGGAATAACCCTTGTGATTAGTCACAATCATGACGCTATGGCTCCTGAGACCCCATTGGTGTGCTTCTAATTAACATTCAGCCAGTAAACAACTTTTAAGGGAGGTTTTAAAGCCAAATAGCATAGTGCGAACAAATACTACAAAAATAACTCTTCCATAGACTTGAAGTGCATTCTCCCATCAATATCTGTGGGGGAAAGTGGGTATAAACTTAAAGTATCATGATAATGAGGAACACAGATGGCCAACACAACTCAAATATCTAGAACTGCAGGACCTTGATGGCTTTTATTTCTCTTGAATTTTCCCCACCAAGTTCACTGCTGGACATGATGTCTGTGCTAGATGAATGATTCTGTTGCTAGGCTGAGTTGCCCTGCTCCTGGGATAGGTCTTTCCAATGCTAGGCTGGGCTTACCTTTCACAGGGTCTGGCACTAGGGCTTCTTCGCTGTTCCTATAGGACTAGACTCTTGCTTTGCTCATATGCTGAACTGTTCCTCTTTTCATCTGGACTTGCTCATAGCAGATGGCAGTGTGGAAAGGTAGGGCCTCTCCTGTTAATTTTCAAAACACTCTTTCTGGGTCAAGGCTCAGTTCCCTCAGCAAGAGACCTTTTTTTTTTTTTTTTAACTTAGTTGATCATTCAAATCTTCTGCCTAACAATCACTAAATGACTGTTAGTTCTCCATCCTCCTTTCATTTTTTTTTTAAATTCAAATTTCCTCTGTTGCTTAAGCAAATGAGTATCTGAGAAACAAAGTACTGAGGCAGTCTATGTACTGGGGACAAATCTTTTGTGTCATACAAATCTTCCTCTCAAAACCTCCCATTGCCTCCCTCCTTATCTCTAACAATTTATCAAAATCTGAAAGAGGCATTCCCTTCTCCAGGCTTCCAGAGCTATATGCTGGGCATGGGTTTCATTCGACTAAATCTCAATATTATCTCTGAAATCACATATACACCTTGCATTGGGCTTCTAACCTTTCTTGTTGTCTGAATTTTGAGTATTTGTGTACAGAGAAGTCATAGATAACCCTAAGGTTGCAAACCTCAGACTGGATCACTGACTGGAAATATGGTAGCTCCGTCAACAACTCAGGAAGTTTGAAGGAAGGATGTGTTTAGGCAGCGATATAATGAGATGTTATTAATTATTGGTAACTGACATTTATACAGCACTTCAAATTCTATAAAACATTTTGCATATATTATCTCATCAGATCCCTACAACAACCTTGTGAGGCAAGTGCCATTATTATTTCCATTTTTAAAGATGTCACGAGTGTTAGAGATTGCTTTTGGAAATCCTGAGTTTGAAATGTTGATAAAACAATAAGGTGGGCAAGTTCCACAGGGACTGCTGACTTGGAACTGGAATTCAGGAGAGAGGAGAGTGTGGACTAAGATTTCACTAGGGTAGTGATATATTGGTGAGAAAATTCCCTCTACCAATGAAGACCAACAACTGTACTGCAATTTATGGTCTCAGAGAGTTACCTGGGCTACTAGAAGATTAAATAGTATGTGCAGGGTCACATAGCCAGTGATTATGGGAGGTGGAAATTTCATATGGCTCTTCTCAAGTCCAAGGATAATTTTTTATCCAGTACACCAAAATTGCTTCTCATTTCAATTTTTCAAAGGAGAGATTAGGACTTAATACATAGAAATTATCATTAACCCGTAAGAACTGGCAAAATCACCAAGAAAGAGATAATAATAATAACAACATTGATGCAGCACTTTAAGGTTTGCAAAGTGCTTTACATATGTTATCTCATTTGGTCCTCACAACAACCTAGGGTGATAAGTGCTGTGCTTATCCTCACTTTACAGATGAAGAAATTTATACTCATAAAAATTAAATGATACATGCTCATAGTCACATAGCTATTATTATAGAATTATCTGAGGCAGGATTTGAATTCAGGCCTTCCTGACTCCAAGACCAGTCTTCTATCTGCCATGCCACCTAGTTACATTTAAAATCTATCTATCTATCTATCTATCTATCTATCTATCTATCTATCTATCTATCTATCTATCTACCTATCTATCCATCCATCTATCTGTTTGCCTGTCTGTCTGTGTGTCTGTGTGTCTGTGTGTCTGTCTATCCATCTGTCCTTCCATTTATCTATTTATCTGGCTATCCATCTATCTATCTATCCATTCATCCATCCATCCATCTATCTAGAGAGGGAATAAGAGGGTCCAAGACAGAGATTCAGTGAACATTTTTGTTTAATGGTTGAGAAATGGATGATGGCATGGAAAGGATACTGAGAAATGGTCAGGAATAAAGGAAAAGAACAGGAGAGAGTAGTGTCATAAAAGCTAAGGGAGGAGAAAGTATCTAGGAGAGTGTCAAAAGGTGTAGAGAAGTCAAGA
The DNA here is from genome assembly GCA_028646515.1 of Pseudochirops corinnae. Taxonomy (NCBI): domain Eukaryota; kingdom Metazoa; phylum Chordata; class Mammalia; order Diprotodontia; family Pseudocheiridae; genus Pseudochirops; species Pseudochirops corinnae. Next base: position 136,216,588 of record CM053591.1, read on the forward strand.
AGAATGAATACTGAGAAAATGAATGAATACTGAGAAAAGGTCATTGGCTTAGTAATTAGATTCCCAATGGGTAATTCCTTGAGAAAGTAATTCCAGTGAAAGGGTAAAGTCAAAAAGAATTGGAAGGGGTTCAAAAGTGAGTGTGAGGTATGAAAATGGAGACAACTAGTATAGATAACCATTTGTAGGAGCTAGGCTGTTAAAGTAACAAAAGTGAAGGATTTTTTTAAATGATAGGGTAAATTTTTGCATACTTGTAGGTGACAAGGAAAGAACCAGTGTATGAGAAGCTGCAGATGAAAAAGAAGGCATATTTGAGGTGGGCAAGCTCCCAGAGAAGATTACTATTGGAAGGGATGGGATTGAGAAGTAGAGACTTCAGCAAAAAGAAGGACCACTTCTTTCTCTAAGATAAACACAAAGGAAGAAAAAAAATGGTAAATTATGTTGAGGGGCTTTCAGGTTTGGAGTAGGACAGAAGAGGAATATCAGAAGGGAAGACCTCTTTTCTTAATAAAATAGCAGCTGAGGTGCCCTTCTGAAAAGGGATTAGAGGGTAATATAGAGGAGTTTTGAAAAGAGAGGAAGTATTAGAATAGCTACTATGGAAAGTATGATAACAAAACAATGGGGAAAAAATAAAAGAATTGACATACAGCAGTGAGGGCCAAGTTGAAATTAGATCATATAAATTTGTAGCAGATCCAGTTATCATAGTTATGTAACTTTCTCCAGGGTAAGCAGATAACAAGAGAGTAAGAACAAAGAAGATGGAGAGTGGAAGTTAGGGTTTAGGAAGGCATGAGCAATGATAGGAAGTGGGTTTGAATTAGTTTGTGTAGAAAGTGGTATCAAATGTATAAGTATGATTGAAACACAGTTAAGTTGGGGGTATTATCATAGATAGATTGTGTGTTAGTGAAGATAACTAAGACAGAAAATGTTAAAGAAGGGTATACATATATATATATATATATATTAATATAAGAGGGGGAACTATAGATTAAGGATAGAGAAAAACCAACAAATAAAGGAAAAAGGAAAAGAAGAGGCAGGGAAACATAAGAAAAAATGGAGTAGGATTAAGAAAAAAATTGCATTCAAAGCTTTAAGGGTTAGTAAGTTTAGCTTTTTCAATTTTCTGGTTATTTTTATGCTATTTTCATTACATTATATGCCTTAGTGATAAAGGGTTATCTCTCTTTAGCAACATTTTGCACATGCCCAAAACAGCTATGGAGAGTAGGAGATCATATAATTTAAAAAGTAAAGACATCACAGACTTTCTTCATGTCCCCATTCCTCATTCTTATCCAACAGAAATACTTAAATACTAGAATGCAGAGTAATTAGAATGTAGTTGGTCAAGCATTCCTAGAACTCTGTTAAAAATAAACAAATTATTGGAAATCATTGAAGCTCTATGTTTATGCAAAAAAGCTGAATTGGCTTTTAAAATTAGAATATGTTGAAATTACAGAGAAGTAAGAGTGTATACCTGACCAATTATGAGCCCTTGACATCCCTTTGAGGCACATAGAAAATATTCTCAACTCTTTCTATTAGAGAGAAACTGAGGCATAGCTTCCTGAAGTTTATCCTTTAAGTTATTATTTAAATTAAATTTAAATAACAGGAGCCAGATGGAAGTCCAGCATTTTCACCCAGCCTAGTACTACAGCAACTAGAACATATGATATTCAATGATAAACTTGAGCTTGGAGTGAGCATGCCAAGAATATCATGGGGGTGAGGAAAGGGCAGGAAAATCTTCCTAAGTATTTTTGGTCCAAAAGAAGGTATTAAAACCATAGGCACTGGGAAAGACCATGGGAAAAATATTGTCCCCAAATTCATCTTGAGGTCTTTTAGAGACTTTTAGTGGGCAAGAGAAACCAAAAGGAAGAAACATCTCTGCACCTGCAGAAAGGGATAACAGTAGCTATGGACTGGTTTTTGCCATGGAGGCTGGAAAAATATCAGCCAAAGATGGAATTGCTTAGCAGATTCCAAAAGTAACAGCCAACAAAAAGGATATTTTCAAAGAAAGGAGTAAATATTTATGGATTAGAAAAGAATGGAAGTGAATATGTTTCTGGAAGAGAGTTCCTATCAGTTCCATATGCTTACTAATATTTCCCTTACAGATGTTTCACTATTGATATAATTGCTCTTTAATTAAAGCAGAATGCACCATCTCCTTTGAATCTCACCACTTGGTGAGAAGAACAGAGCAGATATTATCATAGGGCCATAGATTTAGAGCTGGGAGGGACCTTGTCCAGTCTTCTCATTTCACAGATGAGGAAGCTGAGGAGGGATAGAGAGGTACAGTGGCCTGCCCCAGGTGAGCACACACAGTAAGTGGCAGACCAGCGCCAGAATTTAGAACTTCCGAATCCAAATTTAATGTCTTTTTACAAGTTAAAAATTTTAAATTAATTAATTTTTAATTAAAAATGAGCAAGAAGTCAAATTTCTGAACTTTTCCTGGCCACCATTGAGAGATATAATATTATTTGTAACTTCACTTTCCCTTCACTTTGAATCTCTATTCCTTTTTACTGTCTTCCTCCCCTTCATATATCTTGAGGCAATTGATCTCTCAAACACTCTCAAAACTATTCTTATTTTGCAAATGAGGAAACCAAGTGGCTTGTCTAAAATCCACATAGCTCATTTGTGCAAAGGCAGCATTGGACCACAGCCTTAACAACGCCTGGTCAATTGGGTTTTCCATAATATTGTTATACCTTGAAGCTTTTCTTTCTGGCTCATACCAAAAAGGAAAGGCAATACTACAGATCAACAGGTACCGAATTCAGGTAAGACACAAGTTCAGGTCTCAATTCTAACAGCAGCCATGGGACCTTGGACAAGTCACCTTCTCTTCGGCTTCAATTTCCTCATCTAAATTTGGAATAAAAATATCTGTATTACCATCATCAGAAGATAGATTTAAGACTCATGTGATATATTTGTATATATAAAAATGCACGTATTATTTATGCATATATAATACATCCATATACCCATATATCTATCTATCTTAAAACTTTATAAACTAAAAAGTACAGCTATTTTTAGGGGTGTGCCACCAAATGTTTAACAACTAATTCTTTGAGAGGGAAAAACATATGCTGACACACTTGCTTAATCTGCATTATTAACATTTTGTCCATATTCAGAGACATATTCAGGACTTATTGGGCTATATTATCCCTTCACACCCACTTTTGGCAGAAATCAACACATCCCAGGTTCCTTTTTCCCCTGAGGCTTAGAGGGAAGCCCAATTAATTTTTTTTTCCATAATTTTTTTATTTTTTGGGGGGTGGGGAATGGAAGTAGTGGCTAGAAACCACAAAGAGTATCAGTGGACACCAAACACAAAAAGAATCTGATCTTAGTCATTCTTTGTCTAAAACAGATGTCAACAGCTCTGCTCTCCCTTCGTCTTTAAAAATCTAGCATGTGAGCTATAGTCCTTCCTACATGGTTACATTTGTAATCTGATCTTCTTGCTTTAGACCTCCTGAAAGGTCTAAAACTAAGGGAGATCTAACCTGACACTAATGTCACCTCCTTTTCTGGGTTGCTGTCTCTTTTTTTTTTTTCTCAGCTTATGATTTAGCCCTCAGAGGAGGGACAGTGGTTTGTGATTAGCATACATCTGATAAGCTGCCCAGCCTTTTCCCTGTATTCCAGGACAGTAGTTATGTTCTACCTGGCTCACACAGATACTGGGCCGGAGCACAGTCCAAGAGGGTCAGGACATGATATGTAGGGCTGAGCCACTAACAGTAGAGTAATTCTTCTCAGGTGGCATCATGGAGACAAAAAGTGGTATTTTCCTAATTCTTTCCCTGTCTCACTAGTCTTTTGATTACTATGTTTCTCCCCGCCTCCCCCCCCCCCCAAAATAGGGAAAAGAGAAAAATAAAATAAAGTGGGTGTGAAGGAGATTGATCTAAGTAAGGAGTGACAAAGTCTTAAATTACAGGACCTCAATATACACATACTGTACCCCTAACTCTCCAGAGTATCCAGAAAAGCAAGAAAGTTCACGTTCCCTTAAACTCATCTAGGGATCTGCATCTGGGTACATTTATACAGACATATAGACTAGCTTAGCCTTCAACAGTGATATACCCTCCTTTATTCAAGGACTGATCTTCATCTTCCATCAAGAAATGCATCTATTTGTTGTTCATGCCAAGAGTACATGTACTGCTTGAATTCAACATGATCACAAAATTCCTTCCCAGTCAGGACAGGTCTTATCTGTTTTCCACAATTCTCTCTACCCACTTACAGGTCAACTTAGCAATGTCCACTTCTGCCATAAATACCAGCATCAGGGGAAGATCCTGATAACTTATTTTAGAGTCTTGTAATGACTATTTTAGGGGTGACAACCACTCCCACCAGAGGCACCTGTGTCTACTTTGACTTACTTCCAGTTCTTGAACTCCAAGAATATATTTCACAGGGATATTAAAGATCAAATTACATATTAAAAAGGCTTTGAACACTTTACAATATTACAAAAATTATCAACTAGTCTTATTATTGCTGCTCAGCTTCAGGTTTGCATAGAATTAATTAATGTCTAGTAGGAAGGCTATGCCTGTATAGGTATGCATATCTTTAATCCTTTGTTCTTTCTTTCTTTTCCTTTGGTTGTAAAAGGCTAAGCCCATAAATTATCAAACATTATTTCTCCTGTTTATTTTTTTAGCATTAAATCCTCAAATTAAAAATTCATTTGCTAGTTTACATAAGACATGTATCGTTTATAATTTTCTTCTGGATGATATCATTTTCAACATGGAAACTCTCTAAAAAACAAAGGTCAGAAGTATTTGATTGCATTTTTGGTAGGACTCTTGAGACATAAAAACTTAATCAAAACCAAATTATCATTCTAGAGTTCAAGCTTAATCTGTTGTTGAAACTTCTGTTGTTTAGTCAGGAAAACCACACCTTCCTCCTTTGTCTGCTGTTATACCCGCAGCCATAAAATATGGGGTGAATTCACTAAAGTCCCAGCATTTCTGACAAATAGTAAACACTTGCTTGTTGATTGAATGAAGAAACTGATTATTCTTTCATTTTCAATTCCATTTTCCCTCCTTCTGTTTTTTCAGTAGATATGGCCTGATTCACAAACATTCATATTGGGAAAAGAGCTTTGTTTGATCTTTTGGGTCTCCAATGAGAGAGAGTGAATTTTTAAAATAATTATCTGTGCCCATATTTAGGTTGGATTATTTTGTTGTTTTAGAATTTTATTTTTAATGTAGTCCTATCTTTATGGTTTTTCTTTTTTGACTGGGCAGCTTATAGTTGTTCAAATATTTGTTGTTTCTTCTTCTTTTAAGTAATGTGCTACTCATAGACTGAAGGTACTTAATTTCCTCATCACTGGACCAACGCTTCAAAAATATTATTTTTTTTTGCCGAGAAATCTTGGACCTTTAGCAATTTACATGGTCCAAATCCAGACTATAATGCATGGAACCACAGAGACTTCCAAGATCTCCTGTGCTCCAACAACTGACCTATAAATCACTAAAAGAGCTAGGAAGGGTCAACTTTGTTGACTTCTTCCATTTGGTGTTAAATGAAAAAAAGTAAAGCACAGAATCAAAGATTTAGAAAGGACCAATCATTTAGTCCATCATTCTAATTTTATAGATGAGAAAGTAGAAGCCTAGAGAAATGGAATGACTTACCCAAGGTCACAGAGTGACAAGATAGCTACGAAACAGATAACTCATTTTACTCTTTGTTTCATCTCCTCCATCAAATTTAAAATAATTTTGTAACCAAATAGAATGCATAATGTTCAAGCAATCAGCATGAACACTTTCCTATTCAGATTTTCATGTATGGATCCTCTCTTATCTGTACATTTTAGCTGTAGGAGAAACAGTCTTGGTTACTAATATCTACAGACTTTTTGGACATCTTGTATCATGGGTCTGACTAGGCAGTGAGGTCTTCATATAGAACATGAATGACCACTTATCCAGGCAAAGATGATTCCTATCTAGATATGGACTAGGTGACCTGAAGTTTTTTTGCAACTCTGAGATTCTGTGAGTCCAAATTAGAGGTTGAGCCAGAACTAGAACTAATGAGATAAATATTTGTTGCTTATTGTCACGTCATTTTTGTTCATTTCCACTCAATGAATATCACTGATAGGAGCTAGCCTGCTTCAATAACCATTCATTTTTGTTTCCTGAAATCATAATTTTCTGTTGTTATTGAATTTGTAAAACTCTACCTTAAGCTAAGACATGAAAGGTGATTATTCTTATATCCTTTCACCATGACTCAGAAACATACATACACATAAAATGCTACTTATTTTTTTTTTCCTCACACAGAAAATTTCAATGAGTCTTCCCAGCTACAGTTGGATGAATACCATAACAGAGGCTTAAAACTGACCTGCCATTACCCCGAAGATGCCCGGGACTTTAAAATGCAGTTGCTAAATGGGAATGGAAAACAAAAAATCTGTGAACTCAAAAAGGATAATCAAATTGTACAAATGACCAAGGAGTTGGTATTTTGTCAGCCCCAGCTTTCCAAGACAAGTGTAATTTTCTTCTTGTCTGACTTGAACAGCACTCATAGTGGCCATTACTTCTGTAGTCTACATATTACTTTTCCTCCTCCTTACAAGAACAGTACTTCAAATGGAGTTTATGTACATATCTATGGTAAGAGAGCTTTCAAAATCTATTCTGTTTAAAAGGGAATGGGAAAATGGGGGGAAAAAGCCACTCTGTTAGAAAGACATGCATTTTGCCAACTATCGTAAAATATCTCAACAAATCAAGATCCTTTGGTGTTGGTATTCTTTTTTTTTTTTTTGGTGCTTTATGGAGGGGGTAAGGCTGGGCAATTGGGGTTAAGTGACTTGTCCAAGGTCACATGACTAGTAAATGTTAAGTGTCTGAGGACACATTTGAACTCAGGTCCTCTTGACTCCAGAGGTAGTGCTCTATTCACTGTGCCACCTAGCCACCCCTGTGTTGCTATTTTTTTACACCAAGTCACAATTATTTTCTAATGGAAAAACATAAGGTGGTAACTTTAAAATTCATTTTTATTACAAATTTATAAGAATATTTTTTACTCAATGACAG
>CM053591.1:136224253-136268592 GCA_028646515.1 Pseudochirops corinnae
GAATATATATGTGTGTGTATGTATATATGTGTATATCTGGCACACACACTCACATTCATTTTCCCCCCCTAAACAGAACTCTGCAATATAGATGTCTTTTGCAGAGAGGAGAAAGCTGAGACTAAGTGGGGTTAAATGATTTGCCTTGAGTCATACAGCTAGTAAGTACCAGAGGCAAGGTTTGAACTCAAGTCTTTCTGCTTCTTGTTTTCTTTACATTGTGCCACTTAGTTGCCTAGTAACATATTCCTAAAAACTAAAAATCTATAATGATTCAAAATACATTTCTTGAGCCTCTACTATGTACAAAGTGCTGTATTAGGTACTGGTGGTAAGAAAGATTTAAAGCAGCAGTTTTTGCCTTCAGGGAACTTAAAATCTACTGAGAAAAAGGCTGTACCTGAAATGATTATAGTATAAACCTAAAACCTAAGGTCACAGACAGAAACCTCCAAAATATTTAGCTGAACTAACTGTGGCATAATGGAAAGAGTGCTGACCATGGAATTATGAGACCTGGGTTCAGATTCCAGCTATGATAACCTACCTATCCTAGGTCTCCCCACCTCCACCATAGATCTATCATCTACTTGGCTTTTAAAACCCTTAATTCTCTTCCAGGTGCAGTGCAGGCACTGTCATCTAGGCAAAATACTTTCTGTTTCCCCTGTTATTAATTCTCAGTTTCTTCTCAAATTTAAACATCTATTTATGCCTATGATATTATTTCCTCCCACTAGATTTAAACTTCTTGGGGGCAGGGCCTGCTTCACTTTTAACTTTGGCTCCTCAGTGCCTTGCACACAGTAAGCCATAACGTTTTGTCCAATTGAATTGAATTTGTAACAAGAACATCACTTAAACTCTCTAATTATTTTTATTTTTTCTCATCTGTAAAACAGGGATAATAATTTTTGCAATAGCTACCTCTCTGGGATTCTGTGAAGAAATGCTTTGCAAATCTTAACAGTGCTATAGAAATGTCAGTCACTTGTTGTTATTCAATAATGTTGTGTGGGGATTCCCCCCACTGACGCAGAGCAGCAAATGACCCATAACATATAGTCTTAGAGGTTAAATTGAAGTTTAGATGGAAAGTTTAAGTGATCTGTCCATGGTCATGAAGCCAGTATTATCAGAGGTTAAGATTTTAATTTAGACCTTCTTCATTGTAAGATTCACACTCCACTCACCACATTACACTAGCTCTCATTATGAGTTATTATTAATAAAGGGGATGTAAGAATATAACCTGTCACTTGATATAAGATTAATAAAATAGATTGGATAAAAAATTACTTTGAACATATGCAAAGCTTATTACTTACATTGATATTTGTTGTTGTTCAGTCATATCTGATTCTTTATAATTCCATTTGGGTTTTCTTGACAAAGCTACTCGAGTGGTTTCCTTCTCTAGCTTATTTTACAGGTGAGGAAAGTGAGGTAAACAGGGTTAACTGTCCACGGGCATCCAGCTAGTAAGTGTCTGAAACTGGATTTGAATTCAGGTCCTCCTGATTCCAGGGCTGATGTGACATTTAGTTGCTCCTTTTACACAGATGTAGAGAAGGCTTATCTACCAACCACAGTCTACATAAACTATATACGTGTGTATGTGTATATATGTATGTGTGTATAAAATTTTTGGTGTCTGAGTTGTTAACATAAGCTGATGTTTAGATTATTCTACATTTATTGAATGTCATGAGTGTTTAAAAAGCATACCCTGAGTCTGTTAAGGTTTCCTCTTTGACTTATGACTCCTAGTACAGAAAAGAGGATTTTCAAAATTACATTCCTAATACTAACATTTGTCTCATTTTTTCCAACTTAGAATCAAAGTCTTGCTTCCATCTGGTCTTATGGCTATCTATTGGAATTGCAATTCTCCTCTTTTTTACTGGAATATTTGTTGGCACATTTTCTTACTGTGTAAGAAAAAAGGTGAGAAGATTCAGTCTTTTCCTGTAAAAACCATTCCTCTGTAAGATAGATGATGCATTTTGGACAGAGCTGGCTGAGGAACATTAGGGAGATTTGCTTGTTAGGGGGAAGGATGAATTGTATTTGCCAAAGTAATTCAAGAAAATGAGAACAACTTCTCTCCAGATGTAGCTTCTGGTTAATTTAATCATCTGGATCAGAAGGGAAGAAGAGCCCTTAATATAAATCAGCAAGAGTACTCAGGGAGGAAATCTGCCCGTTGGCTTGTTCACAGCATGATAAATGGAGTAGAGACATAACAGTAGACTGACTTACCTCTCAGGCCTCTTGAACTTGAACCATGGAAGAGAGCCAGGACACAGGGAGAAGAGGGCTTTTGCCTTCCTGGGTTCATTGGGTTTGTTTTAGCTTCATAGCTCATTGTGGCTCTGAATTCAAATAGCTGAAATTTCAATAAACAGAATATTCTGTTAACACACAAATATTCCTGATACCAACAGAAAGAAATGAAGGAATCCATGATAGACTAAATTTTGAAGAAGAGAAAAAAGGAGGGGATGGGGTAAAACTTCAGGAGAGGGTATGTGGAGAGGGAGCCAAGGAAAAAATGAGGAAAATCAAACTTTAAAAAAAGATATAATGGCATGATATTTGTGCAGGAAATTCTTCCTTTAAGGGTTACTATCAGACACATAGGATCATAGATATTGTACTGGAAGAAACCTTAAAGTAATTGAGTGCAACCTCTGTGAAATTCATAAGTGCAAGTGTGTTGCTATTTTGTAGATAATAACACTGAAGAACAGAGATATTAAATAACTTACCTGAAGTCACACAGGTCAAGTAATGAAACCTAGGTTTTCTAGCTCCAAACTCTCCACATGCTCTTTACTGACTCCCTTTGACTTCTGTTGTAAATAAGTTCTAAAAGCTTAACTTGATGCTTTCTTAAAACTCTGGGACCCATTCAAAGGGTCTGAGATTCCATCAGCTGTTGGGAATACCCCTTTTTTCTACTCCAAAGACCAATACAGATCTATAACTTAGAAAAAGCCAAGGGAGTTGCTTGGAGCACATAAAGAATGAATTATTTGCCAGGGTCAGAATCTAGCAAGGACTTACAACAAAGAACAGGAAAAGGACGGTAGAGAACAAAGCTGGCAGATAGAGGTTAGAAAACAGAGTAACTGACTCACCTTGCTCATGGGCTGCTCTTTCTTTTCAGACGAGCCAAAGCCAATCTAGTTTGCATGAAACTAATAGTGAATACATGCCTATGGCAGCAGTGACCGCAGCTAAAAATCCTGGATTCAAAGGTAGGTCTCAATTCAGGGCTTTAATCAATGATGGGAGTGTTAGGGCCTACATATTTATGTTTTCTTTTAAGGGTAAAGGTCCCTTTCTTCTTTGATTGATTCTAGTAGGTTTGAAAGAAGCAAGAATTTTCACATTCAGAGTGCAGTTTGCTCTCAGTGTGGTACATTGAGAAAAAACACCAGTTTGAGAAAAATTAATCAGTTAACTACCAAAAAAATAGAGCTCAGGAATTGTGCCTATTCTAGTTCTTTGTAGCTCACTATTAGTTTAAAAACTTAGAAATCTCCAGGATTAGAGTGAGGAGAAGGGATAAATATGCTGTGGGCCACCACATTTTGCAACTATCCTACTGACTTTGGGAAAGCGACATGAGCATGAAAACATAGGCCAAGAAAGAACCTCAGAAATAATAGGAACATAGACCTAGGGCTGTAAGGAACCTCCAGTCTCCTCATTTAATAAGCATTTTCTCTTAACCATGAGTATTCTAGACTCAAATCTATTTAGGTACTACTTATAATCCCTGGTTGGCACTGAATCTTCTGAGTTTTAAAGAAAAACATCTTGAATGAAGATTCAAATAAGAATCTATTTTCAACAAATGAATAAAATATTTACTGAACACCTACTATGTGTCAGGTACTATGCCAGGCAATGAGAATACAAGTACAAAGAATGAAAGACTTTTGAAAGACGGTAATGTAATGTATGCTTCTTCAGAATAGGAAATATATTTCTGCTTTGTCCTGAAGAGCACCTAGGACAGCTCCCTTCAGGCCTGGAAGACTTCATATAGCTAGCAATCAATCATTTAATATATAGTAAGCACCTGTTAAGCTTTTATGATAAACATTTATCATAATAAACAGTTAATAACATTTATTATTTATTAATAAGTTAGGACTTATTGAGAGTCTACTATGTGTTGGTATTCTGCTAGGGCAGTACTAGGGCAATGAGGACAAAAATAAAATGGTCCCTCTCCTCAAGGAGTTTATATTCTCTTTTGGGCAATATATCATTAAATGCCAGGTGAATGGCATAGATATCAGCAGTTTCAAAAATTATAAGTAAAAGAAATGTGGAATGGGTTGCTTGGGGAAGACTTGGAGAGGAAAGAGAAGAGCATTTTACAAAGTAATACATTAAAAGAAAGTGTGGCAAATGGTGGCATCTTTATGACTAATTTTTAATTTGCATTACAGGTATGAGCACATAATCTGAAGCTCAGGTGTCCAGGCTGGGAACCATGCAAGTCAATTCTTTCTACTTGGCATTCTATATTCTGCTTCTCATTCAAACAGGGTTTTGAATTCATTTGACTATACTATACATGGATCCCAGTGACTATGTCTGTTAATGACTTTTAAACAGTTTGGGATAGTTGGGCCCAGCTCAGAGATAACATATGGTTTATCTACATTGGCCCCAGACAAAAATAAACACATCGTAAAAAAAATAAAGTTAAAAAAAGAATGAAGCCAATGCTACGGAATCTCTCCTAAGGAAAATAGCTAACACTTATCTTCAGACCACTCACAGACTACCTCTTCTTTTCTGTGGAGTCCAGTTTACCATTAATTAGCAAATACCCTAGAAACTTGAAATATACCCATTGGACAATAGGGGGAAACACCTGAACTATACCTAAAGACTTTGAAGATATTGGGCGGTGATGCAGTGCTACAGTATTGTTCTGACTTCAAGTATCTCAGGAACTTCAGGATGCAGCTCAGAAAGAGCTTAAATATCTGTTATTTTCTCCTAAAATTCTCTTATTTACTCATTTGCTTCAGTACATCTACTTGTCTATCAAGCAGAGTCAAGGGGATATTTCTATATTATTTGTCTGAAGCTCAAAAAGACCATATTGTACTTTGAGAACTCAATAAATATAATGTCTTCCCTAGAACAAATGATCTGTCACAGAACCCCATCTTGTTACTTCAAATTTACCTAGTCACATCAGCTACTTCAGTATCATCAGTGAAAGGAAATACTACTCAGCATTGCTATAGCTTCCTCCAATATTATCAGCTTTCTGGTGTTGTAGTACTTGGTGGCCACCAGTCAATATCATTTTCATAGATCCAATTTAAACAGAGGATTTTCTGTGGCAGGCCAAGTCTAATGGATTCTTGAGCTTGTGTGTGAGTCCAGAGACTTGTGACTTGCTCGGAGTTCAAGGACTTGTTGAGCTATGTCCAAGTTTGGACTTGTTAACTTGTTCGAATCCAAGAGGGTACAAAGTCCCCTCTGGACAGGTATGCCCTATCTTTCCCCAAAAAGAATATTTGGCAATCAGTATCAAGAAATATTGCTGTGTCTGCTACAAGCAGTTTGGACATGCAGTAAGTAGCCTTGGTGGTCAAAGCCATTACTGATATCTATGTTTAGCTGAGTGCATCCATGAGAAACTGGTGATCCTAAGTTCACTGTAAAACTTTCCATGTATAAATAAGAAAGAAATATAATCAACTATACTACTCCATTAAACCAGCATTGTTAACCAACTATGCTCACCTAGCCCAATTCTCTTTAGTTCACTGTCCATCCATCAGCGTCAGTAGCTGGCAATTTTCTGTTGCAATGTGGCACCCTCCTAGTGGAGGACTGACTGGTAACTTGTTTGAAAAGTCCTAGGCTAGCTAAATGGCCAATAAGCTCAATAAAACTGATATTTGAACCTTGTATTGTAGAGGAATTGCCAGAATTCTCAGACCCAAGGAGTTAAGGTGGAAAAACCTAATATAGTCCACATGGTCCTGGAATAAGTACTAGAGGTCTGTCACCATTATAAAAGTTGAATGACTTCCATTGGTATGTCTTAACTCCAGATCCTTTTGTCTTAGGGTCTGCAAACAACTTGAGGAGTCACAAGGACCTCAAGCTGGACCAGTTCACCCTAGAACTCACTAGGAAGTTCTGAGTTTCTGATAGGACCATAGAATAACTACACATTTATGGTGGAGTTCTAACTACCTAGAATAGAATGAGAGATTTCTTTTGACAAATTCTTTGTAAAGGAGATATTCCTTTTGAAGCCTCCTTTGTCAGTAATACATTTAAAATGCAATCATTGATTCTGATATCCCCTTTGCTTATTTTTTTAAACATAATCACAGCTTCCAAGTTACAAAAATCTATGTACGTTCTATTTTGTCTCTTATGTGAAATGAGTGTCTAGTAGTATGCAAAATGATAGTCTAGAAGCCTTAATGTTTCAGTTATCAATAATATCATTATGTATACCTATGTGCTTTAAGTATGCATAGTGTTGACTTTGTACAGTACAGTACTGAATTTGTAATTTGAATCAAGTTTTGATGTTCACTGCATTCCACTTGCCTGGACTGACTAGTTCTGAAGAGATTTTTCCATAAGTCTTTTTTTTTTTTACTAAAGGTATTGAGAATAGACATACAGGCTGAACTTTAGTATGTTGGCCTTTTGGTCAACAGGCACATTAATACAATGATATTTCTGTCAACAGTATTGAACATTTCAAAGTAAATTTATTAAAAGGCAAAATTCCTGTGAAATGAATTTGGTTTCATAATTATCAGGTTTTCAAATGAATTAAAAAGTAATAAAGATAAAGATTGTTTCTTGTTTTTTTTTTGTTTTAACATTCTAAGTAGTTTTCTTATTTTCTTGGGTTTGGATTACTCCCCTCAAAGTGTCTTTTTGATTGGGTTGGGGCGACAGGGAAAGAATCTTTATTTTACTTGTGACCTATCCACCACCATTTCATTTTAGGACAGAGGCAATCACAGGCAAGAGTGTAGCAACTTCTGTCTCTGGCTTTTCAAATTCAGATTATTGCTACCTTGTCAGCACTTGAATCAGAATCACAGAATTTTCAAAATGGAAGGGTATTTAGAGATTCTTTGATACACCCTTTCATTTTTCCTCTGAAGATACTGAGGTTCAGGGAGGTGAAGTTACTTGCCCAATGTCACATAGGCAGTTAGGGACAGAGCAAGTTTGCAAGTTCCTCTGCCCTTACACTTACAATCAAGTTAAATAATTAAATGATTCAACAAACATTTGTTAAGTGCTTCTTATATGTAAGGCACTGTGCTAAGCTCTAGGGACATAAAGGGAAGGAAGGACAAGGAACAAGCATTTATTAAGCACCTACTATGTGCCAGATACTGTACTAAGCACTTTATTTGAATCTTTACAATAAGATAGATGCTATTATCTTCATTTTACAATTGAGGAAACTTATGTGGACGGAGGCAAAGTAATTTGCCCAGGAGTCAAACAGTAAGTGTTGGAGTTAATCTCAGGTTTTTCTGACTCCAGGCCCAACTCTTTATCCATTATACCACCTAAACACCCCCTGCTCTCAAGAAGTTCAAAGTTGAATGGGGGAAAAGGCATGTAAACAACTATGCATGAAAAACACACACATGTCTATATAAGTACACACACACACATATATGTATAGGGATAGCTTTAAGGAAAGGCATTAAGATTAAGGAGAACTGGGAAAGGCTTCTTCTAGAAGGCGGGACTTTAGTTGAAACTTGGAAGGAAACCAAAAAGCAGAAATGAGGAGGGAGAAAGTTCATATGTGGAGGACAGTCAGTAAAATCTTTCAGAGGTGGGAATTGAGTGCTGTGTTCGAGGAATAGCTAGGAAGTGAGAGTCAGTAGAGAGCAGAGCACATGAAAGGAAGTAAAGTATAAAAAGACTGGAAAGGTAGGAAGGAGCCAGGTAATGAAGGGCTTTAAAAGCCCAACAGAGAATTTTATATTTTATCCTGGAGTCAATAGGGAATAACTGGAGTTTACTGAATGGAGAGAGGGAGGTGACATGGTCAGACAACTGAGTAGAGGATGGATTGTAGTAGGGAGAGACTTGAGGCAAGGACACCAACTAACAGGCTATTGCAATAGCCTGAATTTGAGATCATGAAGACCTGATGAGGAACTTGATAAATATTTGTTGAATGAATAAATCAAAGAACAAACTTGAAGACAGCAATTATGTTTCCACTAAGTCTTCTCACTTTCAGGGATATCTCCAGGTTTCTTTCAACCCATCTTTCATATGACAAGTTTTCCAGACTCTTATCTTAATTTTTCCCTCCTTTAGACATGCTATAGCTTATCAATGACCATTCCCTTTATGCTTTCCTACTGTATACTTCATGCTTCTATGTATTCAATCTAATATCATTGGGTTCTATTGCTTGTTTCTGTTTTTTGTTTTGGCAACCATGTTTTCCTGGTGGCTTGTATTGAACTTAGAGTTGGATAAAACTCTTAGACCTGTATCAAGTGAGCCTCCCACATTTCCTAAATCTTCTGCTTAACTAGTTGACTTTTTGAGCTAAACTACAGGAGTTTACATTTATCCCTGATAAATTTTGACTTATTTTACTTAGCCCATTGTTCTAGGCTACTGACATGTTTCAAAATCTTGATTCAAACATTATATAACCCCTTAGTTCTGTGTAATCTATAAATTTGATAACATACTTTATTGTCTTTATTCAAATCATTAAAAAAAAGAATGATTGTTTAGCTGTGGGTACAACACTAGAGATCTCATTAGATTCATTAAATTGTAAGTTCCTTGGGGCAGCTACGTGGCACAGTGAATAGAGCTTTGGCTTTGGAGTCAGGACGATCTGAGTTCAATTCAGGCTAGTTGTGTGACCTTGCACAAGTCACTTAACCCCAATTTCCCTGCCTTCCCCCCTCCAAAAAGACAAAAAAAAATGTAAGTTCCTTGAAGGCAGGGACTATTGTTTGCCTCTTTTTAAATCCCCAACACTTAGCACAATGCCTGGAAGTAGTAGGCGTTTAATCAATGGTTATTGATTGATTGATTGATCTTACTTTGAGTTGACATCCATCTGACAACATGCACTCTTTGACTCTAATAAGTCAAGTCACAAAATCACTTAATCAAACTGTTATCTAGCTCACATTTTTTGATATTATGTCCCCAGATATCGTGAAAAACAATTTCAAATGCCTTATGAAATGAAGATATCTTATGTCTAGGACATTCCATTAATCTACTAGTCTAAGTATCCCTTTAATAGCTAACATTTATATACTTAAACCAACAAAATCCATAAGGTTTATTAAAAACATTATGTTAGGACCTGTGCAAAGCACTGAGAATACAATTATAAACAGAAAAAAGCAATTGTCTTTACACTCAAGGCTCTTACCTTCCAATGGAAGAGGACAACACAAAAAAGGCTGCTGAAAAGTGTGTGTGTGTGTGTGTGTGTGTGTGTGTGTGTGTGTGTGCGCGTGTGTGCGCATGCGGTGAAATGAAGGGGACATTGTAGAAAAAGTTCAGAGAGTCAGAAGTATAGCCTGGAGAGGAATGAAGACAAGGCTGGCCTGGACATTCTTTATAAAACGAAGGTTCTGGGAGGAACCAGTCAAATATAGGAAGATACCACTGGGATGGCATTTATTTCCCACGTGAGAAGTCCAGTGGTGAAATACTTTCCTGGGTGAAGTGAGTTTCCAGAGTGAAGAGGTTTCTGTGGATTAGAACTTTAAAGTTAAAAAAAAAAAGGAAAATACATCAGATTGCAAAATGCGCTCAACATATGCCAGTGATTGAACAAATCACTAGATTTGAGTGGATGTCAGCAAGGAAAAGAGAGCTATGTTCCAAGTTTTTACATACAAGAGGGGAGTAAGTAAAAGGCTGTACTTAGCCAAGAATGAGAGTTTCTGAGGAACACTTAAGTGTAGGATGGTGCTTCAGAGATTCCAAACTCAGGAGTCTACATGGTATAGATTCCATTGGGCAGAAGAGGGATTTCTATGAAATATTTGTCAAAGATATTTGGGCAACTGGATAAGAATGTATGTTTATTGAGAAGTTAGATCTTGATGTTATTCAAAAGGAGCATACAGACAAAACAGTATGTTTTGCCTCACTGGAAACTCCTTGAAAAGTTACTTGATCATAAGTCTCTCATGACAACTGTTTCTGGACAGGGACTATATGAGCCTGAGAAGACTGGACCAAAGAAGGGATTGTGTGTGATGCTGGCAGGGAGAAGAAGTACTTATGTTATACTGGTCCTTACAAGCATTAAAAATCAAATTTCAGATTGGGGAATAAAACCATGTCAAGAGATCATATCATAAAACACTGAAGTTACTCCGATGTCCTGTCATCACAATTATAGGGGAACAGGAGGCAAGGCAGAAGGCAACACCTGATATAAGGAGTTCAAGTTACCAAGGCTGCCTCCTAAAAGACTTGTCTAATATAATCATCTTTTTATGAAAAGGATTTCCCTCACCTAAACTTTCTTTGTCAGTATAGTCATGGACCAACAAATATATTGTTTCCACTTCGCTTCAGCTAGGCTAGTGATGTTGTGCAATCAAACATCATTCTCCCCATAGGACATGTCTGTAAATATTGAATATAGAACTTGATAGGAGATTATTGAGGCCTCTGCCAACTTCAAGGAATGTTGACTCTTATGTCCTCTATTTCTGGCTGTACCTCTGCCACTCAACTAGATATTAGACATAGTCTTGTTACCATTCTGAGTCAACCATCATCTAAACAATGCATATTTTTTGCCTCTTCGTAATTAACAATATTGGACACAGATTCATGGGTATAGTTTTGGGTCAAGGTCAATCTTCTAATAAGAACTTTGTAATAAGCTTTGTAATAAATACTAATAGAACACATAGTAGGTATATAGTGAAAGGAATAATTTTAGCCTTTAGTCCTAAAGAACTGAGTGAAATGGAAATAGAGCTGTCTTCCTATCTGCATTTCTGGAAAATTTACTGGCATGGTTGTGATACAGAGTCTTCTGTGCCTAAGGGTTTCCTGCTGGCTCAGAGGTAGTCAGTCTCACATCTCCATAGAATCAGGGGACTCTCTCTTCCATTGGTTCACCAAAGTGGTGGCTTGTATAGCTTGAAAAATCATTCTTTTCTTGACAGAGACAGAAACAAAATAGGAACTAGATAGTTTTTCTTTCTATCTGTTGAAGTCAAGCAGGAAAAGTTTTGGCAAAGTTTAGGACAAAAATGAGCCAGATGGGTAAGAAAACAAGTATATGAAGCCAAGAGACAATCAGTCAAAGAACACCAGACCAAGAGCTCCTAGGATGTTGGGTAGCACAATGAATAGAAGTTACTTGGAAGATGGTTACTGGTGGACAATGGACTTTTGTCCTCACAGTCCTAGAATTTCTCCTAGATGAAATTCTTTGGATATTAATTGGGCAATGCCTAGTTTATACTAGCTTTCTACCTGTAGGGTCTGGGATTCAATCTTCATTTACCCAGAAACCTTCAGTATCACTGTTGGCTAATTTGATTTGGAGTTTGCAAGGGGATTGAATCTTACCAGAAAGTTCTGTGAGATCATAAGGGTCCTAGTGCATCACAAAGGAGAACATATATTCCAGCAAACAAGAGGAGCTATCCAGCTACCTAGATTTTTCTAGAACTAAACTGATCTCTCATATGCAGGTCTTACCTTACCATCTCTTAACTCTTAATATAGTCAGCTCTGTAGCATAAAAATTGGCCCAGAAACTTGGGCTAGCTTTGCCTTTATAGTATGACACAGGTTGCCTCAGCAGGGGCCAGAGAAAAAGTTGATGTCCTCATCATGGTTATTGGCAACTCCTGCTGCCTTGCTGCCCTTCAGGTCAATTGCTCTTGCCTTCCTGGTTGTGGCAACAGCTTGATGAGTTAGTGAGGTCAGAGTATAGCAATCATCTCTGCTCTGGTGATATTATATTTGAAGTCATCTTCAGAACAGAAACTTGAACTTTGGAGGTGGTCCAATGTGTGTGTGTGTGTGTGTGTGTGTGTGTGTATGTGTGTATGTGAGATTTGGAACAGAAAAAGAAGAAAGTCTATTCTTGGTCCTTGGAAGGAAAGTCCTAAAGAAGAAAGACCCCAAGGATGACAGTATTTGTCATAATACTATATGGCTAGCTTAGAATAAGAAACTGTGCTTCTCTGAAGGGTACAGGACCTTTGAGTCAAAACTGAGCTATGGAATAGTGTGGGATATTGAGGATTCCTAATGCTGTCAACTAAGCCAATCTGTGCTTAGACTTCAGTTACCTCTGGAATAGAAATCTCTCTTCTGTAAACTGATTTGTTAGCATTTTGTTCTCTTCCACTTCCTCCTGTTTACTAGTAACATTCTTGAAAACATTCAGCCTTGCTTCAGTTGAACCAAAGGGTTGTGGTGGAGGTTTTTAATGCCTATTCTAAAAGAATTCAATTGAGACCAGGTGTGGCAGGGAAATGTGGCACACATTCTGGATATGTGTTTGTACATGGGGGTGTCTGTGGTTGTGCATGGGGGTCTGCTCTGTGCGTGTATCTGTGGGGTTGGGTGTATGGGTGTGCACAGATGGCTGTTGGGGGAGAGGGGGAAGCAGGGCTGGGCTGGGCAAAGGCTCTAGCTAAGAGCTATACCTGGGTGGTGGAGTGTGAATGGGGCAACCCAGTACTGTTGAAGCCAGAAGCAAAGGTGTTATAGGGGTACAGGGAGATTCTGTTTCATAGAATCATAGATGTAGAGCTAGAAAGGAAGTCAGAACCAGTAAGTAGAGCATCCTCATTTTACAGATGAGGAAACTGAGGCACAGAGAGGTTAAGTCAAGGTCACACAGTTGCTACGTGTTTGAGGGAGGATTCAAACTCAGCTTTTGCTAACTCTAAATTCAGAATTTTATCTACTGGGCCACCTAACTACCAAATTCCTAGTGTTGGCCCTCCTCACATTCTTACATGGCCCTCTAAGTTATTGGAAATTTGACACTGAACAGCAATACAAGCAAACAAATATGCTTAGTAATTATTTACATTTAAATGAATTATTTTTTACTTACAAAGCTGAAATATTTCAGTCACTACTTAAGTCTCCATCAGGATTCTTTGTCCATTTATTCTTATATACTTTTTCTTGTATGATTGTAATTACTGTGCACTCCATTTTCTGGTTCTTGTGTGTGTGTGTATGTGTGTGTGTGTGTGTGTGTGTGTGTATATGCATGAGCACAAACACACTGTTGCACATGTGCTTTGCTTTATTTTATAGAGTCAGAAGGGGACATTGAAGCCATCCCATTCTACCCCTAACTGACCAAAAATCCCTTCTGCCTGAAAACAGTTGTTTAGCCTCTGCTTAAAGACCAATAATGAGGAGGAATCCAAATAGTCTCTAAATCAGCCCTTTCCACTTATGGATAGCACTTGTAACAGTTAGTTTTTACCTCTATTGAGCCTAAATCTATCTGACTACAATTTTCATAAGTTAATGTCTAGCTCTGTTGCCTAGGGCTAATCCTTCTTCAAAGTATCAAACCTTCCAATACTTGAACAGATCTCAGGATATTCTTTTCCAGGTTGAAAACACATAGTTCCATCATCAGATCTACATTCAGCATAATCTTAAACTCTTCATCCTTCCACTCACTCTGTTATCAACATACTCCAGAAAGAGACCTTTTTCTGAGGGATCCAGATTTGAATAGAGAACTATGGATGTGCCTTGACTAGGGTACGGGAGAGGGGAATAATTATCTTCCTCATTCTTGACCCTATGCCTTGCTTACTGAAGCACAGGATAGACTTAGTTTTTTTGTGGCTACCGTGTCACAAGGCTGGCTCATAGTGTTTGGAATCCATTAAAACCCCTAGATCTTTTTATTTTTAATAGTATTATATTTTTCTCAATTACATGTCAAGATAATTTTTAGCATTCCTTTTTTACAAGATTTTGAGTTCCAAAATTTCTCCCTCCTTCCCTCTTCTGAGAATGGTAGGCAATTTGATATAGGTTATATATGTGCTATCACGTAAAACATATTTCCGTGTAAGTCACAGTTGTGAAAGAAGAAATAGATCAAAAGAAAAAAAAACATGAAAAAGAATAAAAGTAAGTGAAAACGATATGCTTTGATCTGCATTCAGAGTCTAATAGTTTGTTATCTGGATGTGGATAGCATTTTCCTTAGTGAGTCCTTTGTATTTGTCTTAGATCACTGTTTTTCTGAGAAGAGCTGAGTCCTTCACAGTTGGTCATCACACAGTGTCACTGAAACTGTGTACAATGTTTCCCTGGTTCTGCTTATTTCATTTTGCATCAGTTCGTATAAGTCTTTCTAGGTTTTTCTGAAATTTGCCTGTCTGTCATTTCTTATTGTACAATAGTATTCCATTACATTCATATACCACAGCCTGTTCAGTTATTCCCCAATTGATGAGCATCCCATCATTTTCCAATATTTTGCCATCACACAAAGTGTTGCTATAAATATTTCTGCACATGTGTCCTTTCCCCTGTTTTATAATCTCTTTTGGAAGCAGAACTGGTAGTGGTATTGCTGGATCAAAGAGTATGCAGTCTGGTTGCCTTTTGGGCATAGGTCCAAATTTCTCTCCCTAATGGTCAGATCAGTTCACAATTGAATCAACTATGTATTATTAATGTCCCAATTTTCCCACATGCCCTCTGATTATTTTCTTTTTTTTTTTTGTAGTATTAGCTAATCCGATAAGTGTGAGATGGTACCTCAGAGACATTTTAATTTGCATTTCTCTAATTAAAAGTGATTTAGAGCACTTCTTCCTATGCCTGTTGATAATTTTTGTATTTTCATCTGAAAACTGTCTGTTCATATCATTTGACCATTTATCAATTGGGAAATGGCTTGTATTCTTATAAATTTGACCCAGTTCTCTATATTTTTGAGAAATGAGGCCTTTATCAGAGATACTTGCTGCAAAGATTTGTTTCCCAGCTTTCTGCTTTCCTTCTAATCTTGGTTACATTGCTAGTATTTTGTTCAAAAGTTTTGCATCAAAATTCACTAGGGAAATTGATATATAATTTATTTTCTTGTTTTTAACGCTTCCTAGTTTAGGCATCAGCACCACATTTGTCATAAGAGGAGCTTGGTAGGACTCCTTCTTTGCCTATTTTTCCAAACAGTTTATATCATATTGGAATTAGTTTTCTTTAAATGTTTGATAGAATTCACTTGTGAACCAATCTGGTCCTGGGAATTTTTTCTTAGAGAGCTCTTTTCTCGTGTGTACAATTTTTTTTTTTCTAAGAAGGGCCTATTTAGGCATTCTATTTCCTAAATTGTTAATCTGATTAATTAATTGATATTTTCATAAATATTCATCAATTTTACTCAGATTGTCAGATTTATTACATATAATTGCACAAAATATTTCTGATGATTGTTTTAATTTTTTCTTCATTGGAGGTGATTTTACTCTTCATTTTTGATGGTGGATATTTGATTTTCTTTCATTTTTTTAAAAGTTCAATAGATATTTATTGAGTTGAATAGCATATTTTCCCTGCATTCTTTCCACTTTATTTTCTTTTTTTAAAAAAGTTGTATTCATCACTTTTGTTTTCATCACAGTCATTTCCAAATAGACTATTTTTTAACCTTCCAGTGTAACAAAGAAAAAAAAAGGCAAAACTACCTGACACATCAACTACAGCTGATCTTGTATGTAACATTCCACATCCATAGGCCCCCTGCTTCATTTATGTTTAGTTTTCAACATTCATTTCTACAAGATTTTGAGTTATAATTTTTCTCCCCTTCTTTCCCCTAACCCCACCCCAAAATAGCAAGTCTACTGAATACCCCTTCCCTCAATCTCTTCTCTCTTATAGCCTCCCCCATCACATCCCCACCCCCAACTTTCTAGTAGGGCAAGATGGATTTCTATACCCCAGTGCCTATACATCTTATTTCCCCAGTTGCATGTAAAAAACATTTTTTTTAAACATTTGTTTTTAAAACTTTGAGTTCCAGCTTTTTTCCCCTTCTTCCCTCCTCACCTGCCCCCACTGGGAAGATAAGCAATTCAATATAGGTCGTACATGTGTAGTTACCCAAATCATTTCCATAATTGTTATATTGTGAAAGACTATATTTACCTCCATCCTATCCTGCCCCCCACTTATTCTGTTTTCTCCTTTGACCCTATCCCTTTTCAAAAATGTTTGCTTCTAACTACCCTCTCCCCCAATCTGCCCTCCCTTCTACCATCCTTCATCTCATTCCCTATCCCCTTATTTTCCTGTAGGGTAAGATACCCAATTGAGTGTGTATGTTATTCCCTCCTTAAGCCAAATTCAATGAGAATAAGTTTATCCACTCCCTTTCACCTTCGTTCTCTTCCCCTCCATTGTAATAGTTTTCTCTTGCCTTTTTTACATAAAACAATTTACCCTAGTGTATCTCTCCCTTTCTTCTTCTCCCAATAAATTCCTCTCTCACCTCTTAATTTTATTTTTTAGATATCATCCCTTCATATTGAATTCATCCTGTGCCCTCTGTCTATGTGCAAGTGAACATACATATGCCCACACTCACATAAATATTTATATACACAAAACCCTCCTATACATACATATATATTCCCTTCAATATACATATATATTCCCTTCAACTATCCTCATACTGAGAAAAGTCTTAAGAATTACAGTTATTGTTTTTCCATGTAGGAATGTAAATAGTTCAACTTTAATAAGTTCTGTATGATTCCTTTTTCCTGTTTACCTTCTCATGCTTCTCTTGCTTCTTGTATTTGAAAGTCAAATTTTCTGCTTAGCTCTGTTTTTTTCATCAAGAATGCTTGAAAATCCTCTATTTCATTGAATAGCCATATTTTCCTCTGAAGCATTATGCTCACTTTTGCTGGGTAGGTGATTCTTAGTTTTAGTCCTTGCTCCTTTGATCTCCAGAATATCATATTCCAAGACCTTTGATACCTTAATGTAGAAGCTGTTAGGTCTTGTGTTATCCTGATTGTGTTTCCACAACACTCAAATTGTTTCTTCCTGACTGCTTGCAGTATTTTCTTCTTGACCTGGAAATTCTGAAATTTGGCTATAATAATCCTCAGAGTTTTCTTTTTGGGATCTTTTTCAAGAGGTGATCAGTGAATTCTTTCCATTTCTATTTTGCCCTCTGGTTCTAGAATATCAGGAAAATTTTGCTTGATAATTTCTTGAAAGATTGTGTCTAGGCTCTTTTTTGATCATGGCTTTCAGATAGTCCAATAATTTTTAAGTTGTTTCTCCTGGATCTATTTTCCAGGTCAGTGGTTTTTCCAATGAGATATTTCACATTGCCTTCTATTTTTTCATTCGTTTTATAGTATCTTGTTTTTTATTATCTTTTTATAGTATCTTGATTTCTCATAAAGTCATTAGCTTCCAATTGCTCCAATCTAATTTTGATGGAGTTATTCTCTTCAGTGAATTTTTGAAATTCCTTTTCCATCTTGCAAATTTGGCTTTTTAAGGCATTATTCTCCTCATTGGCTTTTTGGGCCTCTTTTGCCATTGGGTTACTCTATTTTTTAAGGTGTTATTTTCTTCAGTGTATTTTTGTGTCTCCTTTAGCAGGATGTTGACTCACTTTTCATTATTTTCTTGCATCATTCTCATTTCTCTTCCCAATTTTTCCTCCACTTCTCTTACTTGATTTTCAAAATCCTTCTTGAGCTCCTCCATGGCCTGTAAGCAATTCATATTTTTCTTGGAGGCTTTTGATACAGGATTTCTGACTTTACTGACTTCCTCCTACTCCATGTCTTAACCATTTTTGTCCCCCAAAAAGGATTCTATGGTCTGTTTGTGCTTCCTCTGTTTGCTCATATTGCCACCCAATTACTTGACCTCTAAGCTTTTTGGCATGGTAGAACTCTGCTTCCAGAATAGAGGGAGCTTTGTCTCAAATTGCTGGGGTTTTTGCAGCTCCTGGAGCTATTAGGAGGGCACCATCTCTACAGTCCCCACAAGCTCTGGCTCACTGGTCACACACCCCAGGACCACCACCCAAGACAGTGTTCCATATCCAAGCAGGTTAAAGCAAGAGCAATTACCCTCTGAATGGTCGCTTGGTCCCCCTACAATCTGCAAGCCAGAAGCTCCTAAGGCAGCCACATGACACAGCCACTGTGCCTCCATCACTTCTCACCCCAGGGACAGGAGCCAGACCATACTCTTCCTTCCAGCCCTGTCCCAACAGAGTTCCACACTGACTTTTTACTTTGTTTTTGGTGTTTATGAGTTAAGTCTGGAAGCCACCAGAGCTGCTGGTTATTCACTTTCCTGAAGTCTGCTCTTGCTGCTGCTGGTCAAGGCTGCCCTGAGGCAGGAAATGCACAGCTCCTGAGGGACTGGGCTCAGATCCCAGCTTGCTGCAATAGACCTTTTCCTGTTGGCCTGCCAGGCTGTCTTCAGTGGAAGATTTGTTTCTCTCTGTCACTTTGTGGGTTCTTTCTGTAGCTGTAAAATTTGTCAAGTCATTTTTTTAATAGGTATTAGAATTTTTTGGAGCCAGAGCCCACTCTAAGTTTGTGCTTCTACTCTGCCGTCTTGGCTCCACCCCCATTTAAAAAAAATAAAATTAACAATGGCTTATTTATCATTGGTTTTTTTGTAAAATCAGCTCCTAGATTTATTAGCTCAGTAGTTGTTGTTTTTTTTTTTTTACCCTTTGATCTTATTAATCTCATCTTTGATTTTCAGGATTTCCAATTGGTCTTCAATATGGGATTTTAATTTGTTCTTATTTTTTAGTTACATATCCAATTCATTGATCTGTTCTTTTTCCATTTTGTTGATGTAAGAATTTAGGGAAATAAATTTTCCTATAAGTACTACTTTGTCTGCATCCCATAAATTTTGGTATGCTTTCTCATTGTTGTCATTCTCTTTAATGAAATTATTGATTGTTTCTATGATTTGTTCTTTGACCAACTTATCCTTTAAGATTAGATTATTTCATTTCCAATTAATTTTAATCTATCTTTCTACTTCCCTTTGCTGAATGTAATTTTTATTGCATTATGATCCAAAAGGAATATATTTAATATTTCTGCCTTTAATGTAGGTGCAATGCTGAGGTAAACATATATTCCTTTCCATTCCCATTCAGTTTTCTCCAAAGGTCTGCCATATTTAACTTTTCTAATATTCTTTTTACTTCCTTAGTTTCTTCTTTATTTTTTGGTTTGATTTATAGAGTTGTGAGAGGTGTCCCCCACTAGCTTAGTTTTGCTCTCTATTTCTTCCTGTAACTCCCTTAACTTCTCCTTTAAGAATTTGGATACTATAGCACTTGGTGCATATATGTTTAGTATTGATATTGCTTCATTGTCTATGGTACCTTTTTAGCAAGATGTAGTTTCCTTCCTTATCTCTTATTAGGTCTATTTTTGCTTTTACTTTGTGAGAGATCAGGATTGCTATCCCTGCTATTTGTACTTCAGCTGAAGCATAATAGATTATGCTTCAGCCCCTTCCCTTTACTCTGTGTGTGTCTCTCTGCTTCAATTGTATATCTTGTAAGAAATATACTGTAGGATTCTGGTTTTTGATCCATTTTGCTATATACTTCCATTTTATGAGAGAGTTCATTTCATTCACACTCACTGTTATTATTACTATATTTTCCTCTATTCTATTTTTCCTCCTGTTTGTCCTCTCTATCTTTTCACCTTTTTACCAGTTTTTTGCCTCTACTGTCTGCTATGTCACCTGTCCTGCCCTCTGTTCTATTATTCCTCCCATTTCTTTACTTAATCTCCTCCCCTCTTACTTCTCTGCCAGGTAAGATAGATTTCTATATTCAACTTCTTATGTATATTATTCCCTCTTTGAGCCAATACTGATGAGAGTAAAGTTCAAGTGATGTCCATTGCCAACCTTCCAATCTTCCTCTCCATTGTAATACATTTTTCATGCTTCTTCATGTGAAATAGTTTGCCCCCATTCTATCCTTCCTTCTGCACCCATTCTACTTCTATTTCTTATTCCTTAATTTATTTTATTTCGTTCCCTCAAATTCACCTTATACCTGTACTCTCTGTCTATATATTCCTTCTAGCTGTACTATTAGTGGTAGAGTTTTCAAGAATTACAAGTATCATCTTCCTATATAGGGATGTAAACAGTTTTGCTCTATTGAATCCCTTATGTTTTCTTTTCCCTTTTTACTTGTTTATGCTTCTCTTGGGTCTTGATATAGGAAATGAAATTTTTGTTTTAATTCTGATCTTATGAAAGCTTGAAATCCTTCTATTTCATTGAATTACCATTTTTTCCCCTGAAGTATTATGCTTAATTTTGCCAGGTAAGTGGTTCTTGGTTGTAGTCCCAGCTCCTTTGCCTTCCAGAATATCTATGACCTCTGATCTCTTAATGTTGCAGCTGCTAAATTCTGTGTAATCCTCACTATGGATTCTGATATTAGATGTGTTTCTTTCCAGCCACTTGAAGCATTTTTTCCTTGATCTAATAGTTCAGAAATTTGAGTATAATGTTCCTCGGAGTTTTTATTTTGGGATCTCTTTCTTGAGGTGATCAGTTATTTCTTTCAATGTCTATTTTGCCCTCTGGTTCCAGAACATCAGAACAGTTTTCCTTGATAATTTCTTTAATGATACTGTCCAGGTCCTCCTTTCTATTATGGCTTTCAGGTAGTCCAATTATTCTGAATCTGTCTCTCCTGGATCTATTTTCCAGGTCAGCTGTTTTTTTGCATGAGGTATTTTACATTTTCTTCTATTTTTCATTATTTTAAATTTGTTTGATTGATTCTTGATATTTCATAGAGTCATTAGCTTCCACTTGCCCAATTCCACCTTTTAAGGAGTGGTTTTCCTCAATTAGACTTTGCATTTTCTTTTCTATTTTACACATTGTACTTTTTAAGGAATTAATTTCTTCAGTGAATTTTTGTATTCCCTTTTCCATTTGGCCAATTTTATTTTTTTAAGCAATTGTATTCTTTTTCTAAGCTGTTGACTCCTTTTTCATAATTCTCTTGTATCACTTTCATTTTTTTTCCCCAATTTTTCTTCTATCTCTCTTATATGATTTTTAAACTCCATTTTGAGCTGTTTCATGAGTTCCTTTTGGTTTTGAGAATACTTCCCATTTTGGGGGGGAGTTTTGCCCATAGTTGTTTTATACTGTTTTCCTCTTCTAAATGTGTGTCTTGATCTTCTCTGTCACTATAATAACTTTCTTCTATCAGATTATTTTTGTTGTTTTTTTCTTGCTCACCTTTTTTTTTTTTTTTTTGCCTTTTGAGCTCTTTCTGCTCCCATGGTAGAAGGGGTATTATTATTTCAGCTTTCTTGTGTCAGGGACTCCTCGCTGTTTACCTGGCACTGCACTAATGTTGTCTTGAGGCCCATGGTGGACGCCATTGTCTGATGCTGTATTGAGGGGGTAGGGTGGGTGGTGGCTGGTGCTGCTGGAGCCCATAGGGTTCTGGCAGCTTGTGTGGTGCTGAGCCAGGATCCTAGTGCTGGTGTGTGATATGTGCTGAGGCTGGTGGGCTTGTTTCTGCATTTCTCTGGTATACACTGAAGCACATGGTGGTCTGGTTGTTGGCAGTTACATATTTGTCTCTAGAGCTACACTGAAGCTTGTGAAGGGGGCCAATTATGGCAGCTGCCTATTTACTTAGGCACCCACAGGGTTAGTGTCTACCTGTTTACCTGGGGTTTCACTGGGAAGCACATGAAATCTGGCCACTGGAGTTTGCCTCTTTGTCCAGGATTATACTCAAACACATGATGGTTCTCAGAGCTAGAGTCTGCCCATTGCTCTGGCTATATTGAGGCATGTGGGGGGTCCTGGTGTTGGAATTTGACTACTCCGCCGCACTGTGGCTCAGCATCTACTGCTGTTTTGCTGAAGGAGAGCTTCCTGCTGGCTTGCTGGGATGCTTCCGGTCCTGGACTGCACTACTCTTTTATAACAAGTTAGACAGACTTTTTCTGCTGATCTTCCAAGTTTCTTGGGCTCAAAGATGGTTTGACCCTATATTTTTGCTGGTTCTTCTGTTCTAAGATTTGTTTTGGGATGCCATTTTATGGTTGTTTGATGCTGAATACTGGAGTGTTATGGCGACTTACTGCTTGGTCTCCCATCTTGGCTTCTGGAAGTCCTTTAGACCTTCTTTAATAGAAATGTGTCTAGCTGTGCCTCTCATAGTCTATATTTCACAGAATTTTATTGTTTAAAGCGACCTCAGCTGTCATTTAGTCCTACAATTATCTGAAAGGAAGCCACAATGGAACATGCTTGACAAGTGGTCATTCAGTTGCTATTTGCAGATTCCATTTTATTCCATGATATTTCTTTACATACAAGATGATACCATTCAATGATTCCCCAACTTTTTATTCTCTAGGCTAAATGATCTTAAAAGATTTATTGACCAACTTTTTGCCTTTTGTAAGAATATAACTCAAAAATAAGATAGAAGCTTAGTGTGGCACTTTACTAACATTATTTCTTAAAACATCCTAAAATCCTGACCTCCATCTCTTTGAACTACAGCATCATAAAAGGCACATTAAGAAATTACTTAGTCCAACCTCTCCATTTTACAGATAAAAAGATTGAAGCCAAGAAAGGTTAAGTGACTTGCCCAAGGTCACATAGGTAATCAATGACAGAGACAGGGACAGCATAGATTTCCCAGCCCACAATCTCATGTTTTCTACTACGTCACAGATGAACCTTATAAATACCCTGTGCCTGGCACGTAATAGGTGCTTAATAAATATTTATTGAATTTAATTGATATTTTATTTATTCATTAATTCAATAAGCATTTATTAATCTACTACTATGTACCAGGTACTATCTTAGATGTTGGAGATACAAAGACAAAAATGAAATACAGTTATCCCTTCTATATTATGGGGGTTAGAGGGATGGCACCCCCGAGATCTAGAAAATCTGTATAAAAATTTTTGGCCCTCCCTTTGCACCAGAGAAGAAGACTGAGTTTTTTTTTTTTTTCATTCATGTAGTGCTTACAGTACCTTATTATAAAATTTGGGTTAAGTATTGGATCATAGGCTCTATATTATCTGCTAGCCTTTGTGTATCCTTTGCAGTTTCTGCTGAACTTTTCCAAAATTCCCATTTAATTTCTTATGCTGAGCTGTGATATATCCAAACTATGATCGGGAAAATCACAATGTGGAAGGGATAACTGTATTTGACCTCAAGGAACTCATAATCTCTTGGGGGCAGATTAATAAAAACGCACACACGTGTCAGACATTGACTAGTTGTGTGACCATGGGCAAGTCACTTAACTCTGCCTCAATTTCCTCATCTGCAAAATGAAATTGAGAAGGAAAAGGCAAACCACTCCAGTATCTTTGTCAAGAAAATCCAAATGGGGTCACAAAGAGTTGGACATGACTGAAAAATGAAAAAAAAGTATGCTTGTATAGATAAATAGATAGCAATTTGGGTGAATGGGGATGGGTACCAAACAAATGAGGAGGTGGCACTTGAGTTCAGCCCTCAAAGAAACTAAGGACTGTGGGAGGGAAAAGTGAAAAAAGGATGCATTCTAACCAACATGCCTTACTGGGAGTTAAGATTTAGCTCTGTGAATTGCTTCTCTCCCACCAGGGTCTGGCCATTCTTCCCAGTCCACACCTTTCTTCTCTTACTAGGAATCCCCAGTTGCTTACCCTTCCCTTGGTTCATATTTCTGTATCCTTCTCCTTGATTGGAGACCAGAGTATAAAGATTCTCTGAGGCACATATTCTCTAGTTCAGGGGTAGAGAACCTGCAGCCTTAAGGTCACATGTGACCTTCTAGGATTGAATCCAAATTTTACAAGTCTGTTCTGTAAAATTGAAATTAAGGCCACATGTGGCCTTAAGGTCACAGGTTGCCCACTCCTTGTCTAGTCATTTGAATCCAGTGAACAAGTTAGGTACTTAATAAATGTTAGTTAACTGACATTTTCCCAGGAACAGAGGCAAAGTTGATACAAACCCCATTCATCTACAAGGTCATGAGGGGACAAACTGGATTGTGATGTGCTGTGCTGTAGTAGGTCAGTCTGTCTAGAATGCAGAAGGAGATTATAATATAATAAATCTGGGAATGTAGACTGGAGACAGACTAAGAAGGGTTTAAAGTTTTATTTCAAAGAAGTTTTACTTGAATGGAGGCACCAGGACTGTTCTTCTAATGACTAATCAACACATTTTTGTTGAGCATTTTCTATGTGCAGGGCTTTCTGCTGCTTAACAGTGGGCGTTACAAAGACCATAAGATAAGACAGTGTAAGAAATGATCCACGCACCCAAGGATTTTGCAGTCTAGGTAAAAAGAGAGTCAAGGCACAAAAACACAAAATGTTGAAAAACAAGTTCAATTACTCAGACTACCTACTTTTAACTTCCTTCCGAATCTTCAAAGTGCTGGGTTGGTTGTGTGACCCCATTTGGCTTTTAACTACCACAATTATCACTATTTTAACCATTTTTTTTGCACATGTACTGGTTTTTTTGGGGGGGCTGTTTTAACCAGTGGACCCCTATTAGAGTTATTTCAAACTCACATACCCCCAACCAATTTGAGCCATGCCCCTGCCATCCTTTTGCCTTCACCTCTAGCTTCAGTATGGCACATGGGCAGTTCAAACAACCTTGGCTAGCTGCATATCTGAGATGAAAAATCCTCTTTTAGGACAGACATAATGAAACTATGTTCTGATGCCTGCCATTCAGAAATTGTGCTACCCCCACAAAGCAGAAATTCTTGCTAAGTAATTTTTTTCCACAGAACAACTTTCTACAGAAGTGATGTCTGCCTTTGCTACTGAACAGAGTGCTATGTTCACCTGGAAGGCAGAAGTTCCTGAATTTCAGATGCATCCCTTCAAAAGCTTATGTAACTAAAACAAACAGTCAAGGATAGAAGTTTCTCACTGAGGATTTGTCTGAAGTTAGTCTGGTGTTCCATCTCCATATTCTGTTTTTCAGGTTTTATATCTAAAGCTCCTCATTGCCAACACTGTTACTTCTGCAGTTGTAATTTCTTCCTCATTTTCTTTGCTTTTTTCCTTTTAGATTTTTAGCTTAAAGAAGAAATACCATCCTTTGATGGGAGATACTAGATTGAGAGGGGGTAGCTAGATGGTGCAATAAATAGAGCATTGAACTTAGAATCAGAAAAACTCATCTTCCTGAATTCAAATCTGGCCTCAGACACTTACTAGGTGTGTAACCCTGGGCAAGTCACTTAATCCTAGGTTTGCTTCAGTTTTCTGGAAAAGGACATGGAAAACCACTCCAATATTTTTGCTAATAAAACTCCAAATTGTGTCATGAGAGTCGGACATGACTGAAATGACTCAACAACAACTGGACCAAGAGTTTAAAGACTTAGGTTTCAGTCCCAACCCTGTCATGAGTTAACTTTGGGTAAATTCTTATTTTTTATTTTGTTGCTTTTTGGAGGGGGGAAGGTAGGGCAATTGGATTTAAGTGGCTTGCCCAAGGTCACACTGCTAGTTTTGTGTTAAGTGTCTGAGGTCAGATTTGAACTCAGGTCCTCCTGATTCCAGGACTGGTGCTCTATTCATTGTGCCACCTAGCTGCCCCAACTTTGGGTAAATTCTAAGTTAGCATAACATAATTCACTGGATTTGGAGACAGAAAAGCCGCAGTTTGTAAGTTTGTATCCCATCTCAGACACTTATTATAAAACTTTTTTTTTTTAATTTTTTGCTTTTTGGAGGCCAATTGGGGTTAAGTGACTTGTCCAAAGTCAAAAGGCTAGTAAGTGTGTCAAGCATCTGAGGCTGGATTTGAACTCAGGTCTTCCTGACTCCAGGGCTGGTGCTCTATTCACTGTGCCACCTAGCCACCCCAAACTTATTTTTATTATCTGTATAATGACTGAGTTCCTCCCAGCACTGAAATTCTATGATTCTATTAATTAATCATACTCAGTCCTGTAAATAAATCATCTCCAGTTCTATCCATAGATTATAAAATATAGTCTTACTAAGGTTTTTTTGGCTACATATTCTAGCTTTCTCAATGATGTTTCAACTTGCTGACAAGTGTATTATGAGGTTGCTATATGTTCTTTAAAACAGGGCACGAACTGCTTAGAGTATCACCAGGGGTTGAACATTTGAATCATGACTTTTCTCTGTATTTTCTGGTATAACTTGGCATATTTGGTATCTTTCATATTCCTAGTCATTCATTTAAGAGAGCTTGAGGGAATGCCTGTTATGTCTAGGACATTGCTATGATGGAGACAGAGAATCATCCCTGTCCTGATAGAGAAGCTCACAGACTAGTAGGAGATATGAGACAATGCACCAATAAGGATAATGTAAGACCGACTGTAAGAAGTATCATGTTAATACTATGAAGTGGTATAGGAGTTTAGAGAGAGGAGAGAGTATGTCTGGTGGGATTACCAGGGAAGACTTCACAGAGAATGTGATATTCAAGTTGGCTTTGAAGACTGGGGAGAATTTTGCCAGACAGAGGACAGGAAGAATTATGTAGAAAAATAGTGAAATGCAGATCACAGTCACACCCTAGTTTCTATTAGTTGAATTTGTTCCACCTTCAAGTTTTCAGATTTAATTCCTCTGACCACCCTTTCCTCACTGCCTATTGTTGCTACTAAATCTTATTCTTTCTCTCCACAGCAAATTCCAGTCCCTCATAGGCTCCCTTTGTCCCAGGCCATTAGTCCCTTCCTGGTTTTCTTTGACAGACTAAGCAAATTAGACATGATAGTTTATTATTTCTATTTTTTTTTTTTGGTCTCTAATACCCTGGAATCATTTCCCCCATTGATCTTTGACCAACTTTGTCAATCTCCTATCCTAAATAAGAGCCAATGCCTTTTCCCCACCTCCACTTGAAGAATGCTAAGCATTCTTGGAAAAAAATCTTGTTAACCATGCTGATTAACTCCACTCTCCAGTTGTCCCAATAGTCTTACTGAAACTTTAAGTTATTAAAGTTATTAAAGTATATTAAAGTATATAAAGTTATTAAAGTTTCAAATTGATTAAGCCTTATGAGACACACCATAAATTCAGACTTCTGTATCTAATGTCTTCTTGGTCTTCACTACTAACTGGCAAACCTTGTAGTCTTCTCTGGTTAACTTGTTGGTGAAATCTCTTGGTATTTTTGCTCCCCTAATCCCTAACTTTACATCTCCCCTACTCCTTTATTCTCAGCAGATGATCTTAACATGTACTTAACAAAGAATATCAAGACCATCTGAACGGAGCTTCCTCGACTTCCTTCCTTTTTCTTTTCAACATTTCTCTTTATCTTTACCCACCTCCCCCCACCCCTTCCTTCTCTCTCAGAGAAAGAAGTGTCCCTCTCTTCTTTGTCAAAACCAAACACTGCACCTGTAGCCTTTTAAAAAAATATTCAATAAATATTTTCTAATTACATGTAAACTTTTTTAACATTGAATTTTTAAAAAATATTTTGAGTTTCAAATTCTCTCTCTCCCTCATGTCTCCTTCCCCCACCCATTGAGAAGGCAAAGCAATATGGATTATGCATGTGAAGTCATGAAAAGCATATCTCTATATTAACATTGTTAAAAAAGAAAACACACACATATACACAAAAAATAAAAAAAGTTTAAAAAGTTATGCTTCAATCTGCACTCAGAGTTCATCAGTTCTCTCTCTGGAGGTACATAGCATTTTCCATCATGAGACCTTTGAGATTGTCTTGATTTCATTGTCTTTTTTTTGTAATTCAATTTATTTTTTTGGAGGGGGGAAGGCAGGACAATTGGGGTTAAATAACTTGCCCAAGGTCAAACAGCTAGCAAGTGTTAAGTGTCTGTGGTCAGATTTGAACTCAGGTCCTCCTGACTCCAGGGCCAGTGCTCTCCATTCACTGCGCAACCTAGCTGCCCCAGGTTCATTGTCTTGATCATAGCTAAGTCTTTTGCAGTTGATTATCTTTACCATTGCTGTTACTGTGTATAACAGAGGTTCTCAACCTGTGGTTTATGTTCAATTTGTAACAATGAAAATACATCCTGCTTATCAGATATTTACATTACGATTCATAACAGTAGCAAAATTACAGTTAAGAAGTAGCAACAAAAATAATTTTATGGTTAGGGGTCACCACAACATGAGGAACTGTATTAAAGGGTTGTGGCATGAGGAAGGTTGAGAACCACTGGACTGTATAATAATCTCCTGGTTCTTCTCACTTCACTCTCCAGCAGTTCATACACATCTTCCCAGGACTTTCAGAAAGCATCCTGCTTATCGTTTCTTATAGCACAATAGGTTTTCATCACAATCATATCCCATAATTTGTTCAGTCATTCCTCAATTAATGGGCATTCCTTCAATTTCCCATTCTTTGCCACCACAGAAAGGACTGCTATAGATATTTTTTGTGCCCATGACCTTGATCCTACATCCTTTCACTTCCTGCAGAACCATCAATTGTTTCCCTCTCTTCCATTTCCAATTTCTTCCTATCTACTACCTCCTATATAAGTTCATAGACCTGCTTAGGTCTTCCTTCCCCTAATAAAACAAAACAAAGACATGCCACTTTTCTTGTTCCAACTACTCTGTCAAGGTATCATTTTCCCTCTCTTTTTTTCTTATTGCCAAACTCCTCAAAATGATAATCTATATTCATTGCCTTCAGTGTTTCATGATATACTCGCTCTTCCATCTTTTGTTATTTAGCTTCCAAGTCTACCACGCTACTGCAACTTGTTGTTCAAAAGTCACTAGGACTCTTTTTACTATCAAACTCAATGGTCTTTTCTCATGCTCATTCTCTCACCTTTCTGCAGCATTTAATTCTAATTACCTTTTCCTTCTTGAAACATTCTCTTCCCTTGGCTTCTCTGATGTCACATTCTTCTCTGTCTCATTTGCTTCCTCTCTTTCCTTGCTTCTCCCAGGATAAATCCTTGATATTTAAAAGTTCTTTCTCCACATCTTCTCTTCTCCCTTTCCCTCTACTTCCATGTCTTCAATTATCACATTGACTTAGTTGACCCTATGTCTACAAACGCAGTCATGACTTCTTTCCTAAACTCTAGACTTGTACTTCCAATTGCTTACTAGACATTTCTACTTAGACTCTATACCAGCAGTTCTCAACCTGTGGGTCGCGACCTCTTTGGGGGTCAAATGACCCTTAGGGGTCGCCTACAGCCATAGGAAAACACATATTTCTGATGATCTTAGGAACTGAGATACCACCCCTCTATTCATCTCCAGGTATGTCCACCCACATGCAGATACGCCCACATACATGTATTAAAGGGTCACAGCATTAGGAAGGTTGAGAACCACTGCTCTATAACATTCTCGAATTCAACTTATATTAAAGTAGTAAGCATCCTCTTTCCCTCTATTCTTGACTTTTTTATTCCTCTATCATTCTCTCAGTCACTCATTTTTTAAATTTAGGAACCATCTTTGATTTCTTCCTCTCATTCCCAATTGGTCATTTGGCAATACTGACAGTATTCAGTTAATTATGTATTCCTATTATTCTTTTGAAATGTTTTTCATCTTTCTCTGCCTTCTCATTTCCTCTATAATCACCTTCATCGAAGAGTCATCTAACCATTCTCCCTACATTCAAACTCTTCCCCCTCTAATCCATCGCATACATAATCATAAGATTTCTCTTCCTCAAGTATTACTATCACTATATTAGGCCTGATGAAAAATGCTTAATTGCCAAATTCAAATCCCATAGCCTAGCAACTAAGACTCTTCATGACCCCACCTATCTTCCATACCTTGTAGTTTCTTCCCTCCATGTACTGGCTTAAATTATCTTCCCTGCATGGTAAACCTTTTGCTTTATCTCTACACATTTGAATTTCATACATTCTTCAGTGTGTGAAGGACCAACTTAGTTCTCACACTTCTCCAGACTACCCAGTAAACAGTGATAGGAAATAATAGTCTTGCTGTATTGTCTTGACCACATATGGAATAGCTTTTGCAAAGAGATAAGCAAGGAAATGATATTACGTTAAAAGATATCATAGATAGTGAATTAATATCAATACTGAACATATAAGTATCAAATGCTATAAAATCCAAATGTATAAAGGAAAAGATAAATGAATTACAAGTGGAAATAGATAGCAAAATTATAATAATGGAGGACTTCAACCTTCCCTTCTCAGAACTAAATACATCTAAACAAAAAATAACTAAGAGAGAAGTCAGGCAGATGAAAGCTGAATAGAAGCTTGATATGACAGACATCTGGAGAAAATTGAATGGTAATAGAAAGGAATATACCTTTTTTCTCAGGGGCACATGGCACATTTACAAGAATTGAATATATTAGGGCATAAAAACCTTATAGTCAAATGCAGAAGAGCAGAAATAGTAAATGCAACTTTTTCAGATCATAATGAAATAAAAATCACATTTAATAAAAGATCATGGAAACACAGATTAAGAATTAATTGAAGTCTAAATTACCTAATCTTAAGGAATGAATGAGTCAAAGAACAAACCATAGAAACAATAAATAATTTTATTAAAGAGAATGATAATAATGGGTCAACATAGCAAAACTTATGGGATGCAGCGAAAGCAGTAATCAGAGAAAAAGTTATACCTCTAAATACTTATACCAATAAAATAGACAAAAAGCAGATCAATGAATTGGACAGATAATTAAAAAATAACTAGAAAAAAAGCAAATTAGAAGTCTTTAATTAAACAGCAAAATGGAAATCCTGAAATAGTTGCAGAAATTTCTAAGAAGCAAATTTAAACTTTATGTCAGGAAAAATATCATGGCAATTAGGGATAGGGACTGTGCCTATGATTTCATTGGCATAAGAGATGAGAATAGTCTCTCTACCAAAGCAGATCATCAACTTTATCTGCAAGTTATATTCTTAGAGAAGTACATAAAGACCTAAGAGGTCATTTAGGCAGTGTTGGGGGCAGGGCTTGAACCCATCTCTTGTAGGCTCCAAAACCAGCTCTTTCTCCATTTCAATATGCTACCTCTCATCACAATTAGAGCTAACTCAAAGTGGAATGGACTGATTCACGAGTTAATGAGTTCCACACTCACTTGAGGTTTTTAATCAAAGTTTGGAAGATTCTTTGTTGCAAATGCTGTAGAGGATTCATTTTAAAAATAGTATTTTAATTTTTCCAAGTACATGTAAAGG
The DNA here is from genome assembly GCA_028646515.1 of Pseudochirops corinnae. NCBI lineage: Eukaryota > Metazoa > Chordata > Mammalia > Diprotodontia > Pseudocheiridae > Pseudochirops > Pseudochirops corinnae. The sequence continues at coordinate 136,255,587 of CM053591.1, forward strand.
CAATTTTAAACATTCATTAAAATATTTTTTTTTGAGTTCCGAATTTTCTCTCTCCCTCCCTTAGCACCTCCCTAAGACAGTAGACAATTTGATATGGGTTATATATGTGCAATCATGTAAAACATATTTACATATTAGTCTTGTTGTGAAAGAAGAAACAGATCAAAAGAAAAAAACATGAAAAAGTAAAGAAAATGAAAATAGTGTACTTCAATCTTCATTCAGACTCCATCAGTTCTTTCTCTGTATGTGGATGGCATTTTCCATCATGAGTCCTTTGGAATTGTCTTGGATCATTGTATTGCTGAGAAGAGCTAAATTATTCATAGTTGATCATTGCACAATGTGGCTATTATTATATACAACATTCTCCTGTTCTGCTACTTCACTCTACATCAGTTGATATATATCTCCCCAGGTTTTTCTGAAAGCATCCTGCTTGTCATTTCTTATACCACAATAGTACTCCATTACATTCATATACCGCAATTTGTTCAGCCATTCCCCAATTGATGGACATCACTGCAATTTTCAAGTCTTTGCCACCACAAAAAGAGCTGCTATAAATATTTTTGTATGTGTAGGAACTTTTTTCTTTTTTTGTGATCTTTTTGGGGACAAAGACCTAGTGGTTGTATTGCTGGATCAAAGGGTACGCACAGTTTGATAGCCCTTTGGGTATAAGTCCAAATTGCTCTTCAGAATGATTGGATGAGTTCACAATTACACCTACAGTGCATTAGTGTCCCAATTTTCCCATATCCTCTCAAACATTTTTCATTTCCCTTTTCTGTCATGTTAGCCAATCTGATAGGTGTGAGAGGGCACATCAAAGTTGTTTTAATCTGTATTTATTTATCAAAAGAGATTTAGAGAATTTTTTCATATGACTATAGATAGCTTTGATTTCTTCTGAAAACTGCCTGTTCATATCCATTGACCATTTATCAACTGGGTAATGACTTGTATTCTTATATACCTGACTCAGTTGCCTATATATTTGAGAAATGGAACCTTTATCAGAGATAACTGTTATAAAATTGTTTACCAGATTTCTACTTTTTTTTTTAATCTTGAATCCATTAGTTTCATTTGTGCAAACCTTTTAAAATTTAATATAATCAAAATTATCTATTTTACATCTTGTAATTCTCTTTATTTTTTGTTTGGTCATAAATTCTTTCTTTCTTCATAGATTTGACAGGTAAACTATTCTTTGCTTTCCTCATTTGCTTATGGCACCACCCTTTATGTCTAAATCATGTCCCCATTTTGATCTTATCTTGGTATGCAGTGAAGATATTGGTTTAAACCTATTTTCTGCTCTACTCTTTTCCAGTTTTCCCAGTAGTTTTTTGTCAATTTTTTTATCCCAAAGACTGGAGTCTTTGGGTTTATCAAACACTCCTCCTCCTCCTCCTCCATTTACTGTTGTGTCTTATGTACCTAATCTATTCCATTGATCCACAACTCTATTCCTTAGCCAGTACCAGATAGTTTTGATGATTGCCACTTTATTACAATATAGTTTGAGATCTAGCATAGCTAGGCTACCTTCCTTTGCTTTTTTCACTACTTCCCTTGATATTCTTAACCTTTTGTTCTTCTAGATGAACTTTGTTATTATTTTTCTAATTCTATAAAGCAGTGGTTCTCAACCTGTGGGTTGTGACCCCTTTGGGGGTTGAACGACCCTTTCACAGGCATCACAAGGGTTGCCTAAGACTATGGGAAAACACATATTTCTGATGGTCTTAGGAACTGAGACACTGCTCCTCTATCAGTCTCCAAGCAGGTCTGCCCACATGCAGATATGCCCACATACAAGTATGAAAGGGTCGCGACATTAGGAAGGTTGAGAACCACTGCTATAAAGTAACTTTTTTTGGTAGCTTGATTGGTATGACACTAAGTATATTAATTTGGGTAGAATATAGTTTTTTATTATATTGGGTCAGCCTTCCCAAGGATTCTTTTTTAAGGTAGAGGTTGCACTAGATGGAAATTCCTGTATTCTTAATCTAGTGTCTAAGAACTTTTTAAATATTTTATAGTCATATTTCAATGTGATTTCCTTTGTAATACTATATATTTTATTTTCTGCATTTAAAAACTTCATTCTGAGAAGGAATCTATAGGTTTCACCAGGCTGCCAAGGCTGTCCATGATACAAAAAATGTTACTCCTGAATTAGATGTTCTCTTCCAGTTATGAGATTCTGTGTTTCTGTCACCTATCTCTTTTTCTCTGAACTGTTAGCAATTATTGCTTGAATCATTCATCGACCACTTCCTTGTGAAATTTTTTTTCTTCGGCTTATTATTTAACTTTCTGTGTTTTCGTTTATGCCTTCCCTCCCTGACTAGAATTTAAACTCCTTGAAGATATGAACTGTTTCTTATACCTTATGGGCATTCCTTCTGTTCCTTTCCTCTCTCATTCCACTCCAGATTCCAACGTAGCACCTTTTATGTAAAAAAGAGCTTAACAAATGATTGTTAATTCATTTTCAAAGGAATGGACCTGGTTCCTTCCTACAAATAGTAGTAGAAAGGATGTTGGCCAGGTTCAGATGTGATCAACTGGAATGAGCATGGGAGTAAGAGTCAGGAAATCTTGTTTCTACCCCTGGTTCTGACGCTGGTTGAGTGTATGGCCTTGGATGAGTCACTTAACATTTATGAGCCTCAGTTTTTCCATCCATAAAATTAAAAGGTTGGATTAGATGACTTCTAAAGTCCTTTTTGTGATTTCATCATTTGAAGAAATGGCATTTAGGAACACTGGCATCAAGGTCCTGTTAGAATCTATAGGTCCCCATCAGCCATCAGCTCTATTTCTCTAGACCTTGTTCTAGCTTTGTAATGATTACTTCACTGCTTCCACAGGTGATGAAATGTCTGCTCTTTTCACTAGTTGAGGACAAGACTAGTTCTCCAATTGATTTGTCAGATGTCATTATTACAAGCACTAAGGTTGAGTGAACAATGGGAACACAGATGTAAAGAATTCAAGGATTTGGGGTGGGGCAAGGCATTAAAACTGAGAGTAGCAAGGTAGATGCCCAACATAGAGAGAAGGATATAAAGGCCTTAAATAAAATAAAATTACTTCCAACTTAAATATCATTATTTCCTAAGAGTCTGACTTTGAATTCAAACAGTATTTCTGGCTGGCTGAGTGAATTTCCCCCTGATGAAACCTTAAGAAATATGAGGTGTTTAGTGCCATTAGTGTTCAGTGTGGGAACATGTAATGTGTTGTTGTTCTAGAACTCAAGCTGGACCAGTGATCAAGATTAGAATGAAATGAAATATCCATAGAATAACCATTTTTGTTCTTGGTTGTCCTTCAATTTTGAACATGAACAATGACATCACTGGGTTACATACTGACTTGAGCATGAATTGGATTTAAGTGAGGCAGAGTTGCACAAAGTTGCCTCACTCTCTCTTCCTGACTCATTGAAGTTCAATGGCAGAGCAAAAGTCAGGGTGACTGGCAATGGCCTGGGATGCAGTGCATGACTCTTGCATCTTCATTGTTTAACCAAACTCTAAGCACTCCACAATGCCTGTTTCAGCTGCCATCATGGCCATTGGCACAAATTGTTTTCATCTGTTCATTTCACTGGAGAAAGTGACCACATTCATGGGGAAGATGTCCCCCTAACTCACCAATACATTTTAGGCTTGTTGGTTACCCTCAACCTGGTTTAGCCTTTCTGGCAAGAAGGTTTACCAGGGTGTGGATGCAGCACATGTTACAGCTTCTTGGAGCCACAAGTGAGAGTTGGGTGAATTTGAAGTGGACATCAAAGACAGATAAGCAGCCCAGAAAAGGACTCAGTAAGCTCTCACACCAAAGATGCTAGTCATCCTGAACATCCTCTCCCCCCACCCAAAACAACCAACATTTAACCAAAGGAAGTTTACTTAATAGCATGAAGAGGATAAAGTATTTATTCAGTTGGGCAAACCTCCCTCAGCTCCACATTTGCTATGCTAGCTTTTCTGAAGAATGTGTCAAATCTCAAGGGCCTGCCACTTTTCATGATCTAGGTTTTTATATTTAGGTAACTAGGAAGCTACATCAATAGTTTGAGTCTCTGTAACCTGGACTAATTAAGTCTCAAGGATGGTTTCATTGAGTATTAGGGAAAAAAGGCTAACCAAACCTACAAGGTGGAAATCTTAGCAGATATTGCTCCTACCACTGTTTTGAAACCTACTAGCTCCCTGAGGCAAGTCAGAAGATGCATGCTGCTTCCTTTCTTGGGGGGAAAATCATCACTGATGAGACTGACAATGCTCTTTTACAGGCGACCAGGTGGAAAGAATTATTTCCAGCAAAAATTCTAACTCTAGTATCAAGAGGAAAGATAACATGCCCTTGGGGTGGAGACCGCAGTGACTTCCACAGTTCTGAATTGATTTTCCCTTTTCAAGTCAATGCTGTAATTCAAAAGTTTAGTTCTTCTTAAACATGAATTGTTTCATTTCTCTTTTCATGGGGCAAAAATGACAGATACTTACCACACCTATAAGCAAAGAAAGTACCTCCCTGATTGGAGTTGGAATTGAAATGAAACAAGGGGTCTCCATGTAGCAGTCGGCATTTCTGTTTTTCTTTTGTTGAATGCAAGTGATCTTTATTGGAAATTATTGAAATAAGCTCAGCCAACAGATGCTGCTATGTGTGCCCAGTCTTCTGGGGTCGCACCCAGAATTTATGGTCAGTAAATAACAAAAGTCTTGTGCCATTTATCTGGAAATTTATGTTGTTTTGCTTCAAAGACTTCCTGTTATTCAAACATGGTTTCTGGCTTAGTCAAATTGAAGTTTTTTAATCACTTAGGAACTCCCGATGCAAGCAGACAGAATTAATCATACACAGTCTTGCCTCCCTGTACAACTCATCTCTGCCTCTCCTTGCCCCAAGAAATCCCCCAAAGCCCATTCACAAATGCTTCATATCCTCAATTTTATATTACGTATACCCCCAACTACACGAGAGCAATCTACTGAGGACATTATTACCTGGAAACATGATTGGTCAAGATGCCTATTATTCATTTTTGGAACCAGTAGTTTGCCTTTATTTATTCAATTAATTTACAAAATGTTTACTAGGGCACTTGGGTCTCTGGCACTATATCCGGTGAATGGAGCTCTCTCTTTTAGAGCTTATATTGTGAAAATAGGTAACTTAGTATCATAGAATCATAGATTTTGAGTTAGAAGGGACCTCAAAGGTCAATCAAGTTAGCTTCCTCATTTTCATTTATTTACTTATTCATTCATTCATTCATTCATTTATTTACTTATTTATTCTTGCCTTTTTTTGGTGGGGGGAGGGCAATTGGGGTTAAGCGACTTGCCCAAGGTCACATGGCTAGTAAGTGTCAAGCATCTGAGGCCAGATTTGAACTCAAGTCCTCCTAACTCCAGGGCTGGTGCTCCATTCACTGTGTCACCTAGCCGCCCTGCTCCCTCATTTTTACAGATGGGGTAACATATCTTTACAGATATGAAGATGTTTGGCCACAGAGATATAATTTAAATTTAAATATAAAATATATAAATGTATGTATGCATGTGTATATAGATCTATCTATCATCTCATAAATTTGGAAATTGCCTCCAACAATGCAAATCATAATCTATTCATGCCTGTATGTCGTGTTGGACTATTGTCTGTGTCCTCTTATGAGTAAGGTAGCAATCTATTTAAATATTTATTCTAGACAAAATACCAAAATAATGATGATTCACATTTATATTGTACTTTAAGATTTATAAATAATTTTTTTTACAGCAGCCTCATGAAGTGAATACTTCAAACGTTAACTTTTTTTCAGGTGAGGAAACTGAGGCTCAGTGGGGTTAAGTGACTTTTGTTGGGCACACTTATCTTCTGACTCTATACTTAGTGCTTCACATTACACTTCCCACTAAAAATATCACAATAGCCTCCTAATTGATCTCTACTATAATTGTTTTTTCCTAAAACTCTTGTTATCATCATGCCACTCCTGTTCAAGAAGCTAAACTGGGTCCTTGATGTCTACAGAATGAAGGCCAAACTCCTTAGGCTGACTTTCACAGCTTTTTAGCCTTTTCCACTTTCCCTTCTACTTCTGTAAATACTTTGGACAACCTGGTTTACTCCCTGGACCCTGGCTGCACCCTCTATTTTCCCACTTTTGTGACATTCCCTTTACTGGAGAGTTAAGTCCTGTATCTTTTCCCCCCTTCTTTCCAAGTCCTAAATTTCCTTCCAATCTCACCTCAAATCCCATCTAACCCTGACCAATCCAGCCTCAAGTGATCTCTCTCCCTCCTTTGAACTCTGATGGAATTTACTGTTTCACTCTTTGTGGATATAACATTTCCTGCCGTGGTGAGAGGGGAACAAGGACTAGTTCTGCTTCTTCCATTTGAAAACCAAATACATCTTTATCTTTCTTTTCCTTTTTTTTTTGGTCTGCCAGATGTCTCTTCACCTGAAGCAAATTGCAAAACTGGGCTTTACAAGTCAGATCTTTTTCAATTTCCTCAATTTTTACTGAGTTTTACTTTGATCTTAGTGGGCTGTGAAGGGACAGGAGGGTGCTACTAATCTGGACATAAAGGTTCCTGCAGGCCACATATTAACTTAGTTTTAAATTGTAATGTTATTTATATTTTTATTTATTTTGTTAAATATTTTCCAGTTGTATTTCCATATGGTTCTGCCAACTCAGGAGTAATGCCAGCCACATGCAATATGTGTTTGACACCTCTGGCCTCTGCTAAATAACTTGCCCAGAGTTACAAACAATTATATATCAGAAGCAGGATTAAAACCAAGATTTTCCTGGCTTTAAGGCCATTTAAGTGGCTGAGTAGAGTGCAGGGCCTGGAATCAGACCTTTTCAATAATGCTCCTTTGCTAAAGTTCAGTCTAACTGGTCTTCCGGTTGTCACAGCACTTTCTCTCCCATTTGTGTCTTCTTACTCACAATTTCCCCAAGTCTGAAATGCACCTTTTCATCACGTCTGTATCTTATGATCCCTTATTTTCTTCAAAATTCTGCTCAAGTGACAGCTTCTACATGGAGCCATTCACCATCAGCTGCTGGTGCTCACCCTCTCCCAAACATCCCTTACTTGGCTACTTAGCGTGCCTGTCTTCCTTAATAGAATGTAATCACTTTGAGATGTTCCATTTTTGTCCATGCAAGCCCCTGGCATGAGAGAAGCACTTAATAAATTCTTGTTGATGGATTTGTTGGTTGATAGATTGATAACAAGAGTAGAAGTTTGGGAAAGCTAATCAAAAGCAGAATATGGAGTGGTTTGGAGAGGAAGAGACCAGAGACAGGAAGACAAGTTTACTGGGCTTGCTAACTTTCCTAAATTCCCCAAAATCTTTCCAGATGTTTTGACTCCCTATATAAAAACTCTTTCTTTTCAATAATATATACTTTCCCATATCCATAGTCATGAACCTCAAGCTCCAATGAGGTTTAATTTGACTCCTTGTCTTCACTCTCTTTATCATGCACACACTGTACATTTGTGTTTTCCCATATGGGATTGTAGATCTTATTGAAGGCTTCATGCTTTGCTCCCTATAAATTTCTGGGACTTGCTGCTATTCCTCTTCCTATGTGACGCCTGTTACTCTGAATGGTATCTGTCTTGATTGCTATATGTAAATAGATGTTCCCCTCTTGCCTAATTATTTATCAAAAGCTCTCTTGATCAAGTTTTCAAAATTTCAGGCAAATATTCTTAGGGTATTTTTTTTTTTGTCTTCTCTCATTCTCAGGGCATTTTCTTCCTGGCCAAGGACGCACTAAGGTATAGGAATTAAATCCCATCTCAGACACCATCTGCTTAGCCAGCTGCTCAATTTCCCAAACCTTATCTTATCTTCTTAAGTCCCTGCCTTTAACTGAATGCAGTCCTGAAAATACTAAGTTATGGACCTAAAGGTAAGGGTTCTTCTTAACTAGGTGACCATGGACCCCCAAAAGGGTTCAATGAATAGATTTCAGAGAGTCTCATGAATTTGGACTTGAAAAAAAAACTTTGTTTATTAACCTCTAACTGAAAAGTAGAATTTCTTTCAATTTCGAATTTAAAAAAAATAATTCTTCTGAGAAGAGGTCCATAGGCTTTATCAGACAGCCAAAGGGCTCCATGACCCAGAAAAGATCAAGAACCTTGCTATAATGTCTCTTGCTTGAGACTTCACTATCCTTAATAATAGTTTTTTAGGTTCCCTTTGTCAGTACCATTTGTCCTCATCTGAATCATCAGAAGTAGATAATGATTGCCATGTCTGGCAGGTGGTAAAGTCCTAGTAGCATGACCCAATAGGCCGCCAGACCTCTCTATTATTTACAAGCTGACAAAGAGTTTCCTTCAGAGATCTCATCAGGACAATAACATTATCACTACCCATGCCTTTTTCCTCTCCCAGTATTGCCTTTAGATTGAAATCCAAAATCTTGTTACGTTCAAATGCTCACTATTTGCCTTTCCTTCTCTTAAGTCATAGTTTCTTGTTCAATGTGCGTGTGCACACGCACGTGCACATGTTTGTATGTGTGCGTGTGCATACGTGTGCTGGAGCCACCATGAACTAGGTCAGGAAAGCTGATCATTAAATTTGAGGGTGAACATTTATGACTAGAAAATCTGCAAAACTATAAATCAGGGCTTAACTTCTGGTTTCATTGATTGACTAGAGTTAAGAAAATGATAGGGATCAATGAGGCAAATTAAATTTAAAGGGCATCTTGTCCACATTTTTTTTGTCCCACCAGAGCAGGTTGTTAAAAAGCTCTGAAGCCAATTTTCATGATGATTGGCTATAGCAAATTGTCTGCTGATTTTTCTGATGGCTATGGAGCAAGGATTGTTTTTTCTTTGGGAATCTTTCTATCTTTTCTCTTGAGATGAAATTGCCTTTGGTTAGTAATTAGCAACATGGACCTAAGCAAATCAAAACTGAGCACAGGTTGAGAATCCAAGCAGAATCCAAAGATCAAGCTTTTTACACCTCGCCCAAAATAATACTTACAATAGCTAACATCTATGTAATACTGTAATATTTGCAAAGCACGTTACATGTATCTCATTTGAGCTGCCTGACAACCCCAGGAAGCAAGTACATTATTATTATTATTTCCTTTTGAAAGATAAGGAAATTGAGAAGGAGAGTGCTTAAAGGGGTCATTTAGCTAGTGACAGGCAGAATTGGAACTCAGGCTAGTGAGCCAGGGAGGGGACAAACTTTGGTCTTCATGACTCTGGGTTCAGCACTTCGTTGACCATACTGACAAGGAGCCTTCTAGACATTTCTTTTATCTTTTGCTTCTTTCCTCCCTTTTGTTATTGTTAGTCAGTCATTTCTAGATGATCGAACAGTTTTAAATGTGTTCTTCTTCATCTTGCTGTTCCTCCATGTTTTAGTTTATGAAATGGTTAGTGCCAAGACCCTGGATTTAAGCATTTGAGAGTGGGGGAGTGGGGGAGGAATAGAGCAGAGTTACTTATCTCAATCCTGTAGCCCTCTCCTGGTTACCCCAGAGATGTAGGACTATTTCATGTCTATCTTAGATAGGCAGCTAGTGGTACATTGGGCAAGAATCCTGGACCTGGACCCAGGAAGACCTGAGTTTAGATATAGCTTCAGACACTATCTGTGTGACCCTGGATAAGTCACAACCTCTCTGGAGTTCAGTTTTCCCGTATACTGAATGGGAGCAATAATAGTATCTAGCTCCCAGGGCTGTTAAAAGGAGCCAATGAGATAATTATTTGTAAAGCACTTTGCAAACCTTTAAGTATTACATAAATTCTAGCTATTATCTCAAAAGAAATACAGAAATAAGTCATTTTGAGACATTATTTCACATGTACTGATCTTTTTAAGACTGAAACAGATTTTTTTTTTTTTTTTTGCCAAGAAGGCTATAGTTTTCCTTTCAACAATGGGCACTCCAACAGGGAACTGAACAAGCACACTTTTTCTGCCCAAGAGAGATTTCAGTTTAAGTTCCCACCTTGTAGGAGGAGGAGTAACAACCTCCTCCCATCCTAGTATGGCTCATGGACCTGTCCTCAGTTAGTGGTCCCTGTCATCTGTTCAGATTATAGGCTTGGAGAGTAAGGCTTATAATCACTGTCTTCTGATCTTTGTTCTCCGCCCTCTCTTCTTCCAGAGCAGATCCTGTGTGTCCAACTTGAGTTTGACCAATCACTGCACAATCACCGTGAAAACAAGCCCTTTCCCAAATATACTTTTTCCCTGGGGCTTGCCCCTTGGTTTTGCTTCCGTGTAGCAGTGATCAACTCCTATCAATCTTTGCCCTACCTGAGGAAAAGAGTCTGGGAATTCGACACAGGCAAGCCTGAGAAACTTGGCCTGAGCCAGGTAGGCTGATGTATTAATAAAACAGAATTGACTAAAATACACACATACACAGAGGCACACATACACCCCTACACACTATACATACATAATGTTTAAATTATATATAGATTTAGTAGATATTTTTGAACATGAGAGATAGCACGGCATAAGGGATACAATTATTCTTGCAGTCAGTAGTCAGGAAGACAACTTCAAATAATGCATCAGACTTGTACTAGCTGTCTGGGAGAATCACACTTTTCAGTCTTAGTTCACTCATTTGTAAAATGGGGGATAATAATAGTGCCTACCTCATAGAATTGTGGTGAGAATCAAATGGGTTAAGATATAGAAAGTGCCTTGTAAGCTCTAAAGAGCTTTTAGTATTATTGCTATGTTGACTGTGTGACCAGGAGCAAATCACTTAAGCTCCCAGTGTGCTAGACAATTCTCTATGACTATATCAATTTCAGAGAAAGTGCCAAATTGCTTGAATATGAGGAGTTTTCTCATCAAAAATTCCCTATTCCAATGAAATCATATGTCTGGTTGTAACAACAATGCTATTTGCAACTGCTGTGGAGGTGTAAGACCAGTAACACCAGCAGACAGGAGGACTGCTGGAACAGGTTCTTTGAGCAACTCGAAAGGAGTCAACAATCTTACTTTTTTACAAACATATATATATATATACACACATATATATATACACATATATATATATATATATACACGCACATATATATACACACATATATACTATATATATACACACACATACATATATATGCACACACATATACATATACACACATATATACACTATATACACACACATACATACACACATACATATATATGCACACACATATATACATATACACACATATATACACTATATATACACACACACATACATACACACACATACATATATACATATACACACATATATACACTATATATATATATATACACACACAGTATACATACACACACACACACATACACACATATATCATTTACTTAGTTCAAGGAAAAAAGCACCCTGAACTTCAAAGAAAGTACAAATAGAAATTACAAGCAGAAATAACAGCATATAGACCCACAGAGAGGGCTTCTAACCATCTGACCAAATAATACATACATCACAAATCAACAGACAGATCCAACTGTCTGACCATTACATACATACATAGTTACCAGAGAGAGAAGCACCAACATCAAGGTTTTCAAAGTTGGGGGTGGGAGGGCTCCTTAATGTTACCCAGAGCCTCAAGTCTCATCTGGCTACATCACTCAAACACTCTTCCCATGAGCAAGTCACAAAGCAAAATGCTAACCTCAGAGAGAGTGTGTGTGTGTCTGTGTGTGTATGTATATATGTGTGTATGTATATATATATGTATATATGTGTATGTATAGATGTGTGTATGTATGTGTGTGTATGTGTGTGTGTATCCTCCATGTGACGCCTATTAATGGACGGGGAAGATCTTCAACTCCCATTAACAGTACACTGGTTAACCAAAGGTAGGGGGATGTTAAAATTCATCTATAAAATTTAACCATCTTCTATGGGTTTGTTTTATTGTCATTGTTTTTAACTTCTCAGTTAAGGAACTCAAATCTGGTAGGGGGACAAGGCTGAAATACATGAAATAATGAGAGAGCAAATTTACTTGTATATTCGTTATGAAAGAAGGAGGCAACATGGAAGCTGCACTAAGAGACAGCAGATCTGGGTCCAAATCCTGGTTCTGTTACCAGTTAGCTGGGTCCCTTTCAGTTTCGTGAAGTTCAGTTTTCTCCTCCATAAATTGAAGAGGTTGGCTTAGATGTTCTCCAACACTGAGTCCAATCATAATGTTCTATGATTCCATGATGGATTTGCAAAGTGAAATAAAAGTATAACCACAATTTCTGGGAGCCCAGAGATCTGTATGTTAGTCCTGTCTCTACCACTTAGGGACACGTACAATACAGTGGGAAAAAATGCTGGACTTGGGGTCAAGAGGTTGGCCTACAGTTAAGACAGGATTTGGAGTTTGAAGGCTATGAATGTGAATCTCGTCACTAGCACACATGGTTTATGTGCCTCTGGGCAACTTATTTAACCTCTCTGATCCTCATTTTCTCTATAAAGCAAAGGGACTGCACTAGATGACCTTTGAATTCCCTTCAGCTCTAAATCTATGAATTTATTTACTTATTAAGACCTTGAGTGAGATGTATCTCCTCTCTGGATCTAAATTTCCTAATCTATAAAATTAGTGGGGTGGACTACATCAGAGGTGTCAAACATGTAGCCTGCAATACTCCCAAGTACAATACAATTACATTAAAATGTAATTGGGAAACATCCAACAAAATAAATAAAAATAGAAGAGGATATAAATCATGTTAATATACAGTTTTCTCAGTCAATATGAAGCCCACAGAGATCTTTATGTACAAGGAATTTTTGTGCATAATAGTGTTCCCCTTTCTATTTGAGTTTGATTTCATTGGACTAGATGAGCTTTAAGATTTCTTCCATTCTTGATGCTTCCATGTTTTCAGAGTATAAAATTTCAAGGGAAAATTTTATTTGCAT
>CM053591.1:136269092-136289513 GCA_028646515.1 Pseudochirops corinnae
GACTTTAGTGGGAAGTATCTTTGTGTGTGTTTTGGAGTTCTAGGATTGGTTTAGAGTCCTATTTTATGGGTATTTTGAGGTGTCTATGTGAGAGCTGCGATATGTTGCTGCTGCTACGCTGCCATCTTGGCTCCACCCCCCCAAGTATTTTTTCTAATTACATGTAAAAACAATTTTTAACATTCATTTAAAAAAATTTTGAGTTTGAAATTCTCTTCTTCCTTCCCTCCCCATCAAGAAGGCAAGCAATTTGATATAGATTATACATGTGCAGTCATACAAAACATATTTCCATATTAGTCATGTTATAAAAGAAAACACAGACCAAAAAAATGTAAGAAAAACAAAGAAAGTTAAAAAATATATTTTGGTTTGTATTCTGTATTCTGTATTCTGAATACATCAGTTCTTTCTCTGGAGGTGGATAGTATTTTTTCATCATGAGGCCTCTGGAATTGTCTTGGATCATTGTATTGCTTCTATAATATTACTGTTACTGTGTATAATGCTCTCCTGATTCTGCTCACCTCACTTTGTATCAGTTGATATGTCTTTCCAGGTTTTTCTGAAAGCCTACTGCTTGTCATTTTTTATAGCACAATAGTATTCCATCATAATCATATATCACAACTTGTTTAGCCCTTTACCAACTGTTGGGCATTCCCTCGATTTCCAAATCTTTGGTACCACAAAAAGAGCTGCTATAAATATTTTTGTACACGTAGGTTCTTTTTCTTTCTTTTTATTATATAGAAAGCACTTTACTTCTTTTCTAAAGCACTTTAAAGTTTTTCTTTTTCACATGTGCTATTTCCTTCCAATTTATTATATTTTATTTTCCCTAATTATATGTTAAAACAATTTTTAACATTTGTTTCTTTGGACATAGTTCCAAATTGTTCTTCAGAATGGTTGGATCAGTCCACAACTCTACCAGCAGTGCATTAGTGTCCCACTTTTCCCACGTCCCCTCCAACCTTTGTCCTTTTCCTTTTCTGTCATATTAGACCCTCAAGCAAGTTTACTTTCAAATAATGGATAGGCCAAGGATATTATTCTTATTTATCAAAAGGGCTCTCCAGAGAAAATCTGTTCTTTATTCCTTTAGTCCAAGTTGTTGAGTACCTCAAAACAATTAAATTACATTTTAAAAACAATATAATTCAGAATTTTACTGAATCCAGATTAACCTTTCCCTAAAATTTTCAGAGATAAGGGCCTTCTAGGTCCTTGGGTGTGGCCCTTTGAGTGAGTCTAAGTTTTACAAAACAAATCCTTTTATTAAGGGGATTTGTTCTGTGAAGTTTGGATTCTGTTAAAGGGCTGCACTTGAGGACCAGAGGGCCACATGTGGTCTTCAGGCTGCAGGCTCCTTGCCTCTGCCTAAATTATTTGAATTTTTCGTTATCTACAAGATCAAGATTTGAAAAAATAGGTTCATATCTAAAGAAATGCCTGAGCAATTTCAGAGGTCTTCTTCAACTCAATCTAGGGCACGGGTGACAGAATTGCCAACTTCATCAAAAATGGGCACATATGACCCAGACATCTCAGAGAAATGCTTCCTCTTCACTAAACAAACCACATGTAAAATGTTTATAAGACAGGAAAATGTGGTGTCAAGATCATCGTCAGAAGCTATGAAATGCTACGTTTTTACAATATTTGACAAAAAAACAAAATAGAACCCATCCACAAGAAAAAAACACACCATAATGAAGAGGGACAGGCCCTTATTTAAAATGTCAGTTGGTGTCAATGTGATCGTGTGCCTGGCACGAATAGGACTGAAATGTAATATCCCCTTGGTATTTGGTAGGACATCTGATACCCACCATTCCTCTGAGGCAGAGGATGCAACTTTGGTCCTTATGCCTTTGCACACTTGATGCTCTGGTCTAGCGAATGACTAAATTGGAACTCTGTCCCCAGCAGAAGTATTTGATTAAGCCTGTTTCATATAAATGTGATCAGACCCTTGTTAGGGCATTAAGTACAATTCACTTTGAAACTGAGAAAAAAGACAATCCTTCCCCCACCCACCCCACAGACATACTTACCTGCCCTGTGGCACCCAGAACTCTTTAGCTGTGCTTTGTCTGTGACACATAGTCAGAATGGCTACATTTGATCAAACTTTAAAAGGGACATTCTATCCACTATAAAATTCTACAGTTCAGTTTGAACTGCTTTTATTGAACATTGAGCATATACAAAGATGATAACCCAAAATAGTTCCTACCCTCCAGGAACTTAGGTTCTGCTGGTGGGATATAACACATCCATAGATAGGTCAGTAGAAGATAGCTTGAGGAAGGAGAGGAGAAAGCAGCAACATGGAGACATCAGGAAAGGATTTGAGTGCCTTTTTTCTTTATGTTAACTCTCAAAGGGAAGTCTCTTACATAGAGCCTATGAAGAGGCTGTGGTGGCAGGTCTTTCAGCATGGAAATGATCACTTCACTGGGAGTCAGAAATACCACTTACTACTTTTGTGAATCTTGAGAAGGCCACAACCACTGAGCCTGAATTTCCTTACCTGAAAAGTAAGGATAACACTATTTGCATTTCCCATCTATGTAGGACAGTTAGGTGGATAAAATAATATAATATGTGAAAAGTATTTTGTAAACCATAAAGAAATGGGTCAATCTAAACTAGTTCTTGATTCATAAGACCATAAAAGCAGTGCTGGGATGCCAGGTGGCACCAAGGCAGAACATTCTAGTCACCAGACATCATCAGCTTCAATCTACTGCTACATTGCCTGGACTCTTCTATTATGACTAGCAAACTATCACCCCCTCTTTCTCACAAACTCGCTCAATCCCTTCCTGCCCAAGAGCAAAGCACCCTTTTGCCAAGCCCCAAGGCCCCTTCTCTCACCTCTACCCACCTCAATGTTACCCCATCCAATTTATCTCTTCAGTTTCATACCACCCACCCCATCCTCCTTGCCCTCTGGAATTCCTTTCCTATAATTAACAAATTTGTCTTCATTTTAGACCTTGTGCTCTTTCCACCTACTAGCACTGAAAGAGAGCCTACTGCCCCCTAGTGACACTGTATCTCTGACCACCTCTTCTAGTAATGAATGCACCTTCTCATCTGCCACAACACACTAGTCCTAGAGGAGGAGTTACAATGCTCTTTGTTTTCTATGACCAATTCCAAATTCTTCTCCTGTTATCATTACACAGCAAACTCTCCTCCTTTGAAAGTCACCGTATAAAATCATTATCCATCCAGATCCTCATTGTTGTTACGTAGTGGCCGATCCTTCTTCCCGTAACAAAGACAACAGCAGCAGCAACATTTTTATAAGTTTACAAAACCTTTTACAAATATTTTCTCATTTCATAATCAGGACATCACTTTGGGAAATAGATGCTATTATCCTGATTTTTTTTTACAAATGAAAAAATTGACGTCACACAGCTAGTAGGTGTCTAAAGCAAGATATGAATTTAGATATTCCTGATTACAGGTCCAATGTTCTATCCAGTTCTATTAGAAGAATTCAGTTCTTCCTCAGGCTTCTTGTCTACCCTAAACCATGCCTTTATACTAAAGGACTTCAATACACAATGTGATGTTCCCTCAAATAATTCCACATTTAAGAACTCTGATATTCACCTATCGGATCATATTCTATCGTTCGCTATTTTCCTATGCTGTACACTTCATTAATCAGTTCTTAGTCCTCATGTCACCATCACTTTAAATCTCTCAATAATTTTCTAGGCTTTTATCCCTTCTCTGGTTTTACTTTCCTCTCTGGTCTTGATGCTTAAATGAACCAATTCAACTCTATGCACTATTTTACTCTTGATTCTTTTGCTCCCCTATCTTACTATTAATGATACCTTATCAAATCCTATCCCTGAATTCTTCTTACCACCCACCTCATCCCCTCCAATTCATAGGTCCTTTTCCATCTGTTTTCTAACTTTGTGACTCAACTGAACTGCTCTCTGCAAAATTGTCAAAGATCTGTCACTAAATCTGATTGTCTTTTTTCGATCCTCATCCTTCTTGACTTTTCTGCAGCAATGATACTGCTGACCACCCTCTCTTCCTGAATTTTCTCTCTTTTCTATTTCAAGACATTGCTGTCTTGTCTTCTCTACCAATATATTTGACCATACTCTCATTGGATGGATCATAATTTATATAATAAATATGCATATACCCCGAGTTTCTGCCCTGGCCCCCCTCTTCTTCTCTCTCCACACTCTTTTTTGTGGTTACATTCAGCAGCTCATGTGGGTTTAATTTCTTTCTCTATATTGAGAACTGCTTAGTTCTGCAGATCCAGCCCTTCTCTCCTGAGTTCCAATGCCACACATCATGAACAGCCTACTGGATGTTTCAAAGTAGATGTCATATAGGCATATGAAACGTAATATGCCCAAAACAAGTCACTGTCTTTTCCTCCATAACTTTCCTATTTGTGTTGAGTACAGTTACCCCATTTTGGAGCCTTGGTATCATTCTTAACTTTTCATTCTCATTCCCTCCAGTTGCCAAATCTTGTGTCCACCTCCACAACATCTCCTGTATCCACCCCTTATCTTCACTTACACTAGCATCACTCTAGTTCATCTCTAGTCAATTCAACATCTTCCTAAATGCCTCAAGTCTCTCCTTACTTAAATTCATCTTTCATACAACTACCAAATTTATTTTCCTCAAGCTCAGTCTTGACCATATCCTTCCTCTACTCAATAAATATCAATGGTTCCTTATTACCTGTAGGATTGAATATAAACTGCTCTGTTTGTTTTTAAAACCCTCATTCTCTCATCTTTCTAGCCTTATACATGTCACCTTCATATATTCCAAGTTCTGACTAAACTGGCCTTGGTATTAATACTATATCTCTTCGATTTTGTGCCCGAACCCATGCCTGGAATGTGTTCTCTCCTACTTTCCATATCTTAAAATCTGTAGTTTCCTTCGAGGTTTATTTCAGGAGTCATTTTCTGCATGAACTCTTATAGCTGTCTGAGTTGTTAGGGCTTCTCCGTAAGATTGTATTTGTCTATTTTTATATAATACTACTACATGTTAAGTGTTGTCTACCAAGACTGTACTGTAAACTCCTTGAGGGCAAGAATTCTTTCTTTTTGTCTCTGTATCTCCAATGCCTAGCACATTGCCTGGTATGTTCTAATTAACGAATACTTTTTGATTGATTGAAATTTAAGCTATTATTACTTAATGTCTAAGATGGGACTGAACAGCATCATAAAACAGTTACCTGTTTACATTCTAAGAGAACATAAGCTTCTTGAGACTTGGGACAATTTCATTTTTTGTCTCTGTATTCCCTGCATCCAACCTAGTTCTTTATACAGTACTCTCCAAGGGCTTGGGCTGCGCATTATAACCATAGAATTATTTTTGGCAGCATCTATTTGAACACCTAAGGTGCTGTCAAAAGAAAGACTTTGAAAAGCAGGGTCAATTTAAAGTAATACACTGAAGCCTTTTTTCTTCCATTTGTGTCAGATTCTTCTTGTCGATGTCAGAGCACTTTCGCTGACTACACTGTCAGTTTGTAATTTATTAAAATACTGAACTCACTTCCAGAAAGCTTTAGTCCATGATTTTCCATTAGGACAAATGGTAGGAGGTGAGCTTTATTTCAGTTTGCCTGGGAGCTGAGTTGAAATGCTTCACATGTGAAAAAAGCCATTAAATATATATGTATGTGCACATAGATATACACATACATACACATATACATACATACAAATACATATTATATATATATACATATATATTTGAAATTATTAGGTCATAAGAACCAGGCATGTGCAAAATTTCATGCAAATTGACCTGAATTATCTCTGCTTTTTATTTTTAAAACAGAAACACTGAGATGATATATATGTATATATAGTATATATTTATATATATAATGATAATGATGATAAAAAAAAACCAATATCCACTTACTCCTCCTCTTTCATAGACTGAGTAAAATTCAAATGATTGTTCTATGATGTTCTTTCTAAAATCAAAAGGTCAAATCATATAGTCTCCTTTTTTCAAAAGACAACTCTAGTTTGTTACAAATACCATTTTTCTATATTTCAATTTTGTTACTGAATGTATTCTACAATACATTATCCTTGAGTGATATAATTTAAACCACTCAGTTCTACTTTCATTTGTAGGATCCAGATCAATCCCTGGCTGCCACTCAAAGTGGCCTCAGGTTGAGGTACAATGCATTATACGTATGCTCAAAGCCATGCTTTGTGAGTCCCCACCAATGGGTTTCCTTTTTGCTAGTTATCCAGAGGATGTAATTAATTCAAAGCATTCATACACACACACACACACACACACACACACACAAAACTATAGATATCTTTTTCTGTATGTGCACGTATATGTGTATATGCATGTAGAGACTATCAAGAGAGAACTTACTTCTCTCTTACTATGCTATTTAGTTTAATAGCATAGTAAGAAAAGTAGCAGTAGAACATTCTACCCATAAACCTGTGGCATACTTGCCCATGGAGAGACATAACAGCAGAAAGAAGAGTAGGGGCAGCTAGGTGGTGCAATGAATAGAGCACTGGTGCTGGAGTCAGGAGGACCTGAGTTCAAATCCAACCTCAGACACTTGACACTTAACTAGCTGTGTGACCTTGGGCAAGTCACTTAACCCCAATTGCCCTGCTTGCCCTTCTCCAAAAAGACCAAAAAAAAAAAAAAGATAGAGAAAGAAGGGTGGGTATTCATAGAGATCACACATGGAGACACAGATGTAGGGAAGTTGTATGGCCAGGGCACACTTAAGGCAAAACACATATGGCAGGGAATACATGGGGTTGGCACATTCACATGCAAGGACAACTCATATCTATGATACTACATGGTCACTGTCAGTCAACAGCAGGCATTTATTAAGCACCTAATATTTACCAGGCACTGTGTTAAGTACTAGGGGTTCAAAAAAACCTGAAAGTTTCTCCTCACCAGGAGCATGTAGTTTGATATGATATGTCCTAGTAATGTATCATTATCTTCCCTCTAGGCCCCTTCCCCAGCAAGCACTGAGGACAACTGGGCTTGCTCTTAAGTGTAGTATCGTATCTCTACAGTCCCCAAGTGGTGTCCACTTGGATGCCTCTCCTGCTCCCCAAAAGGGTATCAAATCTTAGCTGTTTCCTGCCTCTTGTTCTCATCTTGACTTCTCTGATACTCACTGAGCATATCAATCCACTAGTCTTAGGTTCTCTGCTAGGCAATGCTGCCTATTATCAACTCCTGGGTTTTATCTCTTTAGACAAAGCTGCCAGTCATCTCAATTCAAGTCAGCTGGGAGGTGTGACGGAAAACCTCTCCTTGATAAAAGAAGGCTAAAAGCTCCTGAACCAGACTATACCCAGCTAGCAAAAGTCGAGCAGAGTGTCCTTAGACTAAGATAAAATATTTTCTTTTTAACCTTCTATCTGAGGCTATCATAGTTCTTTGTTCCAGGCAACTCTATGATTTAGGACAAAAAAAATCCCCACATCCTATTTGGTTTGCCATGCAAATGAATTTTAGCCTAAATAAAAGATATTTAGAGGAAGGAAGACCATAGTTCTCAACGCACTTGGCTCACATTTGAGCCTTTATCATTTATATTGTCAGCAGCAAGCCCTCTTGCCCCTCAGCTTTGATGCTATATTTTGGCCAGTGAAAAACTGCAGTATCTCTCACATATTTGTTGCCCAGTTATCATTTAATTATGGTCATAAATCATGAAAATAGAGTCAAGTGAGTTTCAGTTTTTGTTATTGCCTGCTTTTAAATTTATTTGATAAAGTCCATGCTATTATTTAAGCACAGACTTTGACAAATAAATGTGTGTATAGATATAGATATATACTAAAATTAATAAAGCATCCTAAGATAAAGAAATTGAGCACAACTTTATGAGAGTAATTGAATCAGGAAAGCTTTTTGAGTTGTTTCTGATCTAGTTAATAACTGGTAGGTGTTAATGAACATGGATTTCTAAGGACAGATGGAGCCTACTATTCTCACCTGCTATGAATCTCTTATACTCCTTATACATATACATATATAGAGAACATATGTACATATACTTACAGAAGTAAGTTCTCTCTAGATAATCTCTACATTCATACATACAGATATACGTGCACATACACACAGAAAAAGATATCTATAGTTGTGTGTAAGAGAGAGAAGGAGGGAAGGGGAAAGGTGTTAAGAGCCATTTGGAGTCCAACATATGTCAATAATGTACTAATCTATCAGTATTGACTTCTAAATAATAAAAACAAAAGTGCTTAATAATAGTTTTTTGGGTTTTTTTGCTTTTTGGAGGGGAGGGCAGGTTAAATGACTCGCCCAAGGTAACATGGCTAGAAAGTATTAAGTGTCTGAGGCTGATTTTGAACTCAAGTCCTCCTGACTCCAGGGCTGGTGCTCTATTCACTGTGCCACCTAGCTGCCCCCTTAATAATATTTCTAAAAACATAAGGCAAACAATTATTTCTATAAAGTAAACAGCACTAGATTACCTTTTCTAGGCTTAGTTGGGCAAATATGACCTGCATCATTACAACTTTCATGAGAGACAGCATGGGAGGGAAATTGAAGCCAGGTTTTTCTCTACTCTTCACCAGATGCTAGGTAATGTGTGATGCTAGGAAGAACTTGGATCAGCCTAGAGCTCTCCTGGGCGACCAAAATGGAAAGGGAGAAAAAAAGCCAAACCCTAATTTCTTTAGTAACCCACGGTTGAGAAACGAACAGCGAACGTGGAAGTCCATGAGCAAGAGGAAAAGTGAGAACTGGGCAACCTCTACCCTTTGTAGAAAGCAAGGAGGCAAGGTCAAGGGCCCAGCTTCAGAAGCCCAGCCTCTTACTTCAGATTAAAATGCTACTCATGTTGTTTTCTCATCTCTACCCAATGAAGATGTGAGGTGAGACGCTATTTGTTTACATTATAAGCTCTGCCTGGAAGAAGTCAGTTTGGAGGGAAAGGGACCTCACCCCCATTCTGTGAACATAAGTCTTTCCCTATTCTAAGGCCTGCCACTGTGGATCCATCAGGAACCTAGGCTAGGAGATAGCATTAGGGACTCAGTCAAAGGCATTGAACAACAAAGGGTCAAGAACTCAAGTAAGTCAAAACTTCCCATAAAAACCCTGTCTAGAGTCGGAACTAATTTTTTTAAAATCAGGATTGTATTATCCTGGTTTCATAGTTGAGGTTACTAAGGCAGTGTGGAGGGTTAAAGATGAAATGATCAAATAAACAAAGGTTCAAGCATCTGAGCATATCAATGTATTTAGCAATAAATGCCAACTGCCTAACAAATTGGGACCAGACTTCCTCAGCTTTGGGCTGAATCCCAAATACAGGGGAAGACAGATTTTTATACATTAAAAACAATTAATCAAATAAGACCAGTTCATTAAAAGAAAGTAATCAGGATACAACATTAGGTAATCAGATTTCTAATCGAAAGAAAGATTAGATACTTTCCAAGTTTGTAGGGGTGGAGGGAACAGGTGCAAATTCCCAGCAATCAGAAGAAGAGGCATTCCACTCCCCCCAAGTATCTATAAACAATCAAAGTAGTATGGAAACAATAACTGATAAGTATGGGACAAGTTTTCAGATAAGACATATGGGTTGATTAAAATGTATAATTGTGAGAAAACTTCTTGCGTCAATTTTTGTATCTGATCAGGTTTCTAGTCAGCATAACCTAGGTCCTTAGATAAGGATCTCTAAGCACCATGTGGATGTGGTTCAGCTTCCCAGCCAAGCAGGGCTAGGTCCAAACAAAGCAACAAAGTCCTTTTACAATTTCCGCAACTGAATGCAGTTGTCTTACAGGACAGAAATTGGATTAGACTCAAAATTGAATAGAAAGGAACTTGAACTAGCTCTAGACCTGAGTCACAAGATGGAGTGTGATTCACTCAATTCGTACTACTATTTACTGTTCTAAAATCCTCAATTCTCTCAACAGACAGGGGTTAAATGACTCGCCCAAGATCGTACAGCTAGTAAGTGTCTGAGGCCAGATCTGAACTCAGGTCTTCCTAACTCTAGGATCACCATGATATCCACTACATCACTTATAGTTGTAACAAATGATCTTTGATCCAAGCTGGTCAGGGTAAGAGAATATACATGATCTAGCTAAAATCTATCCCCATTAATAGAGTGGAATAATAGTTCAAAACAAATGTTCCACTAATGGCAGGTCAGGAGTGTTGTCTTCATATATGCAGGACAAGACAACCACAATGTGGTAGGAATAGTTGTGAGGCAGGCAAGGAAGTCTGAGGAGAGTGATGGGTCCTAAATCTTCTTTTAGAGACTGGACCAGGGTGGCTAGGTGGTGCAGTGAATAGAGTACTGGCCCTGGAGTCAGGAGGACCTGAGATCAAATACAGCCTCAGACACTTAACACACACACACACACACACACACACACACACACACACACACACACACACTAGCTGTGTGACCTTGGGCAAGTCACTTAACCCCAATTGCCCTACCTTCCCCCCTCCAAAAAGCAAAAAAAAAAAAAAAGAGAGAGAGAGAGACTGGACCACATTGTTAGTTTCACTCAAGCTAAGTGAATCAAAAGAGGGGATACTGGAAAGCAGAGAGCGGGAAGAGGACTCCCTATCCCAAGAACTAAGAAACATCAATATAAGCAGAGGGAGCAAAAATATATATGCTTAAAAATGTTCATTATTAATTCATTCAGTCAACTTTTTTAAGCACTTGCTCTTCACGTGCCAGGTACCATAAAAGGCAGAAATAAAAACAAACCCAAAATACTAATCACCCAACACCAGTGGGGAAAAAAACCCCCAACCTATTAAAAACCAGTCAATTTGCTGAAGCTTTCCTTGCAGCATCTTCCCCACTCTTTTGCAGCTAGTAATTATCTTTTAGTTCTTTTCTTAAGGGGGAGGAACAAAATACTTTGCCTTCAAGTACCGACTCAACTTTTGTGTCAACTGTCAAGTGTATACGAAAATGTGCTTATGTGTGGATTTCCTTCAGTAGATCTTCATTTCATGGTTCTATCATCTCCTTTGCTTCATAAAGTAACACCACTCCTCCATCTTTATATACCACCCTCACAACTGGTTCTTTAGCTTCCCAGGATTCTGTATGGAATTGTATGCTGATGGACTTTTCTCATATTTGCCCAATATCTTCAAGCTGTTTTTTTTTTAAATCCATATAAGCATCTTTAATTGGAATTCTTAACATACATAACCACATTTGATCCTCCTCTGCAAGTTTTGTGTTTACACCCATCAGGACATGATAGGAAGACATATAAATTGATGCTAATTCTATCATTTCTTTTCTTAATTTTGCTAACTTTTCCATATCCTGTCACATCAGTTTCCTCCAAGGAAATGAAAATGGCAGAGGCAGGAACAGAGAGAAAAGTAAAAACACAAACCAAAACTATACTTTTCCACTTTAGTGAGAGCAAATGAAAAGACAGATGTAGCAGGGATGAATTGCAAAGGGAGAAAATCAACTATTTATAGAAACAATATTCATGTTCTTTCTGATGTGAAGAAAAGAAAAAGAAAAAGAAATAACTGGTTTCATAGAAAATGATAATGATGCTAGAAGGGAAAAATAATATGGAACAGAGGCTAGAAAAAGCTGCCATTGGAGTTATCAAGACCTGAGTTCAAGATCCACTTACACATACCTCTGATGAGATAATGGGTAAATCAGAATCTCTCAGTATCCCCATCAACTTTCTAGCACGACTGGATTTAAGTGAGGGAGGGCTGTGCCAAGTCATCAGTCTTACTTTCTCACCTAGAGCCATTTGGGTACAGTGGCCAGATAAAAATCAAGACAATGGGATAGGGCCCAGGACGAAGTGGGGAACCTTAACCTTTTCAAGCTAAGGCTTTAACAGGCCTCAATTTGACTGAGGCAATGCCCATTCAAGTGATTAAGGCTTAATAAGAAATGAGGCAGAGAATGGCTTTTTTACCTAGTTAAAGAAAATCTATGTAGAGGGAAAGACCCTCAGGGTTTCTGGCCAAAACAGAAATATGTTGCAGAACAACTGCATTGATGGACAGTGTTTCCTCACCGCGAGTTCCCTAGACCATTGAAATCACAGGTGGTTGTTGTTTTTCCTTCATTCTCAAAGAGGACCATGGTATCAGGAAGGTGATGTCATGACTTGCAATAGATAAAGAAAAAGAGTAAAACCCCAAACTGTAGAAAACCACAATTAGATAGAACTCTAACTCCTTTTGTTTCTTTCAGAAATGCTTAATTTCAATTCAGTTCAATAAATGATTAATGTGAATCTATCTACCAGAGCAAGATGTTGTGCAGGATATTAGAGCAAGCCTCATTAACCTGGGGTTTGTGAATTTTATTTTTAAAATATATTGAAAATTGTGTTTCAATACAATTTGTTTCCTTAGTAATCCTATTTATTTTATTTCATACATTTGAAATCACTAGTCTGAGAATGGGTCCATAGATTTCTCAAGATTGCCAGAGGGGTCCACAGCACACAAAAATGTTAAGAATTCCTGCAAAATTAATTCAAAGTTAACAAAAAGTAAATCCCTAGTGGGTGTTCTGCCTAATTCCTTGACTGTTTTTTTAGTAATAGGAATGCAGAAGGTGGTGCTCCTATCTTCACCATGAAAACTGTTCCAACAAGTCTGAGGAGAGTGATGGGTCCTAAATCTTTTAGAGACTGGACCAGAGTGGCTAGTGGACCAAGGATACTCAGGTGATGGATCAGGGATACTCAGTCTCTATGGTTCTCAGAGAGCTGCCCCTTCTATCTACCAGCTCTGGTTTTTTGTGAGTGGAAGCTGTTCACTTTGTTAGTCTAAAGGTGTGCATTCAATGTGCATTTGTCTAATTAGAATCTTGACTTAAACCTCCATTCACCAAGAAAGTTCTAACCTCTTCATTGGTCTTCTCTATTCCAAAAATTGTACTCAAGTGAGCATGACCTAATCAAGTCAAGTACATAAGCATGTCTTAGATGTAGGCGGTATTTTTTTTCCAAATGGTGACAAAACAAAAATAAAGGAATGCAACCAAAACATAACAAAGCATCAAAAAGTGTGTGAGCTATTGCCTGCAGTCTCTCTCTAGACCTAAATCTCCCGTAAACCCAGGAAGGACTTCTTAGACATCTTTCAGATATAGTCTCAGCCACCCTGGAAGCTGTTCCCACTGGAAGCTAGTCAACTTTCCTTTGTGTTGTTCACTTGTGGCCTTCAAGATGGTTAATATTTATCTGGTTGAGCTTGTGTTCTGATGGCTCAGTTATCTCTGAGTCCTACTCAAGGGTAACCACTGACAATCTAGATTTAGATAATGGTTTCTCCTCACTTTTGTTTCCTACTACCTGGGTGCTCTAGACCCATTATTCAACAGTCAGACAGCAAGTACTTATTAAGTATTTACTATGTTCTAGGCACTGAGTCAAATATTTAGGGTATAAAGAAAGGTCAGCTCCCAATACCACTACTTTTTAGCTCACACTCAGTTTTGCTGTAGCTCCCCATAGGGAAAGAGATTGGGTAGAGGTCTTCCAACTCTTGTCCAGCAGCCAGGATGAAAGCATAGCCAGGCATGCTGGCACCATTATCCCCTATTCCTCTCTTCCAATTCCTGAACAACCCCAAGGTTGTTGTCATTTTCTTCTCTGTCCCCTTGGCTCTCCTCCCATCCACTTCTGCAAAGACTTACCACTCTCCTCCTCCTCCTCCTCCCTGCTAAGTCACAGCAGGAAGAAGGTAGAGCAAATGCATTACCAAAAAAAAAAAAAAAGAAAGAAATTGTTCCTGCATTCAGGATCTTCCACTGGGGAATTAGGTGATGGTGGTGGTGAGTGTGAGTGTGTGTGTGTGTTGGGGGGGGGGTAGTATGATAAAGCATATACATACAGATGAGTAAATGCAAAGTCAGTAGAAGAGGGAGAGAACATTAACAATTAAAAGGATAAGATAAATAAATCTTTGTGGAAGTCTTCCAGGAACTAGAGGTGAACTTAGAAGGAGTTCAAGGATTTGGAAAGACAGAAATGAAGAGACAGAAGTAGCTTGTGTAAATGCATAGAAGGGTGAGTTCAGGCCAGTTTTTCTGCAACATAGAGTTTGTGAAGGGGAATAATATGAAATTAGGGAGAAAAGCAGGTTGGAGCCAAATAGTCTTAAATGCCAAACCAAAGAGGATTTTTTTGGATTTGGGTTTCTTTTTCTTCATAAAGGCAATAGGGACACACTGATGGTCTTTGAGCAAAAGAGAGACACGACTATATTACATAAATTGAGAGTGGGTCCAAGATGCAATATCCCTTTCACCTTTCCTCAATGCACATCGTGTTATACCCCCTCCTCCTTTTTCCACATCGGAGATGGAGTTTCATATAGGTTCTGGACACCAAAAGTTAGTTTAACATATCAGAAATCAGAAGGAGTTGGGATACTGCTTATATATAGTAACAGCATTTAAGAGGCTGGCCATCATTATGTAATGAAACTCCTAATTCCCCTCCTCTATTTTTTTGGCATGCCATGATGGTGTTTGAGTAAGAAAATGTGAGGGGAAATATTTGTTGAATCTCCATTTCTAAAAGATTTTTCTTGGGGGGGCTAGGCGGCTCAGTGAATAGAGCACCAGCCCTGGAGTCAGGAGGACCTGAGTTCAAATGCGGCCTCAGACACTTGACACACTTACTAGCCATGTACTTAATTGTACTTAATGTACACTTACTAGCCAAGTCACTTAACGTCAATTGCCCTTCAAAAAGCAAAAAAAAAAAAGATTTTTCTGCCCCATTAGGATATGTACCCTTGCTACTCTGTCTACATACCTTCAAATGACATACTATACATAAAAACCCTTTGCAGATCTCCAAAAGTTATATAAATATTAGCTCTTTTTCTGGCAGCTTTGAGATTGATCAGGTAGCAAAACCTCTCTTCCTCCAACCAACAGCCTGACCACAACTTTCACACTTAACCCTACCACCTCTTTTCCCCAATCATTTTAGTTTTCTATCATAGAAGTCTCATGTTCTGTAACTCAATACTCTGAACTACACAGGTGGAAAACTTGATTGGCATAATCAGTCTTCAAAAATGTCCTTTAACAGTTGCCAATTTATATAATTTGTTAACGACCTGATAACATTTTTTATAGTAGGTACAATTCTTCCTGGTGAAAATGTCTTCATTTCCTTTTGTTTCTTACCCCTACACTTCCACTGGACTATGTTCTTCAGTTTGGTATTTCAAGCCCTATTTACTTGGCAGCCTTGGTGTAGTGGATAGAGAGCTATCTTGGGAACTAAGGATCTAAGTCCAAGTACCACCTCCGATCTATATTGGGTGTGTGAGCCTGGGCAAGTCGTTAGACCTTTCCATGATGTACATGACTTTTAAATACTATAAATTGCAGAGAAGGTGCCAATCTGTATTTGCAGAGTTTCCTCATCTGGAATTTTCCTAAGTCAATGAAACGACAGGTCCAGGCCCTAACACTGTCTTTGCTTAGTTGATGCCAGGTGTCAAGTCACTAAAGGAAGATAGCAACACTAATCAGAGAGCAGCTAATCTCCTGAGTCATTTAATCTGGTGACTAAATACTCTCACCTAGAATATTTAGAGAATGTACAATTTCAAGCAATGCCTGTTAAATAATATGAAATGCCAATCAAACTCAAGAGTGTTTAGATTTTCACCCATGGAATGGTGGTACAGGTGCCACTATTCATGATGATCCATCACTGCCTGCAGGATGTGGAAGTGGAATATAAAAAAATCAGCTCTTGCTTCTATGCTGATGAAAAAGGAAGGTGATTTCAAATTGCTGTTTTTCTGCAGATGAAATTTTGATTAGTGCCTACTAGTCCTTTATCTGCAATGGCTTAATTGAAACTCTTTCAATGTACATGATTGAGGCAGGATCTAACAGATGGGTAAAAGTCTCTCACATCTTTTAGAAGGTTTAAGATAAAAGACATACTTAATTTTCTTTAAATCTTTGAAGTACTGCTATACCAATTGTGGTCTGGTGGCTAACAGATTTACCAGTTTCCCCAAAGAACTCACAATTTAAAGACTGTGAAGGAAAAGAACATAAAGTTCTTAAAGCACTAATGTACTTATTTTCAAAGTGTTGATTTTGCCCAGTGTGAAGGGATTCTTTTTAAAAATGGAAATGAAAGTCTGAAAAGCTAAATTACAGGGGGTAGCTTCAGGTGAATGAAACTGTATATTGAATTAGCACACTTCAGAGAAAAGAAATGTAAATTAAGTCAACTTCTTTGACTCAGGAATAATAGTGATCATCATCATCATCATAAAATAATAATCTATATAATACATAGCTCGCTAAGTACATGAGGAATAAATAAATCCTTAACAGACTAGATGCACTTGCACTTTTGGATAGCCTGTGCAGTATAAATTCAATAGGTATGTTGCAACAGCAGCCGTGTTCTACTGTTAGTACAGTAAGGAAGGCAGTGCAGCTGAGCTTAGATAAAAGTGTTATGAAGCAAATAACTTCTATCATCAAGCTCTTTCCCACACTTGGGCTGCAGATAGCCAAGATATAAAAGGATTGAAAAGCAGGATGTACAAAACTACTTCTAATGATACTAGATGTGGAGAACCTTGCAGTATTGTTTCTCCAACACTGAAAGAAAAGGAAAAGGTAACATCACAGTAGAGAAGAAGCACTGTAAGATTTTGGGTGTTTATCCCTATAATTTTCCTTTATGCTTTGTGTGTCCTTGAAAAGGGTTTTATTTAATCTGTTTAAAAGATGAAAAATTTGTATCAGGCCACGTTTCTAGATTCCCTGACATCTCATTCGCAGAGGACACCAAAAGAATTGGAAATAATGAGTATATTGAAGGATCAACAATAACCATGGCCTTGGTGACATTTTGAGCCATTCCCTCTTCATTAGGACTTGTCAGTGTCTGAGGTTAGGGAACCTTGACTCCTATGATGATAACTTAACAGACAGGACTGACCAGGACTGACTGCCAATAGCTATAAGAGCCATTCAACAGGACTGAGTTGAGAAACCATTACAACTCAGATAAATTAGGCTTTCTTCTTCACACTTAGTAAGTATTTTTCTCCCTGAGCACAGAATCTGTCAGCCTTGTTGGGCTTACCTTTTCTGGTAGACTATTACTGGCTCATATGTTTATGCCAAGGAAAGCCTTAGTACATCCTCTCTTCAAATGTTCCCAATACCTTTGATATGTCAGCATTCATATATCACTGTCAATGTTGCTACCAGTATTTTCACAAGATGTTTACATTCTTGTTTTATTCGTCTCACATACCAGCTGCTGACTACTTCAAACGAGTCCCTCTGTAGTTACATCTTAGGTAAGGCAGTGTTCCTTCAGTATTCTTGGTTTCTGACCTTTTCAAGCTCTCCTGATGTCAATGGAATGCACCAATGATCACTGGTGTCTCTACAGCACCTTAAAGTTCACAAGACATTTCACATACTTAATCTCCCATTTTATAGATGAGGAAATGGAGACTCAGAAATGTTAATGATTTGTCCATGATCACAAAACTAGTCAATGTCAGAGGAAGAATCTGAAGCTAGGTCTTTGTGACTTCAAGGTCCAGTACTCTATCCGCTATTCTCTACTGTCCCTGAATAATAAGTCTAGCAACTCCACAAACGCCATTGTTTACTTTGTTTACACTACCTATTAACCACGTACCATACAATCTTCTCAGTTCCCATGATGTAACACTCTGAAAGATCTTGTTATTTAATAATCTTTCCAAATTAGGGAGTCAGACTTATATCTTTACCCAGGAAAATGATATGGGTTAGAAGCATGCAAGATATAAGTGCAGACATTGACATGGGTTTTGTCCCTGCTTATGTAAAGGGAGACACTGAAAGGGGCTGTAGAGATAAGAAAGTTGGGGGGAAAATGCAACTCATTCCTGTTCTAGAGAAGAACAGATATAGACCTTAGCTCTTTGTCTACCCAATGAACTCAAATGCTAGGCCCATCCAAAGAAACTTCCACATCAGAGAAACCAACATTAGAAAGTTCTGTGGCTTTCTATCTCACTTACTAATAGACACTTCCCTAAATAAACTAATTCCCAGAGGAAAATATCAAATGCAGAAGTTTCACTCACCCTCTCCCGCCATGCCGCTAATGGTAATGAAAATTCTATCAGCAAAAGCACGTTTGATTAATCATATACATGCATGAATTTTCTCTTATACCATCTGTTTAGAAAATGAAAAATGTATTCTGTTGGTACTTCAGTGTAAAGTATATTTATAGAGACATTTTATTTATAGTCTACTACTATATTCCAAGCCTGTCATGATATAGGTTTCAGAAGGAGGTGTGCTGAATGTTCAAATATTAAGGACAACAATATTTTTATCATTGAAACAGGAAAGGTAAAATGTTTTCATATCCAGTTCGTATTTTGGACTATTTCCCCCCTGTGGCTGGGGACAACACCATCTATTTGGATCAAAGCTTAACAAAACACTGAGCTAGAACTCAATAGCCTTGGTTAGTCTCCATGACGGATGGTATATAAAAGCTTTCTCTGATTCCAGTTAAGCAATTTTCATCCCAAGATAGCCAGCACTAAGGAAAACAAGGCTTATAATAAAAAACATTTCAGTAGGATTGAACTTATCTAATCACTGATTTTAGCTGTGAAGAGGCCATATTACAAGGACTTATTAAAAGGCTCCAAAGTTATCAATCCAATGGGGACAAACTATATATAGCAGGATACAGTTATTACTTTTGGAATGGCTTTAAGGCTGATATGCCATCTCTGAATAACAGAGGAGTCTGCAAAATAACATGCTTTATCTGGACACATATCTACATCCATATTATATAAGCAAAAGTTTAGATACTATTCAATTGAGCTGTTAACCCGCAGGGAAGCCATCACAAGCTGCCTTTTCTTCTTCTTAATTGTAAAAATAACAATAGTTAGCATTTATGTAGTCCTTTAAGGTTTACAAGAATCTGTATAAATATTATTCCTTTTAATCCTCACAACGACCTTGAAATAGGTTGGGTACTATTACTATCTTTATAAATTAAAAAAAAAATTTTTTTAAATCACAATTGAGGGAACTGAGGCTAAGACAGGTAAAGTTATTTGTCCAGGACTTCACAGTTACCTAGTTAAATATCTGGGACTGGATTTGAACTCAGATCTTCAAACCTCAAAATCCAGTGCTTTTAATCACTGTGTTGCCAAGCTGCCCAATAAAGCTAAGAAGGAACCTTTTGAGTTTGTTATGTAGTACATAAAAACGTAGGAGAAGTCACTTGAGGGTGGGGGGAACGTACAGATAACAGTTATAGCACTATCTTTGGACAGTCTCGTGATGAGATAGAGTGAAAACCAGTTACAAAATGGAGTTGGTTTGGCATGGAAATCAGGAGAACCAATCACCTTCTATCTCATCAACATTGACTCTGTTTTATGCTGCCACATGTATTCTCCTCAATTTTGTTGTTTTTCTGTAAATCATCCACGGGAAACTATATGGTTGGTACAAGCCATCTATTGTTTTATAAATGCTTGTGAATCTCAATTCTGAAAATAGAAAGATCCCAAAACCTACTCACCTCAGCTCCCAACTTGACTAAAACTTACTCTTGGGGGCAGAGCCAAGATGGTGGCGTAGCAGCAGCAACATATCACAGCTCTCACATAGCCACCCCAAAATACCCATAAAATAGGATTCTAAACCAATCCTAGAACTCCAAAACACACACAAAGATACTTCCCACTAAAGTCAGCTTGGCTATGAGGAACCGTATCAGCACTGCAAACTGAAACCAGCCTGGCCTGAAGCCACTGGGAGCCCCGGGGGCAGCCGGAGGAGAGGAGCGGTGAGCGAATTAGCGGCAGCTGCGAGCAGTGTTGAGAACTAGGTCAGTGGGACTCGCGGGGTCTTGGGAGAAAAGCAGTTGGGCTGAAAGGCCGCCAGAGCAGAAAAGCAAAAGGCAGAGGTTTTGTACCCGCCTCCACATTGCAGCTTCCTGCCCGCAGCCTACAGACAGCAGGGGGACTGAGCAATTGTTCTCAGGCCAGTGCTCTCGCGTTGAGCGGCCTGGATCGGGATTGCCGTCTTGGGCCTCGGTCTTGGAGTCTTCATTATCCAGTGAGCTGGAAGTAAGTAGGAAGGGTCCCAGTACCTTCCTGAGAGCTACGGCAGCCAAGAGGACCCCAGCGATTTGGGACAGAGCTTTCCCTTCTGCAAGCAGAGCCCCATAGAGATTAAAAAAAAAATCACGAACTGACCAACCATGAGTAAGAATAAGAATAAGAAGCAAAGTA
>CM053591.1:136290013-136312065 GCA_028646515.1 Pseudochirops corinnae
TTATTTTACTTATTTTTTTTTTTTTTTTGCTTTTTTGGAGGACAATTGGAGTTAAGTGACTTGTCCAAGGTCACATGGCTAGGTTTTTGTGTGTGTGTGTGTGTGTGTGTGTGTGTGTGTGTTAAGCATCTGAGGCCGGATTTGACCTCAGGTCCTCCTGACTACAGGGCCGGTGCTCTATTCACTGTGCCATCTAGCTGCCCCCCCCACCACTTATTTTAAAAGAACTTTTAGTTAATATTATTATTTGCATCAATTTCCTACATATCTTGGATATCAGACTTTTATCAGATAGATCTGATAATCTTTTCTTCCCATTCAAAGTTTTCACTTCTTATTCAAGTTGCTTTGATTTTCCTTGTGGAAAACATTTAAATTTCATACAATCAAAATTATCTATTTCGTTCTAATGATTAGTTAATGAATCTAATAACTTTTTTCTTGTCATTTTCCTTGACTTTTTTGCAGCATTTTTTACTGTTGACTACTCATTCTTTCTTCCTTTGATTTCTGTGACTTCTCTTTTTCCTACATTTCTTTCTACCTTTCTGATTGTCACATTCCTCTTCCCAAATTCTAAGGGAAGACACTGTGCAATGCTCTGTCCTCAACTCTTTTCTTCTCTATCTATAATCTCTGTCTTGGCATTTCATCCTCTTTTAGATGCTCATCTATCACCTCTATACCAATGATCACAATTCTATATATCCAGCCTCAAACTTTTCCTGGAATACAAAATCCGCATTTCTAAATACTTTTTTGGACATATCACCTGGATGACTACCAGTACTTCAAACTCAGCATATTCTTTCTTCAATTTCTCACTAAATAGGAAACATTCTTCTAAAATGTTAACAGAATTCAGAGATTTGGTCTTATCCTTCAAACAAAGAGATACAATGGTTAGTAACTGAAGATACCATGTGATCTAATGGGAAAAGATGTATACCTAGTGGGTATTTTTTTAAGAGAAGATGTCCTACAATGTAGATCTCTGAGGAAGAAAATGTGGGATTATGTAGAAAATGCACCATGTCCCATGAATAGATTCTATATCTCTGCACTGAGATCACAGTCAAAGATATTGGGTGTGAATATCTAGAAATAGAATGGAGTATGTCTCAAAGGGATAACATTTGGTGATTGGTCAGCTAAATTATACGAGACTCTGTGTGTGTCTGTGTGTGTCTGTGTGTGTGTGTGTTAATGTGTGTGTGTATTCATACACATACCTCAATGTAGACATTTCGAAGGTATCCTTGATGTGGGATCTTTCCCTTGCAGTAGAATAAAGAAAGTAACCTTTCTGGAGGACTAGAGAGAAACATTTTTGCCCTAAGGACATGGCTATCTCAGAGAGATAGAAGCACCGTGTATATCCCAAATGATTTAATTTGTCTTGTCTTGACATCAAGCCAACTCATTCACACAGCCTGACATCTCAAATATTATTTCTGTTCCCTTTGTTTGCATATTCCTGCCTAATTGGAAGAGGTTTTCTTTTTTTTTTTCCTCTTGAACATTTTCAGTTCTTCAGATGGAAAATTGAATGAACTAAGACTCGACTTTTATAGGAAGAGAAAAAGATTGGTATTCATGATACTGAGTTTTTTTAAAAAATGAAATGAGTCAGAGTTCACTATAAAGTGGTGGTGTCTCTTTAAACTCTTTTTTTCCCTTTGAAAATATGCAAACTCTTCTTTCTTTACCTTTGATATCTTGCTTTCTTTCCTTTATCAACAGGATTTCCACCAAGTTTTTGTCTTCCTGATTGAGAGAATGATTATGAAGCCTTTTCACCATGAGAAATGATCAGCATTATTACATATAAAGATTAATTTCTGGAAAGATAGTTACATTTTGAAGGACTTTTGAGACTCAATCATTTTATGTTTATGATAAGACCTTGCTTTGTATAGTGGCTTATAGTTATGATGTGTTTTATATACATTATCTTATTTGATTTTAAAATAGTGCAAATAATGTTACCCCCAGAGCACTGAAGTTCACAAAGGTTTAGATGGCATGTTTTTGGCTTACCTGAGTTAATGGTAGAGCCAGAATTCAAATTTAGGTCTTTCAAGTTTGATGCTGTGTTGCCTCAGATTTCATGTAGGAGAAGAATAATGTAATTCTTATTTTTAAAAAAAATTATTAATTTTATTTTTAATTTATGGAATAAAACAAGCATTTCTATAACATAGTATGATAAAAAAAAAAAGATGAGTACATGTGAAAACGAAAAGTATGTACAATTTGTATTTTTAAATACAAGGCTTAGGAGCTAATCAGCACAAACCACAGCTACCACAGTAGCTGGCTAATTAATGGAGCAATAAACTATTTGGGCTTTCTGAATAACCTTGAAGAAGCCATCTGACCATTCCCGACCCATTTGATGGTGACAGTTGCCCCAGCACCTTGATGACTATCGATTCATCAATAGCTCTACTCTGGCTATGAACTACCATGGCTATGAATTCTAGCCCAATATAATCTAATGGTATCTTTTCAACCACCTTTAATTTCTGTTTTGGCAAGGCCCCATGATCATCTTGATGCATCTTTTCCATTTGCCTTTGTGATCATCCTGTTTGGGAAGTGATGAGAGTCATTGCTAAAGATAGAGAGCATAATAGATGGCATAATAGCAGTCACCTCTCTGTTCCCCTCCTCACGGACTCCTATGGGTCACTTCCATCATATGAAAGTAAAAATCAAAATATCACAGAATTTTAGCCTTTCTAGGTTAACCTAGGCAGCTATGTAGTACAGTGGATGGAGTGCTAGATATGGAGTCAGGAAGACTCATTTTTTAAATTTCAAATCTGGCCCTACACACTTACTAGCTGTGTGATCCTGGGTAAGTCACTTAACTCTGCTTGCCTCAGTTTCCTCATCTGTAAACTGAGCCAGAAAAGGAAATGACAAACAATTCCAGAATCTTTGCAAAGAAAATCCAAAATGGGGTCACAAAGAGATGAACATCACTTGAAAATGATGAAACAACAATAACACGATCACATAGTAAAAGTTCCTCATTTTAAATACGAAGAAACTGAGATAACAAGAAACAAAATAACTTACCTAAGGCACAAAGTTATTTTAATTTGAATAGCATGCTTTTAAAGATTTACTACTCCTAGGATTTTTCCCTCAGTTGTCTACATGTGGTCTGGTCTTTATTCCATGTGATCTGAGTATGCATTCCATTGCACTATACCATACGTTGAGTAACGATGGTTGAGTCTGGATGTGCTAAAGATTTTAGGAAGAAAGCATGACCCACACTTTGACCCATCTCCAAACATTGTACCAACCAAAACCTCAACCCCCTACAAATTTCATGGACCCAACCACAATGACATGATTGAATGTATCTGTTTCTGGGTATAAGCGAAAACAGGCAGTGGTACAAGCTTCAATAATTCACCACTAGATAAGTATTGTTTGTACAGCTCTTTGGCCTGGCCCACACCAGGATAAACAAACAGGTAAATCAGTACAGAAAAGTCTGTTGGGCAGACTTACTTTCCAGACCAAAGGGATTAGGGATGAGTTTAGAAAGATCTCCAGCTTCAGACCTACAGATGTTTAAGGATTGCCTGTAACCTATCCAATAAATTGGAACATTTTGCCTTGTCAGTTTTCTGGACCACGAGAGTTCCCACAGACTGTGGTCTGTAACATTGTTTTATTCCTCACTCCATATAATTGCTCCAATCTCAATAGCATTTTAAAAAATACATTGATGCAATTCTGACATATATTAACTCTGCCTAGGCCTTTGATTTCTAATTCTTGTCTTCCATTGTATGCATGTTAGATCCCTTGTCTTCAGTGTCCCTTCTCTCTAAGTCTCCTTTGACAATCCCTGGCACCCACTCTCAGCAAGCCCTTTCTCTTTCACACTGCCCCTAGTTTCTACCACTACGCTGCTTCCTGGCTAAAAAGTGGTATGCTCAGCCTGTTCCTATCCCATCTCATTGAGTGATCCAGACCCATAATTCAAGGGTGTAACTCTATGTCCATGAGCAATGAGATGTTTTTCCATGAAATTGTCATTAGTGCTGGAGTCTGGCTCTTCTGTTACAGGAAATTACATCAAGCATTAATTTAACTTACAGGAGCTCCAATTTTGTCAAGGGGAGGGATGGAGAAAGTGGGAAAAGCAATGTCCCCAAATAGATTTAAAAAAAAAATGCACCAGAAATTAAGTCTAAAGTGCCAACAGAGTATTCCAAACACCAATGTTTTATGACTTTCCATGAATGTAATGAGTGAATCCAGCGCATAGTTTATTACTGGAATTGGAGTTTACCCAATAGGATAGTTAAAAAGCTTCAATAGCTTCCCATAACTCAAGCAAGTGAAGCTTAACCCAAAGCCAGAGGAACTGGGGATGAGAAACTGATGACGGGTGGAGAGAATGGGTTTTTCTAGGCAAGGAGACATTTCTCAGAGTAGTGACACTGAGAGGAAGTGAAGATGGATGGAAGATTGGATATGAAAGTCAAACACACACCTCCTTTAAGGCAAAAGGAGCTATTTTTAATGCAAACCACCTTCCAAGGCAGGAGGTAAGGGAGAGCAAATCAAACATTCTAGTTAAAAGCTCAGTAACAGCTTGTTCCCATTTGGCTTAATTTGGCCCAACAGATAAAACACAATGTCCAACTCTCTTTCACAGTCTGTCATGAGATTTTATTGTACTGAATCCTGCTCCTCTTCTTGTGGGAACATCACATTTTACCTTGCTTTCCCTCTCCCAAGTCCAAACATGGTCATTCAGAATGAGGGGAAAGTTAGCTACTCACTCACCAAGAATTTACATTCATATGTCTTAGAGTCAGAGAGGACTCTCACATGCATTACTTCTCTCGGACTTCATACCAATCTTGCAAAGTAGATAGGGTAGTTACCATTATGTCCACTTTATAGATGAGGCATTAGAAGCTTAATTTTAGATGGAGATTATTCTCTAATAATATCATTCCATCTTTCATCTTCCCCCTCCTTCTTCTTCCTCCCTTCCTGCCCCCTCACACTGCCATCACCCTCTTACAGACCCTCATTGCCACTCGCCTAGATGATTGCCACCACCTCATAATTAGTCTTCCTATCTCTACTCTCTTCCTTAGGATTATATGATCATAGACTTGGAACTGGGAGTGACCTAAAAGGTCATCTAGTCCAACCCCATTCAGTGACACAGGATAATTTGAGGCCCAGAGAAATGAGTAAGTAGCTAGAACAGGATTCAAACCCCAGTCTCGTTTGATATAAATATTAGCTATTTTTATTACACTCAATACCCATTGAAAAACTCACAGTGCCCTTAGCCTTTCTGCTTCTGGGTGTTTTTTCTTCAACAGATACCTCTGCATGGGATGTCTTTTCTCTTGACCCAAACTCAGCTCTCTGGTAAATAGATTAAATTGTTTCTCCTTCAGCAGTGAAGTTTTCAAGAGACAGATTTTGGCTAAATATAGGAAAAACTGTTCCTAACAGTTATTGCTTTCCAAAGATGGACTGAAAAGATAGTGCACTATGTTGAAAAGAGGGCTGGATTTCAAGACATGACAACCTGATTCTTAATTCTACTCCAGACATTCACTAGCTATATGACTCTGGGCAAGTCACTTAAATCCATTCAACCTCAGTTTCCCTTTCTGCAAAATGAGTTTTACCATAACAGCATCTACCTCATAATGAAGGCAACAGTGACAGGCCACCTTTCCAACCCCTTGATCTCACACCTCTTGGAATTAGGCCTTGGAAACTTAAGAGTCGTAGCTCTGAATATGAAGAACCCTGCCCTAGTGCATTTTGAAGTTATTAAAGTGACTGGTAAGTGGAAGGGGAAGTATTATCCTTGGTGACAGACTTTCCTCCTGGCTGTCTTTTGAAGCCACATTTGTATTGCTCTTGGAAAAGGGCTGTTTGACCCCCTGATCTTGGCAGAAGAGGAGTAGTTGATCACTTTCTTTTAAATTCCCATTTTGGAGCAAATCCAATCCAAATGGAAAAAGGTCCATACGTAGCATCAAATACTCCCTCCAAGAGGGAAACAAAGGAAATTTTAGAACAATGAACTATATTAAGGTTACTGGAAAGGTGACCTGCAAATTAA
The DNA here is from genome assembly GCA_028646515.1 of Pseudochirops corinnae. Classification (NCBI taxonomy): domain Eukaryota; kingdom Metazoa; phylum Chordata; class Mammalia; order Diprotodontia; family Pseudocheiridae; genus Pseudochirops; species Pseudochirops corinnae. The sequence continues at coordinate 136,296,147 of CM053591.1, forward strand.
GAGGTGGAAGTGATATTCTTGTAGTGAATGAATTCTATAGTTGTGCAAATAACATGATTAGTGCTGAGAGACAGATCTTTTTGGGGGGCATCATTTCTTGTCATTCGTTCATTATTTAGGATTGTTGTAGTTATGCATATTATTACCGAGGGGCAATTTATGAAAATGTAGTGATAGTAAATCTTTTTAAATTCTTCATTTAAGGAGATAGCATTGCAGGGTGATAGAGAACTGGCCTTCCAGTAATGAAGATCTGGGTTCAAATATTGCTTCTGAAACATAAGATTTGTAAGCTTGAGGCAGACACACAACCACTCATTGCTCTAGGCAGCTCTCTAAGGCAAAAGGTGCTCATCTGCACTGGTAGAGGTAGGAAGGCCTTTTAAGGAGTTCCTTATACTTATGAAAGCATAAATGTGGCACCCCAGCCAATGCCACCCCATTCCCCACCCCAATCACATTTTTTTCTGATTCAAATCTCATTAACTTTCCTATTGCATATTCTACCTTACAACAACGATGGCCCACATGAGCAGGAGTGGGAGCAAGACCTTCTTCCTATTGTCATCAACAAAATGTCATTTTAACACAACACAGACACACACACATTTTAATATTATATTGCCATGATTATTTTTTCTGTTCTTGATGGGTTGCAAAATCCCAAAGAATTTCAGAGTTGGAAGGATTCTCAGTAACCATTCATTCAATCCATTCTTAAACTAGAATCCCCTCTACAACAAACTCAGCAAATAGCTATCAACTTTTTGCTAAAATTTCCATCTATTCAGCTCTCCGACACAGCTTCAGACATGGTTTAATCCTTTGGGATCAAGCAGAAAAAGTTGAGCTAGAATTAAAATTTCTTCACATATTTCTCTCCTGTAAAGTCATTTTAGGCCTTCAAAAAGACATTCAGCTTAATTCTGTTTAACAGAAATTGAGTAATTTAACATTCATCAATCATCATTTACCCCAGGGCTACATAGTAGGCTCTTAAATGCTTGTTGGCTTGATGACTATTAAGCAATGATCATGTGAAATGAATTCTGGTAAATATTGAGAGGAAAAAGATCAAAATTAAACCATTCCCTGCCTTCAACAAGATTATATTTTACAGAGAAGAAATGACATGTACAGAACTAAATATAATACAGGGTAAAAAAAGATAGGGACATTGACAGATTCAGACAAAGGGCCTAGGAATATTTAAACCCTGAGAGAACATATTTGTATATAGAAAGGATCAAAGAAGACATAATATTACTTTCAATTACAGTCTTAATAATTGGAAAATGGAATTGGAAAAAGCATTTCCTACCCTACCTTATGTTTGTTTCAGGGGCTACAAAAGAAGTTCTATATGGTTATATGCCAACCCCATCACTGTGCGCCATCTTCCTCATCTTAAAATATCATAACTTATTCATTGTCTCTTACACAGCTTCACCATTACATCCAAAGAAGGGATGTTTGTCCCTCTAACTTTTATCTATAATGTGTTACTAGAGACCATGTTGACTAGAAGACTGAATTCTGACTGAGCATGAGCTCTTTCCTGTATATGAAAACTAGCAAATAAACAGAGTAAACACGTCAAGAAGGGAAGCATGCAATCATGAATTTCAGAGTTGGAAGGGACTTCAGAAGCCATGCCTTGTAACTAGAGCCCGTACAGGAATCTATGCTAAACGTCTTCATTTATTCCGAGTTGAATATGCAGAATTATAAAATGTGATGATGCCAAAAATAGGTAACGCTTATCTAGAACTTATAATGAATTCATTATGGATGAATCTATATGTAATTAAAAAGAATTATTATTTTGTTATTTATGAATATGGTAAAAAATTTTGTTTAGGACTTGATTTCATTATTTTATCTTCAGTGTGAGAGGCAGTGTAGTAGAGTAGATATAGGAATGATCTTGAAATCAGGAAAGTCTGACTTTCAATTCTGACTCTGGCATATACTAGACCATGGGTAAGTCACTTAATCTTTCAATTCCCTTTCTATGACTATGAATTTGAAAGAAGTTGCTTCTGAAAGGCAAGGTGATAATTAAGTCATTTAAACTCTCAATTCTTTCTCTCTAACTATATGTTTCAGAGGAGTTGTCTCTGAAAGGTGGAGGTGATTCCCATACTGGGAGTTTTATTGCCATTATCACAACTCATGACCAAAAAAAATGTTTATGTGAAAACTTAAGGTAAAAATGTAATTGTACGCAGGAAAACCAATAATACTCATTGGTCAAAGCTCTGATTTCCAAAGAATTTATGCTGAAGTCTACAGGTTTTGGTAGTGAAACCCAGCCAAGATATGAAAAGCCCCTGTTATTTTCCAGAGAAAAGGGATACCTGGGAACTTAATGATAGTGGCAACCTGTTTATTGCAAAAGACCTGAAGAGCTAATCAGTTTGAATATTTTTTTTAATGGGAGGTAGCATAGCACTTAAGTTCTTAGACCAACCCAAAGTGTTGATGACCTAATTTCTGTATTTGGGCACATTCTCAATTGATTGAATGACAAGATCAATAGAGTATCCATAAAAGGGTCAGTGCTCACTTGGAATGAAATCACTAGTTGACATATTCAAGAGTGCAGTCTTTAAAAATAGTTAGCAATGACTGGGATGAAGGCATGAACAGAATGCTTACCAAAAATGAAGATGGCACAAAGCTAGGAGGGATAACCAACACAATGAAGGATACAGTCTTGATCCAAAAAGATCTCAACAGCCAAAGCTGAAGCTGATAAGATGAAATTTAATGGAATTTAATATAATCTATGCTAAAGTTAAAAAAAATCAGTGGTGTAGATATAGATTGACGAGATCACAGATTTTGGGCTAATGTAACAGCTTATTTTACAGATGAAGAAACTGGTGCTGGACAACAGTTTGTATGAAAAAAAATCCAGAGGTTTAATGAACTACTTAAACTCAATATGAATCAACACTGTGGTATAATAATGCCAAATACCAATGAAACCTTGTGGGGCATTAACATCCAGAGCAAAGGTGGTGATGGGAACATACTACACTATCATGGACATAAGATGTTTAGAGTTTTATACTTAATTTTGGATATAATTTTAAGGGCATAAACTAGAGAGTATACAGAGACTAGGATGGAAAGAGAACTAGAACATGGTATGTAAAGACTGATTGAAGGAATGGAGGTTATTTATCATGAAAAAGAAACTATTTAGGAGGGATGTAATATCTGCCATCAAGTATTTGAAAGTCTCTTATGTTGAGGAAGTATTTAAAAATGTTCCATTTGGCCCCAAAGGTTAGAACAATATCAATGATTGGACACAGCAAAAAGTTAAATTTGGGGTTAACGTAAGAGGTTTTCCCCTTCTAACAATTAGAATTATCCTAAAGTAAAACAGCCTGGCTGCCTTTGGTGATAGTGAATTCTTCATCACTGGAAGGCTTGATGTCTATTTGTTGGGATTTTGTAATGGGAGACCTCTTTGGGTATTGTCTAAGTTAGATAATGTCCAAGGTCCCTTCTAATTGAGATTTTGTGATTTGAATGCATTCCAGTGACTTATTGCATGGGAATATATTTCACATGAAAGAGGCACCATGTTTTAGGGGAAGGAGCACTGGATTTTGAGTCAGAGGACCCAGTTATGTGTGGCTTTGGGTAAGTAATTTTATTCAGCAAGCCCTCTAATTCTAATGCTATGATCCAAGATGATAATTATAATATAGTATATATAATAACAATATTATGAATGACTTGAGGGACTCAGTTTATCATTTGATCAGGGACATTCACTGGGAGAAAAGTCAGATTCTTCTATCTTCTTCCTCCTTTCTTTTTCTTTCCCTTCAGGTAACATGATGAAATGATGAAATACATACTCTCTGGGGGTGGGGGGTGGGGAGGAGGAATAGGGAGACTGAAAAACTGCAGCTAATCCTTTGGCTACCCTTAGGGTATGTTGGCTGCTGTCACTGAAATCATATTTGGGGCTCAGGAAGGTAGAAACCATTGCCAATAATTGCTAAGGGCACCAGTCTTTCTGCTACTCTGAGGATGCCTATAAACAATGGATAAAATCTGGAAGATCTAGAGTCTCTGATCTGATATAATTTAAGTAATCCCATTATATTGTGGGAACAGAGCTGTATGCTTTGGAGGAAGGCAGATTGAAATCATTTTGTGACAGAGGCATGTGTCTCTGGGGAGCATGGTTACTTGAGTGGCTCTCTCTGTTTCTATTTTATGTCCCCCTCTGGAATGTGCTGTCCCAGAGAAAGTCTTATTAATTAATGGCTATGATCTAGGCAGAATTTGCCAAAGAGCTGGGCATTTGATGTATTGCAAGGTCAGTGATGATAGGATCCTTGACAACACCTTCCTTATTCTCTTTTGGATAGTTATGTCAGTAGTCAAGTAGCAAGGAACCCTTGCAGTCATCAGTTGCAGGACCATTACAGTTAGGGTACCTTCATAAATTTCAACATGACTAAAATACTTTTCTCCAAGAATAGTCCATCATGACCCTTGAAAGATAATTTTATAACTCTATCCAATAGTCTCAGAGATACTTTCATTGTAACTTGCATGGTCAACAACTTTCTCAGATACTTAGAAATGTGCATTCATGTGTATGTGTTCTATTCCTCACAAATCTAACCACATCAATCTCCCTTAGGTTTTTGCATTCTAGTCTTTCTGAGAATGACTGCTAGGACATAAAATAAATTCCTCATGCAAAGTGGTTATTTTGATGAATACAGATTCTTAGATTTGTCTTTAAGTTAAAAGTTATCCAAACTAATCAAGGCATATTTATTGCAATCAAAATATATTACTCTCTTGTTTTCAAGAGGAAATGTGTGTGCATTACTCAGTAAAATATGTCAGGACCAGACACATGATAACTAAGGTCAGAGAATAATAAATACTAAACTGGAGGGGTTCTAAGAGATCATCTATTCCAATGCTCTCGTTTTTATAAATGAGAAAATTGATACTTATAAAGGTGACATGACTTAGCCAAGGTCACAAAGGTAAGTACCAGTAAGTATTTAAAGAATAACAACTATAATGGTAAAAGGTCTCGATATCATGCCATGTGAACAAAATGGTTGAAGGGTTTTGCAGCTGTTTAGCTTAAAACAGAGAAGAGTTAGGGGGCTAATGATTGCTATATTAAGGTATTTGAACAGTTGCCAAATGGAAATAGCATCATTAAAAGCAATGGGTGTGACACCCTCTTTATTTTTAGGTGATAGGAGTCTTTATTCTGGATTTTCTGAAGCATAGATATTCAATCCACTAGAGGCCTTCATAAGGAGGACCCTGGCTCATTAAAAAAAATTATTGATGTCTACTGTTTTTTACATAGCCCTAATTTTCTTCATATCCATCCCCCACCCCTCCAAGAGAGCCATCTCATATAACAAAGAACATTTTTCAAAAAGAAAAAGAGGAAGGAGAGAGAAAAATCAACAAACCAATCAATACATCAAAAAAAAAAATCTGACAATATTTGCAACATTTCAGCCCCCTGCTACTTGTTCTTGATGCCTGCTCTGCTTATAATTTCATACCAGAGGCAAGCACATCACTTCAAAAACCAACTGTGAACCTCAGCAGAGAGAATAGACACTTTTATATGAACCTGTAGATAGATTTTTGCCTTTACACATAAAGTAAGTGCCAAGATATCAAAGAGAGCTTCTTAGAAGGAGGAAGTGTGTGGGAAATATATATTTCTTTGTTAAATGGAATCTGTTTTCTTACAGGCTAATTGGCATCCTTGATTTTAAGGTCTAGGCTCAAGTCTACTGGCTGGGTCAGGTTGAAGATGGTTGTTGTTCTTAGGAGACTGATTCTCTTCCTTCCCTCTGTTTTTAATTTAAATTTAAGGTGTTTGGGTATATGGCGGAAATAAGGGGGGAGAGATGAAAGGGGAATCTTTTTTAAAAAATAGGAATAATCTATCCAAAAAAAAGAAAAGAAATGCTCCCAACTGGGATTGAGCTTTCACCAAAGGGTCACGAAGACTCAGCCATTAGATTTGAATTCTCACATTTTACTGATGAGTGTATGAGCTGCCTGGTTAGGAGAAGAGAAGAGGGCATTGAGCCAGAATCAAAGGAAATGGCCAGATTAAGTTTATGACTCCTTAATAAAGAAAGGGCGGGCTGACAGGGTTGGAATGTAGGCAATACATGAGCACAAGTAATTAAGCATGATTGTTAATTTCACTCACTATAATTTCCAGAATAACCACCTTCAGAACACGGAACTTGTGTTAATGACATTGAGGCTGAGCAGCCAATGAGCATTTTCATGGCTTCATTGGAGTTCCCAGAAGCCTTATTTGGGGTGATAGGAAACAGTACTCAGAAAGATAACCACAGCAGGGCCATTAGGAAGTGACATAATTTGAATTCAAATATCCATCCAAGAGGGTCTCACAACACCTGCCAGTTTGGAAGGAAACATGTTTTCTGAGCCTCTTCAGCTTATCTCTAGTTCTTATTAAAAATTCCTAATAAAGGCCAAGCAAGCAAATCCAAAAATAATTGCTACATGCAGGAAAGAAGTCAATAGTTGTATTCTTAAAGTTCATCTGACAAAGAACAAAACATAAAGACGTGTATGTATTCTTTTGTTCTGTGAAGAAGGAAATTTGGGGGTGGGGAAACAGTATTTTTTATCCTGATTTGTTTTCACTCTTTTTAAAGAGAAGCTATTTGCAAAAATTATGTATGAACTTTAAAAATAACATAGATCAGGGTGCTTGCTTGTTCATCCATTTAGAGGATGAAAGAAATCTATTTCCAGACCATGACATGTAGTTGAATGGACAATCCATAGTGCTGATCTGTTGGTCTTAAACAGAAAATGAGCTAGACCCAGAGTTGAACAGAAAGGGGAGGAGATGGAGCTAGGTGGCCTTTGGAAAACTACAATTTTGTTAATGACCCTAAACTTCCCTCTGAAACAGGTATTCATGTTTTAGCACCAATATTCTTTTGGTGATACTATAAGGTGATGAGTTACTTAGGTCTCCAAATAAAGCTGTGGGTCATCTAAATGGCAATATAGAAATATGTGGTGGGCATGGCAGACTGCAAAATATCACACTGAGGAATATGCAGAAATGATGTAAAGGATGTTGTCAGAGCAATACTGGAGTGGGAAAAATAAACTGGTCACATAATGAGATCAAGACATGACTAGAGAGTAGTTGGACAGCCTGAGTGTACAACTGATAGCCACAGAAAGGGAACCAGCATTTCTTTGTTAGCTGGAGATAAACAAGAGAGGATCTAAATCTTATTTGCTTGTAAATATGCATAATAAATTAAGAAATATATACCTTGTTGGTTCTCTAGGTGTGAGGTTTTTTGGTTTTGGTTTTTTTTTTTTTGCCCTAATTCATTTGCATGCCAAGTAAAAGTGATCTTAGGAATGAGATGCTCCAACCTCCACATAGTTCCTAGGAGATTTTAGCCCCTCCTCCAAAAAAAAAGCCTTCAAATAGGTTTGAGAGACACAAATTCATAATTAAGGGTTAAGTGGAGTTTATAAGGAACTTTTATCCTAAGTCCAGCAAGTGACCTGGACCATGAACCTCAATTATTACCAGTTAAAGTAATATACCTAACCTGAGCTTGGGTTAGTGTCCTGCAGGTGTTTTGTTTGTTTCTGAATTTGTTAGATTTTTTTTTTCTAGCTCTCCCTTGATATGTGTAATGGTTGTTAAGCCATGTCTTTGATCTATTATATCAGAGAGAAGCTTTTGAGCCATCATGTGTTGATCAGGAACAGATAACCTACCCTGTAGATGGTAGCTGAGAGAGCTTGGTGACCAAAAAATCATCATTCAGCCAGCAGAGACATAAGGTTCATCAGGCTTAGCTCTCAGTAAAGAGAAGAAACATGTCAACTAACTGAGAGCAGTGTGTTGACATCACCAAAAGACATCAGCTGCTCTGCAGTGTGGGAGGGTTGTGCCCTCACCAACCATGTATCCTACCAACACATTTCTTATATGCATTTTCTCTATGTGTATGTCCTGGTTACATTTCCTTTCTTCATATCTCTCCATACTGGTGGTAAGTTACAGAAGAATGCTCCCTAGGTGTGCATGGGAGGATCTTTTCTTATCAATTGATTCCCTAGGCTTATTAAATTTTTTTTTTAAAATTAACTGTCCTTTACTCAAACTGTTGGTTAGAAAGAGAAACATATTGTTGAAGGCTTGGGAGCCTGATGCCTGGAACCTTGGGAGCTAGGTACTATATTATGATATGAAGTGAATAAAAGAATGGCTTTCAGAACTTTGGGTTGGACCCCCTCTTCTAGCTGATGTATGGGAAGATATGAATAAGCATGTCCTAGAATGCAGAGAATGAATGCAATTTGCATCTTAGGAAAACATTCCAACATCAGTGAGACCACAGTTCCATTATAGCACTGGAGAACAAGCTTGGAACCATCAGAACAATCAGTCATTTCAGTCAGAAGATCCCATAAATCAATGGAAAAATCAGCCAAAGTAATTACTTGTCATTGTGTAGTCAGAAGAACATTTGATTGTCTGGATTTGTCCTTTTTTGCCTTGTTGTTTCTGTATTATGCAAACAAAGCCAATAGTGTCACGCACAGAAAGGCCTGTTAAATCTCTTATATACCAAATTTTTTAAAAAAGTTAATACTGGAATTTTTATTACTTTTCTTCTTAATTAAGTTCTTTACATTTCTCTCCACACAGAAATGCAGAAAAGTTTCCTGCCCCGTTCTTTATTTGGGGAACACTCAAGACTAAATACACTGACCTAGGCCAATTGGCCAGGAAACCACCAATTTGCAAGGACATTATGGTTTGTCCATGAGAGAAAGTGTGTTGTCTTTACCTCAGGGACGCCTGTCTCAGACCTTTATTGATTGTGTCCCTGTTTTTCTGCTCCCCCTTACTTATTTACTCACCATGAATGTGGTCAGATGGCCCCCTACATTTCCTTCCTAACTGGGGCACTAACCCCTTTCTGTGGGATCTTGCCACTGCACCATGTTTAACTCTTGCAAATCTGTTATTAATTAAGCCATCAATAAACATTTCTCCCCTACTGTGTGCCAGGAACTATGTTAAATACTAAGGACACAAAAAAAGCAAAAGACCAGCTAATCTAATGGGGAAGACAACACACAAACAACTATGTACAAACAAGATAGGTATAGAAGAAGCAGAAGATAATCAATGGGAAAAGACACTAGCCGTAAGGAGGATCAGGAAAAGCTTGTGAAAGGTGAGATGTTAGTTGGGATATTAAGATTTTTTTTTTTAAAAGGCAATTATATAGTACTAAAAGTATGATTAACCTCATTTTTACAAATGGGGAAATTGAGGCTTAGGGAAGGAAAGGGACCTGCCAAAGGTCACTCAGCTAGTAAATGCCAAAGCTGAGAGTTGAACCCAAATATGTCTTAACCCCAAGGCCAGAACTTCATTCTTTTTCTCATCATTACAAGCTCCATAGAATAGCTGAATCAATCTCCCAAGTCTTCGGAACAGGAAAAAAAAAAAATCCTCCCCCAAACTCTTCTAATATCCTTAAATAAATATCAGGAAGGCCCAAGTAAATATCCAGAAAGGAAAGGTTGTCCTTAGAGCTAAACAACCTTAAATTGTTTAAATTCCTAAAGACCAAATAAAAGAAGCAGACACTAGGTAAATGAGTGGGATGTTTACTCACCAACTGGATAGTTTTCTAATTTAATATGCTGGGACATGGGGAACTCTGCTGACCATTTGAAATGGATGGTTTGCTGTCTTAGATTTCGATGACAGGAATACTTTGCAAAGGCCTGTGAGGCTGGAGAAGTCTGAACATTATCATGCTTGCTAAACTAAGGAGGGTTGTTAGATTATCTGTGGCTGAGGATAATTGTATAAAGTATGAGATCTTATCACTGGACATATTATTCAAACAGGTTTTTCAGTAGGGTAGCTATAACTAAACCAAAATAAATATGATTTACAATGTTCTTATTCAAGGGAGTGATTGTACACATTGGCCAACAGCTGAGAGCCATAAACTATGCTTGAGAAACTAGACAGAGACAAATGTTTTAACTCTATTGGAATAAACTGGAGTGGAATTTTGGGGATAGGAACTTAATTGCAGAACAAAATCATCTTGGAAGGAAATGTAAAAACTGACCACTCCCACATAAGGGCAACTATCCAGACAAGAGCTTTAAGAAATTAGAAGCTTGGGGTCTTCTGCAGCCAAGTCCCATGATTGCTGGCATAGTACGAGAGGAACAGAACAAATGTGTAATTCTTGACCACATCAAGCCATAGCACTGGTCTTGACAGCTGGGAGTCAAGGCATATAGGATGTTGCACTTCAGTGTAGTAAATGGACCACCTACACTTATTTCTCATGATACAAGTTAATGTTGTTTATGTCCTCCATTTTAGAAGAGGACCAATGACATCATGGAGTGATGTCTTGACTCATGTGAATTAGATTTAAGTGAGGCAGAGTTGCACAAAGTCATCAATCTTACTCTCTCTTCCAGAATCATCAAAGTCCAGTGGTAAGACAAGAGTCAAGATACCTGGCAATGTCCCAGGATGCAATGGATGACCTTGACATTGTCAGTGCCTGACTAGGTTCTAAGTACTCCATAGTGCCTGCTTCATCCATCTTTGTGGAATTGGGATATTGTTCTCATCTACCCATTCAACCAAGGGAAATGATATACTTGGGGTCGACACCCTCCTAACTCACCAGTGGGTTTGAGTCTCATCAATTACCCTCAATCTGGGTTAGCCCATCTGCTGAGACGGTTTACCAGGGTATAGCTACTGTTCATGCTGTAGCTTCTTGGAACCACAGGTGAGAGTCAAGTAGCAGGAAGACACCAAAGGTGGATGAAAGGGGTCGAAGGAATGAAAAGCCCTGAAAAGGGCTTGGCAAGCCTCACACCAGAGGTGCTAGTCCTCCTTGAACACCTCATACAACCCACAATTTAATAAGCCATAGTGAATAGGATAAGCCATAGTGGCATAATGGATAGGATGCTGGGTTTGCAATAAAAAAAAAAACGAAACCTGGTTTCAAATCCTGCTTCTGACTGTCTGAATTTGCCACTTTTCAACTTGTTTACTAGCTATATAATCACAGGCAAGCCATTAAGTTCTCTGATCTTCAGTCTCCTCATCTTCAAAATGGGTATAATTATGCCCATAACTACCTTACAGAGTTGATAGGAAGATTAAGTGAGATAACATATATTAACTACTTTTCAACCTTGTCAAAAGGGTCATATAACTGAGAGTTATTATTATATGTTAGTACAAAAAAAAATAAACATTTGTATACCTGAGACTGAAAGTTAGTTGCTAATCAATAATGGCCCCAATGATCTGGTGACCCTAATTTTTGAGTCCTAGGTAATTAGTCAATATTGATAACTGTAGAAAGAAGTTGCAGATAAATGTCTCAGAGTAAGTCATAACATATATATGATTTTAGCCAATCATCCAGTTTCTTGGTCAATTCTGTTCCTCTTAGTTTTTCAGCACCTGTTGTGTCTTGGTTCAGTAGTATACAAAATGCTCTGATCTCCAGGAGCTGGTAATCTTTGAGTCAGATAAGATATGTATACATAAAACATTGATTTGCTGATAATGCTGATATGAAACCATTAGAGGAAGATGAGAGACTATGCAATAGAGTGCTAGATGAAATATAATCAAGTGTATTGACGGTATTGAGGTAGTTAAGGAATCAAAAAGACTAGGGCTGATCGAGCCTATTTAGGAAGACTATATGGAGGAAGTGAAAAGAAAGATAGGCCTTAAAGAAAGAGTAAGATTTGAAAAGGAGGATAAAATTGGGGAGAGTGTTCCAAGTTGGGGGGAAAAAGTTTAAGTAAAGATATAAATTCACGAATGAGTATGACTCCTCTCCTCTTCACCCCAACCCTCCAACCCATTGTCTAACACAATGATTGGCACGTAGCAAGCACTGAATAAGCCCTTTTTTCATTCATTCATTCAAGACTTATACATGGGAGTTTTAGACTCCAGCCCAGCTGTAATGGAAAATGCATTATAAGGAAGCAATAATACAGAAACGTTGGCAAGGTAACGTAGGACCATGGTTAGTAAGATGAGGAGTTTGGACTTGCTCCAATGGACAGTGGGGAGTCCTTGTAGACTTTGAGCAGGGAGCACCTTGGTGAAAGCAAGTGTTTTAGAAAGATTAATGGGGCAGCTGTGTGCAAGGTGGATTGGGGCTAGGGGTGAGGAACTGAAGGTAAAGAGACCAGTTAGAAGGCTATTATAGCAATCCCGAAAAGATGTGATGACAGCCACACGGGATGGAGGAGAGTAGGAATAACAAGTCAGAGAACTATTCAGGAGGAGGATTCAATAGGACTTGGTGACAGGAATTGCAGAAAAGGGAGGAGCAGAAGATGACTGCAAGATTTCAAGCTTGGTGACTGGGAGAATTTGCAGCTGTGGGGCATATAAGTATTACTGGCTGCAAGGGAGATGGTTTTATTCATTTGCACCATAGTAATAACACATCAGGCTGGTCATGTAAACAAGCACAGTTATGAATAGTGGTTTCATTTCAGGACACCCCTGCAAGCTAAAGAGCTGGATCAGGGTTAGACATGGTAAATAAGACAAAGTGGCATAACAGAATTACTTGTTGGACAAATATGAATTTATCCACAGAAGGGACTGTGGGGGAGGTGGAGTGAGTGCACTAGAAGACAGGCTTCTACATACTGATAAACAGCTTTAGCATATGCTTGATGTGAGCATTTCTGGGTTCCATTGGCTGCCTCCAATCTCAGGCCTTCCTCTAATCTTCCTTGATAACCATATCAGCAAACCTGCTCTCCTCATATCCCACCCACTGAGATTACTCCTCCCATAAACGCTAAGATTTTAAGGAACACGACCTAGAAGGGGAAAAAAAATTAGGTCAAATCTCTCTTCCCTTCCATATACCAAGGCAATGTTTTGGCACAAAGGGCATTTAACTTGGAGAAAAGATGACTTAAAGGGAATTGTCTTTAACTGTTTGAAGAGCTGTAACAGAAAAGGAAAAAGACTCATTCTTTTTGACCCTAAAAGGCAAAAATGGAAGTGATGGGTAGAGTGGTAAAGGGAGATTTAACCTTGATGTAAAGGAGGGGGGGGAGATCCCTAATAATTAGCCTTCCAAAAATGGAAAGGATTGTCTCTTGAAATTGGATGAGTTTTTATTGGCTGGATTGTAGAAGGAATTCCATTCAGGAATGTTGGCCTGCAGTTCTCTGAGGTCTTTTCCAGACTCCACCTCCCTACCTCGACTTCCTGTCTCCCACTCTTACCTTACCTGATGAACCTATGTTGCTCCTCTAGAGGGGCTGGAATCCAGCTGCAGCTGGACTACTTCCTGTTTACTCCTAAGTTTGGAAAATATCCCATCATACCTAGCTTCTTACACAATTAAACCTCTTTGAATGTTCCTTTTTCACCTTTTTAGCTAGAGGTTCCCCAAAGGCAGAGTATCTAGAACCTATTTCCAATGTGTCCTGTCTCCTCCCCTGTGCCACTCCAGAGTGACCTGTGTGTTTCCCATCCCTCTCCTTCCTGAAGCGGGGTGATCGTGCTGGTTCCTCTACTCCTACTTACCTTCAGCCAATTCATAGTCTAGTGGCTCAAAGTGCCAAGCCCAGGGAATTGGGCCTAAAGGAGAGAGAAGACTGAGCCAAACTGATCTTCCAAGACGCCTCAAGTGTGTATATATGTGTCAGGGCAGGGAAGTATGGGAGATTCCTATCAGAACTGGAGCAAAAGTACCCAGAAAACAAAATCTCAGCTGTGATTCATTAAGGTTCTGGGGAGGGAAGAAGAAAGAGACCAAGGCAATGGGAATTTAAACTGTTGAAGAGTCAGATTCAGGACCTCGGTCTTTGGACACATATTGTATGTGCTGCTAATGAAAAGGTGTGTGGAGACCTCCCTCATCCTCCCAGTCTGAAATATACTCTTTCTACATTTCTTTCTACTGAGATCCTTTTCCTTCAGGACACAGGTCAAGTGCTCTCTCAATCACAAGACCTTCCTGATATCCCCTTAGCTGGAAGCAATTTGAATTCTCCATATTTCTTAACATATTTTTGTGTAGGTGTTTCCTTTGTCTTATCACTTCCACAAGACCTCTCCTGACATGATTATTGCCTCCAATGAGATAAAGTATTTAGCACAGCGCCTCCAACATGATAGGTGATCTATAAATGCTCTCTTCTTCTTTCTCTTCATCCCTAACCCCTTGGTAATTTTCTCTATTTTTCTAATTAACATTTACTTTGTATATGCTGTATACATGTAAAGATATGTATTACGTATGTATATATACACACATGTACATATGTATATGTATAGACTGATGTTTTTGTCTTTGTGTCACTAGTGCAATGTCTTGCCTTTATTGTAGTGTATTGTAATATGTTGCGTATCATTGTTTGTTGAATCGGATCAAATTGCATTACATTCTATAATGTATCAAATCGTTATCTTTCCAGTTAGATTGAAAGATAGGAAGGGACTTTCATTGCTTTTCATCTTTGCATTTCCAATGCCTTGAACATAGTTGTCACTTCCTAAATCCTTTTTAAATTGAACTCTAGAAAACCAATAAAGTGCAAAGAGAAAAACTAAAACTTTGGGCTACCTGGGTAAAAGAAATGTTGATCACAATCATTTAGGTGAATTACTTGTCATTAAAGCCATGTTACCATGCACCAAATTAATTTAAATTATAAATCTTATTGGATTACAATAGTAAACTCTTTACATATAGGCATAGTCTTCATCGGTTTTTGCTCATATATCATTTTCTTCTGTTTGTGTAGCATGTTGGTCAGATCAAGTCTTATGAAAAAAAATCGAAGGAACATTGCCATCTGCATCTTTAATTAAAAACAATTAAATATGATGTGGTATTAAAGTCCAGCGTGTCTTTGGCCCCACAGAGCCAGACATTTGGTATCAAGATATAACAGAATGACATCTGTAACATAAAAGTTAATGCTGAAGGATGTCACATTCCTTGGTGTGTAACATTTCTTGGCAGAATGTGAGTATTGTGCCATCTTGCAGAGGGATGAATTGTTATGGCCCTCTTTTATGTGTTTCCTCAGTGAGGCTAACCTTTGATCGTTGTTCATGTACTCCTCTAGTGTACAAAAAGAGGAAGCTTTCTGGGTGTTTTTCTGCACCAAGAAAAACAGATGAAAAAAATAGCCTGAAATGTGAATATACTATCATGTGAAATCGTCAAAGTTCTGGACTTTGCCTTTTCCATTTTGAGCTCAGACAGCCTAGTCTCACAGTTTTCAATTTCCAGACTTTTTTTAAATGATTGGCCTGGGTTTAAAACAAATGAAATTTGTTTTCAGAGATATTTGAAACTAAAATAGGAAGTCTTGTTATTGGTCTATTGGTCTATAACCAAGATTCTTTCCTGTAGCATTAAGTGTGAAATCAGCCCTCTGGGTTCCGTTTGCCAGGCATGGGACGCTGGTGCCCTCTTGAGGTGAAAAGAAGAAGATCAGGAAAAAAGAAAACTGTTCTTGGGGGAAGAAGCATCTGGATATATGAGGTGGAAATTAAATAAGTGGATAGTTCTGTCCTTTGAGCTGGCTTATGCTACCCCAGAGAACAATCCAGGATTATCTTTAAGGTGACCTGTGTTCTTTGCACTGTGCCAGTGGAAACTCGACCTAATGGTCAGCCTTCCTAAGAGTTTGCCTAACCTGCTTTTTGGAGGTAGCTAAAGCCCGTCTGCAGTCAGAGCAGTTTCCTTTGTAGGGTTTTCCTAGCTAATTAGGGAATGACAGAATTTTAAAACTGAGG
>CM053591.1:136312565-136337737 GCA_028646515.1 Pseudochirops corinnae
CTCTCCACTCTGCCAGAGAAAATAGAGCCAGTTTAAGTGTAAAGGTTACTAGGTGAGTAGAATTGAAAAGGGATGACAATTTTAGAATAGCAAAGAGAATAACTTTTCTTCTGGTCAATGGTGAAACCATATACCCTGTGTAGGGGCTCAAGGTACAGTTCATGGTGGAGGAAGGGCAAAATGGTAGCCAACATTCTGACTCCATTGTGTTTACATGGTTTGCTACATGGGTTCCCTGATGTGAACACTTCCACCATTGGCACAGAGGCCTTTATAAAACTGAGGAGCTGGTCTTCAAGAGCTGGTATGGCTGAAAATTCATCATTCTGTGCCATCATGATAACAGCCCTCTAGGAACTTAGCTAGGTTGGCTACTGAGCCAAAGAACCACAATCTAGCTTCATTGTAAATACTCTGATGCTTGTAACTCTGCAACATTCTCTCTCAGTCACTTCGCCTTTAATTCCCTGGAATCAGATACAAAACCAATACTAACTTCATGTATCCTGGAAATAGATGAAAGCAAAAGGGTTATTGTTGAGTCAATTTCCTTTTGGGGAAAAGGAAATCGTAAGTTCAAATCTTGATTCTGCCACGTAATAGCTATGTGCCATTAGATAAGTCGTTTGATATCTCAGAACTTTTAACTTCTTGGCTATAAAATGAGGAGTTTGGGCTTAATGATTTTTGTGATTCCTTCTAGCCCTGATATTCTGTGATTCCATGGAGGTACAATCCTTAGCAAATATGTAGAAGATAGTTCTTTCTCAGCTGGGAAACTTGAGAAAATGGCAAAAAACTGGGAGAATATGAGTGCAGAGTTGATAGGAGCTGCTGATGTTCCTTTCCTTGCCTTGCCTATTGTCCCCTTTCCCCTTCACAAACTCTTCATTACTGTTTGCATTCTTGTGACCAATACTGTTCTCACTATAAAGATGAGTAGGAGATAAGCGGTGTAGTGGGTAGAATTATGGATCTAGAGCAGCGGTTCTCAACCTATGGGTTATGTTCAATTTGTAACAATGAAAATACATCCTGCATACCAGATATTTACATTACAATTTCTAACACTAGCAAAATTACAGTAATGAAATAGCAACGAATATAATTTTATGGTTGCAGGCCACTATAACATGAGGAACTGTATTAAAGGGTCACAGCATTAGGAAGGTTGAGAACCAGTGGTCTAGAGTCAGGAAGTCCTGAGTTTAAATTTAGTCTTATACATGTATTGCTATGTGACCTTAGTCAAGTCACTTAACCCTGTTTTCCTCAGTTTCCTCATCCGTAGAATGAGCTGGAGAGGAAATGGCTAACTACTTCAGTTGTTTTTGCCAAAAAAACCCAAATGTGGTCACAAAAAGTCAGACACGACTGAACGATGACATAAGTGAACCCTAATGGTATGAGGAAGAAATCCCAGGTCTGTCTCCCAATATTAGCTTCTGAGGACAATTTTGGCTCAGACTTTACCAGGGGATATTTGGTGCTTAGCAGATAAAACACACAAAATGACTCTTTTATTTCCTCCTCTCTCTTTTGTTCAGAGATATTTTTCTTATATTCTCAAAGATGTACAAGGCCTTTATTGCCTCAAAATTGAATGATTTCCATGATTGTTATCTAGGGCTCCCTTGATCCTAGTCCTAGTAATAGAGGCTGCATCTGAATGGCTACATAATTGTGTTAGCCATATGGAGGTTGTTAGATCTGTTTTGAAGAGGGCATTTGTTGTCTCCTTTTTCCATGTGCAATTTTCTGCCATGTCTTTGATCTGTAGACCCACTCTAGGTCCTATTTTAGAGTCCATCTTTTCCCCCTGGTCTAACCACACTCATTGAGATAAGTAGAGGTGCATTTGCTGACATTAACAATTGAGCCCCGGGAAACTTAAGGCAAGCTTTACTTCCCAAACTGATAACTTAGGAGTCAAAACTGGAATCTCTCCTCTTCTTTTCAGATAAAGTCCAAACCTTCTGCCCTTCATGGCACCAAGGGAAATTCTCTTGTTCTGTCAAGTACAATAACACTATTGGAAGAGTTTACACTTTGTGACTGGGGATTTACTTTAAAGATACAAGGAAACAAAAAGAGATGAAAAAGATTATGTGGACACTGAGCAGATGATAAATTAGGGCCTGATGGCATCAATATCTTCAGTTCACTGAGATATCACTTAATACAGAAAAGCTCTGTTCCAATGAATACAGTTCTCAAAGTGCCAGACAGGATCAGAGAGAACTTGCTTAGAAATCTGGGCCCCGATGTGTCAAATAACTTTGTGTTTTCCTTCCATGAAGATCAAATTAATATTTCTATGGTGTTTACTTTTTGTAAATTTCTTTCACAAGTGTTATTTTATTGGATTTTCACAACAAGGTAGAGCAGGAAATTTTACTTTCATTTTGCAGATGACGAGGCTAAAGAACAGAGGCCAAGTGACTCACTCAATATGGCAAGTGGCAGAGTCAGGACTCTAAATCCAATGTCCTTTCCAAATATAGGGACAAATGCAGGTCCAGGTATTGATGTATTAGTTTATATTATGTGTGTGTGTGTGTGTGTGTGTATGTGTGTGTTATAAGTGTTTATGTATGTATATGTACATATGCCTATATCTATATCTATGCACATATTTGTTTCTATATTTCTGTCTTGGAGCTTCCTTCACTCCTGTGTTTCCAGAGGGCAATAGCTATGACTTCTAACAGCACTTCTTAAACTGTGGATTGTGACCCCATATGAGGTCATGAAAAATTTGACAACAGTGAAAGGTTTCTGAACACACAATGACCAAAAATTAATTCAAAATCAAACACGTAATGAATCCAGGTTTCTGGATGTTGCCCATGTTGTATCACACAACTTCAATGAAACCTTGGTTCTGAACACAAAGTACACACACTTTGCATTGTGCATGCTCTCAGGCAACCAAGCCAGTGAACACTGCTGAAATGCAAAAAGGGGTTGTGAATAGAAAAAGTTTAAGAATTCCTGTTCTATAACACATACAGTAGAAAACAAAATACCTTCTGTAAAACATACATGCATCTGTATGTATTAGAGGCATGCTATATTTACTGGAGTATGCAAACATATTTGTGTATGTACACACATACACACACATACACACACACACAGAGAAACATCTCACATGCTATATTATGTTATTCACACAGAGGATATAGGCTCCTAGCAAGTGTTTGCTGCTAACCTGTATATTTTGATTTTAGAGTTGGAAAGTGATATCAGAGACTATATAGTCCAGATCTCCTACCCAATGCTTGAATCTACTCTATAGACAAGTGTTCATTTAATCCCTGTCTGAACACCTCCAGTGATGGGGAACTTACAAAGTAAGTTATTCCATTTGGGAAAGTTCTTTATATTGAGCTAAAGCATCTCTCAGTAGCTTTCTACCATTTAGACCTAGTTCTGTTCTCTGGAGCAACACAGGATAAGTCAGATCTCTTTTCCATAAGACAGCTCTTCAAATTTTTGAAGTTAGCAATACTGTTCACTTTAACTTCTCTTCTCCAAGCTGAAATCCTCAGCTATTTAAACTGTTTCTCTTATTACTGTTGCAAGTCACCTTAGTTGCCCTTCACCAAATGTACTTTAGCTTGTCCAAAAATGTGGTGCCTAGAATTAAACACAATATTCCAGCTTTGGAATGACCAGTACAGAAAATAATGTGACTGTTATCTCCCTTGTTCTCAACACCATAACCCTATAAATGCAGCCTAAGAACACATTATCTTTTTTCTGTAACCACATCATATATTTGAATTATATTGAGATTAAAGAAAACAAAAGTTCTTAAGTCTTTTGGACAAGTTAAAAGTCATGATTTACAGTCTTGTATAGCTGATTTTTTTGGACATAAGTATTAGACTTTACACTTATCTTTATTAGATTACATTCTGTTAGATTTAGATAATCTCTTATACCTTAACTCTCAAAAATACCCTTAGCATTATAAAGAAGACCTAAATGCAACCCTGGTCATTTCTGAAAGGCTTTCTCATCATCTTTACCAGAACACTGACCTTGGTTGCAAGTGGAGCTATAAGACACTAGACAGCTAAAAAAGATGTCTGTAAATCTATACCAGGGAGAACCTGCAGCCTTGAGACCACATCTGGCCTTCTAGGTTCTTGGGCACAGTCTTTTGGCTGAATCCAAGTTTTATAGAACAAATCCTTTTATTAAGGGGATTTGTTCTGTAAAGTTTGGATTTAATCAAAGGACCATGTTTGAGGACCTAGAGAGCCACATGTGGCCTCGAGGTCTCAGGTTCCCCATCCCTGAGCTATATGTTCTTCTCCTCTCATTCCACTCCCATGCTCTACTTCCTTGCCACTAAGCGTACCATAAAAGAGACATAAAGATTAACCCTTGGTAGGTAAATTTCTCATGAGAACAACCAGACAGTGAAGCATGACCATTTTCATGTCCTTCAGGTTCTTATTCTAGCTCTGTGGAGAATCTGAAAATACCTAAAGACACAAAAGCTAACCAACCTAATTAAATATATTGATTGATAACTCTCCATCTCAAATGTACTTGGTAACTCAGCCCCTGAAAGAAACCACAATGGAAGCAATGTAATGCAGTAGTGGGGACTCACTGGTGTTCATATATGACTTCAATATAAAAACAGTTAGTTCTTCTTAGCTTTGCCATAACTGCTGGCCATGGTGCTGACCCACCATTTCAATAGTACTAATACCATCATTCCAGCTGTCAAGAGCTTTTTGAATGCTGGTTATGTAGTTGGATTTATTAGCTTTCCTCAGCATCATGATGATTGAAGATTTGATAAAAATTACAATGTTTTTATTCAAACAATGGATTAAAAAGGAAGACTGAACAGAACAGGACTGAAGACATACAACTCTGTCTTTTCAGGTTGACCCTGATCCAATAAATAACATTATTTGGGTCTAAATTAGCAAATAAAAATGAATCCACTTTCATGCACTTTCACTGAGATCAGGTTCTCCAATCTAGGGAAGAAGGAAGAAGAAAGAAGAAGAAGAAGAACAACAACAACAACAACAATGAGAAGAACAAGAAGGAGAAGGACAAGGATGGGGAGGAAGAGGAGGAGATTATAGGTTAATATGGCATGGCTTATTCTTAGTTAACCCATGCTGATTTCTAATGATTGAACAAAAATGTTCAGAAACCATTCTTTCAGAAACATGTTCAAACAATAAGTTCTACAAGTACATGATAGAAAAGATGTTGCTACAAAAAAGATTTTCTGAAAAAATATTTGGGTTTTTTAGTGTACTGAAGCTTAATATGAGTATTATATAGTATCCAAAAAAAGTAAATTACACCTTATGCTATGTCAGATACAGCATCTAGAGTCAGAGAAATGATAGCCCTGTTGTACTCTGATGTGATCAAACTATGTCTGGAGTATTGTCTTCAGTTCTGGGTATCACATTTTAGGAAAGACATTGATGGATGAAAATGTCCAGAAGAATGTGACCAAGATGTTTAAAGACCTCAAAACCATATCATGAGTTGTCTTCACCCACTTTCACCCTTGAAGGGAAGGGTTGTTTTTCAGCTTGTAATTATTCTGGTGAAGTGCATAGATCATTAAATCTGGAGTCAGGAAGATCTGAGTTCAAAACCAGACTCAGACTCTTACTACTTGTGTCACCCTTGTGCAGGACACTTAACTCCTCACTGCCTGAGATTCCTCATTTATAAAATATGGATAACCCTACACCACAAAGTTACTATGAGGATCAAATATAATGCCTGTAAGGCACATAGCACAGTGCTTGACACATAGTAGGTGCTGTATAAATGCTCATTTCCTTCCTTCCTTCTTTCCTTCCTTCCTTCCTTCCTTCCTTCCTTCCTTCCTTCCTTCCTTCCTTTCTTCCTTCCTACCTACCTTCCTTCTTTCCTCCCTCCCTTCCTTCCTACATTCCTTCTTTCTTTCCTTCTTCCTTTCTTCCTTCTTTCTTTCCTTCCTTCCTTTTTTCCTTCCTTCCTTCCTTTCTTCCTTCCTTCTTTATTTCCTTCCTTCCTTCTTCCTTCCTTCCTTCTTTCCTTCCTTCCTTCTTTCCTCCATTTCTCCCTTCATTCCTAAATGCTTGTTGACTTGACTTGATTCATTACATCATGGGAGTATTTGGTTGAAATAACTGGCCATGTTTAGCCTTAGGAAGAGAAGACTTGGGGGATAGGGTGGATATGATAGTGGTTTTTAAGTATCTAAAGAATTGTCTTGTAGAAGAGGAATTAGAATTGTCCTATTGTCACCAAAATACAGGACTAAGCAAAATGTAGGAAAGCAGCAAAGAGACATATTTCTGCTTGCTATAAGGAAGCACTTTCTGACAATTTAAGCTATCCAAAAGCTGCCGTAGGATGAAGTGAGTTCTCCCTTGCTAGAAGTCTTTGTGCAAAGGCCACTTCTCAGGTACCTTAAAAGAGAATTCTTGTTAATGTATCAATTGGATAAGATGCCTCTGGGTTCCTTCCAACTCTGAGATTCAATGATTTTGTTATTTTCTTGTTCTTTCTAGGAACAAAGCTTTAAAACAAGCCCTTTCTATTGCTGTTCACATTTTTGGCAAGTCTTCATTCATTAAGGACATTAGCCTTATAGGTTTATTCTATTCTGTTCTCTCTCTCTTCACTTCACACCCCAGTTTCCATCTTTTGCACGTATTTCTCTCCCTTCACCATTCCCTCTCTTAATCTGAGGTAATTGCCCAGCTTCTCTATAGTCATACTGATCTCCTTAGATACCTCTCCTTTTTATTACTGTCTGGATTTATTATAAACTTATCAGCATTTCTTTCTTGAGGGGCTTTTGTGTCTCTTGATGCATATTCCATTTTTAGAAGGTCTGATTGTGGGATTGTACTTCTGTTTTCTATCCACCTTTGGAAATCTGCGTTAATGGACTAATGTAAGTTGTCTATGATTTTATTGGTATAAGAAATTTGCAGTGAGGAATCTTCCTTTACAAAGGCATACTTGCAACTTCTCTGCAATTTATAATCTCAGAGATTTGCCTCCAACACTGAGAAGTTAGGTGATTTTCCTGGTCACATAGCCAGGATGTTTGAGAGAAAGGAATTAAATTGAACTCTTCTCATTTCCAGAACCATTAGGCACTGTC
The DNA here is from genome assembly GCA_028646515.1 of Pseudochirops corinnae. NCBI lineage: Eukaryota > Metazoa > Chordata > Mammalia > Diprotodontia > Pseudocheiridae > Pseudochirops > Pseudochirops corinnae. Next base: position 136,319,725 of record CM053591.1, read on the forward strand.
TTTTTGGGCTTAAATATTAACAAATATAAATATATACTCTTTTTTTCAATGTTCAGTCCCCATTATTTTTTCTACTAATTTTTTAATGTGAGTATTTCGCTACTCAAATTTGGAATCTTCATTTAACTCTTCTGGTTTTCTAATACTAATATGTGTGTGTAGCACATATATTGTTATGTGTGCTCCCTATATCAGTCCTGTCAGGTAAATTCCACAAGGATTCTGATTTTTAGTTTTATGTCTACAGTTCTAGAACCACAATTGGGCATTTTTTCTTCTCCCAAAGGAATGTGGGATGCTTATCAGAATCCTTATCTAGCAATAAGCAAATCCAATTACCTCTTCCCAATATTCTGTACCCATAGACAACCACACTAAAAAAGACTTATCAATGGCTCCATTTGGAATGAAAACAAAGGAATATTCATAATTAAAATATCTTTTTTCCGCATTTGTGTAAACCAAAGGCAAATACTTTTTATTGTTAACTATGGGCACTGATGAAAAACATCCAAAAGACCAAAATCTGTACTTAGGCATATGGAAGAATATTCTCAACATGAAGTTTCTAATCATAGAATTTCTGAATTGGCAGGGACATCATGCCAAGAACAAAAGCTACATTATCATTAGTTGGCTTCTGAATGCATTAAGATACATAAGCCTTCCAAGATTAGCTGACCCAAGGAGAAAATTGCACACTACTCACACTATTAAAATCATTTCACTAAATGTGCAGTATTTAAAAGGTACTCCTGTGACAGTCCACACCTGCAATTAGTGGAACAAGGGATTATGTGGGCTAAACTAGTAGCTCTCAATGTGGATCAGATCAAAGGTTGAGGAGCCCTGGTAATTCCCACATTCTAATAGCTTAACCTGGAGAAAACACAAGCAACAGGATAACAGTGCCATTCTGGGCAAAGTGGGTTGGAAGCAGTCAGAAAAGACTAGCCATCATCAATAGAGTGTTTTCCTATAATACTTAGGGTTTTTAAAATGTCAGATGGTGGCACAGCAGGCTAATGTGGTAGCATGTTCTGAGGAATTAATTTAAGGTTTTTCATGGCTAAATAGGACCAAAAGTGAATTTTCATAATTAATAGGCACTTACCCTTCTTTCGTCATATTGTCAGCTTCAGTTAGTTTCTGACTCGCCATTAAAGTGTCTAATGCATATGTCAAGCGGAAACCTGACACACTCACGGCAAACAGTATTCTGTGAAGGCGGCAATGTGTTAAAACAATTGAGCAAGTGAGCACTAAAGTTTGCGGCTCTGGCCATATGCTGCAGTGTTTAATTTCCCGTAGTGGAGAAACATGGTTGTCAGAGAAAAAGATGATGAATACATTTACTTTGGGCAACTTATTACAATGAAGAATGACTTTCCAGAGGAAATGAACAGAAGAATTAGGCTTAGATGGGGAGCATATGGGAGGCATTCAGATACAAGCAAGAGGAGTAGGACTGTGTGCTTTAAAATGAAAGACATTTAATCAATGCATGTGGCTGGTGCTGACATATGGAAGTGAGAAATGGGATTTGATTTGGAAGACAGGAAGAAGGTTAACAGTAGTACAGGTGGTTACAGAGTGATTGATACATAGAGTAACTAACAGAGAAAGAGAATGCAAGTCTTTCAGTGGGGCAACAGACTCCAGAGAATGAAGTAATTTAGGAAAATACAGAACATGAAATGATCCGGAGCAGGTCACTTGGCTACAAAGAGAGTTGACAGACTGAACAAGCTGATGATCGAAGAGTAGCTAAGGGACAGTGCCGGAGGAAGGAGAAGGCCAAGGGAGACTAAGAGCTCCATACAGAAAAAGATGGAAAGGTCTGAAGACAGGGAAGAATAGGAGCAAACCCTGAAATAAAAGAAAGTAACAACTTGTCAGGATATTTTTAGTGTAAACATCTAAGGGAAAAATGCAGAAACGGGAAATGTTTTTGAAGATGGAACTGAAAATACTGCCTGCTAGTGTGTGGAAAATCTAGTCTTTAACCCTAGCCTCAAAAATGGGAGATAGTAATGCCTCGATCAGTCAGTCAGAGAAATTGCATTTGTATTTTCCATTTGCCCACTAAAAGTGCATCTGAAATGAGACATTCCACTTAATAGGGGAGGGTAATGGAGGACAGTTAATTCCTAAATACTACCTCCCTTTTAAGTTTTTATTGATATGTCTTTTGTTTTTACATCATTTTTATTTCCAACCATATCCTTCCTTTTTTCCTCACTCAGAAAGCAATCCTTTGGATAAATCATTTAAAAAGGAGGGGGAAAAAGCTAACTTCTAATAGGTCCTTTTTCTGGGACCAACAAAGAAAATTCAACAGACTGAATATTAGGCGAACTTTCCTCCACCATTTCTCAGCCCTTCCTTCCCCCCATATTCACATCTCCTCTGCTGGGTACAGAACTACATAGGAAAGAGCTTTTCAATTACCTTTATCCAAGCTGTATTTAAACCTAGACTTCCAAAGGTGAAAGGTTAGACCATGAACTCAGTGAAGCACCATATGATTTAGTATTTAATTTCTGCACTCTCCAGTTGTTTTTGTTACTTGGTCAGGATGATGGCATTGGGAAGATAATGTTTCAGAAGGCGAGATTTTGATCGCTAATGAACATTCCACAACAAGAGAGCATGGGTTAGACAGACACTATTGTTGAATAACAGAAATACTTCCCCTATAGAAATACTGTGTACACAAAGAAATTATAAGTCAGTCTCTCATAATGGATCATTTAAAGTGTGATTAGGACGATGGATTTAACAGTCAAAGACAACCTATCTCATTCTTTTAAAGGGAAAGACATTGGCTTAACCCTTAAAATATTGAGCTAGTTAATAAAAACTATTGTTTTCTTACATTTTAAAATTAGATGATTCCCTTTGGGAATTCCCTCACCCCTACCCCAATTTAATTTTAAGTTTCAAGAAAGGACGTTCAAATAAGGACATAGTAAACAAAAGTTAGGAGGTAGCATGATGTGGTTTGTTTGGTTTGTTTTTTTTAAGATTGCATTTGGAAAAAGGGAATGACCTGGGTTCCAATTCTTTCTCTGACACTTTCTACATATAGGATGAAGCCACCTCATCTCTGGATCTCCATTTGCTCACCTGTGGGCCTTACATAAATAACCTCCAGAGTCTTTTTTAACTATATATAAACCTATGAAGGAAGGTCAAAAAGATGGGGAATGAAAATATAACATGGTATTTGCTAGACTATAAGATAGAGAAAGGCACATTTGAATTGAACCTGTATTTACAATGTTTTGTATATTCATTCCCTGTATTTTCTGAAGATTAACCCAGAGTGAAAGAAGGAGCCTCAGCTTGGCCTACTAACTGCTGATGTTATTGATTAAATGCAGAGAGTCAGTCTGAATTGATCCAACATAAATTACCCCTGAAATCAAATAGTTAGAATGAGTGATTACAGCAAGGGACCAGGAATAAGGCTAATGAAGTTCCCCTTTCAATTCTTCCATTGATTCAGAGTCACCTTCACCTAGAATGCATTCTACCTCAGTTTCCTCACCAAGAAAATGAAGAAAACATCTCCATCTCTAGTCCGTAGTTCATCAACTGCCAGGAAAGGCAATTATCACCTGAAAACTACTTGGAAATCATTTGAGGAAAGGTGTTACAGATGTGTAAGGAAATGTTCATTTTTAATATCACACAGATATCAGCTGCTTTATTCCTTTTTTGGTGTCTACCATTTCCATTTTTCACTAGTGTCTCTTGCCTTGCCACCTTAGGCACCCTTGATAATGCTATAGTGTCTAACAATTGCACTTCAGAACAAAATGATTATGGACACTGAGCTGCTATCACACCCCTTGAAAGGAAAGAAAAAAAATCACATTTTCACCTGTACATGTTACCCTCCTGTGAGTTGAAATCACCATGGTGGTCTGCCTAGAAAACAGAACAGAAAACTGAAATGTGAATAGCAAGTCTGAATATCCTTCACTTTAAACACAGACACTATATGTTTCATTTATTACACAAGGGTAGTAATTATTGTTGATACAACAAAGGTGCCTAGATGGACTCTTTGTAAAACATGAGAAAAGGAAAGGAGGGATACAAAATGATACAACATACATTTTTAAACAGAGCTAAATTCTTCTCTCATGGGTAGGTTATTGGTTGTTGGTAGATAATTAGGCTAGCCATCCTCTTAGTGTCTTTACAAGTGTTACCTTATCTAGTTTTGATGGCTTAGAATGATTATAAATTACAATTGTTTTCAGTTCTGGTCAGAACTAAGGGTCTTCTTCTTCCAGATGGATATTTTTGTTATGGAAAATTAGGCCATCTTTTGTCTCAATTCATACTTAGCCCTTAGTCATTGAATAGTCATTGCCTCAGACAAAGGCCTGGAAAAGACCCTAATTTGGAAAGGCCAAGGTCATCCATTGCATCCTGGGCTATTGCCAGTCATCTTGACTTTTGTCATGCTGCTGGGCTTTGATGACTCTAGAGGAGAGAGTAAGGCTAATGACTTTTCACAGTTCTGCCTCACTTAAACCCAATTCACACAGAAGTCAACATGTCACTCTTATACTGTCATTGGTCTTCTTTGAGAATAAAGGACAACCAATAATAATTGTTTTTAGAGTGAAGGTCATACTCAGTTTAGTTCTCTGAGGTTTGTGAAGGGAAAAGTTGATTTGTTTGAATGTTCTGGAAGGCATCCCTGATGTGGGCATGTCACTGTTTCTCTTCCCCAGTTTGCTGACTGACAGAAGGTGGCTTCCCTTGAAGTCTTGTGTCCTGTGGCAATACTAGGAACCACCCTCAATGGCAGAAGTGGGGTGTCATTTTTCAAGGTCTAAGTCTGTGATGGAAAGGTCATTCTGACATAGCCTAGGTATGGTTTCTGCAAAGAGACTTGCCTGATGCTATGTCCCACCACCTTTAGGGTATATCTGAGGGCTCCAAGACATTTTCTCTAACAACCTTAAGAAAGTCAAGGAGCTCCCAAAGGTGTGTGAGAGCAAGCAGAAGAATCTTGTTCAAAAGGCTTAGAATAGTAGTCACAGAATGTTAGACCTATGAGGGGACCTTAGAGCTCATCTCTCACTTACAGATGAAGAAACTGAAGCCCAGAGATGGGAAGTAAATGGTCAAAGATAAAATCTAATGTGAAAAGCAGGAAAAAAGTGTTACACTAAATCACAGAATCACAGAATTTCAGTTAGAAGGTATTGAGTTCTTCTAACTGAACTAATAGCTGAAAAAGATAGCCCTCTACAGCTAACTCCAAAAACAATCTCCAGCCTCTCATCAAGGTGAAGGGCATATTCCCTTCTGAGGCAATCCACTATACTTCAGGATTATTCAGTCAATCAACAAGGATTTATTAAGTGCTAATTATGTGCCAGGAACTGTTAGGTACTGGGAATGTGAAGATAAAAATGAAACCATATCTGCCTTCATAGGGGGAGAAATTACATATCCAAATGTTAGTAAGTACAATCTATACAAAGTAAATACAAGATAATTTGGTGATGATAGAAGTTGTAGCTGGAAGAATCAGGAAAGGTCTAATGCATGATGTAGCACTTGGGTGGGCAGGAGGGCAACAAACAGACAATGAGCATTTATTAAACACTTATTATGTTCTAGACACTATAGTAAGCACCAGGGATACAGGCAAAAAGATAGCCCCTGCCTTCAAGGAGCTTACATTCTAACGAGGAAAGGCAGTACACAATAGGGGGCTGTAAAAGGGGTGGTGGTGATGGTGTTGTTTATCCAGAGAAGACATCCACATGAGGGTCTGGGGCTGAATTCTGAAGATTATTTCTTAGGAAGAGAATAAAGCATGGCCAGCTTGGGCCCATCTCAAAAGGAGAGGCATTAGAAGGAAGTCATCAATGGAAGAAAGGCGACAGCATGGTAGAACTCTGCTCCAGGAAGAGAAGGCTTGAGGTGCTCAGGGAAGTTACATCTAACAAATACAGTCATAATAAAAAGCCAACATTTATATAGTCTTACTATGTGTCATACTACCGTGCTAAGCATTATCTCATTTGAAGCTCAAAACAAACCAGGGAGGTAGATGTTATTGTTATTATTCCTTAGCTAAATCATAGAGGAAAAATCCAGAGAGTCAGAAACACATCGAGAAGGGGAATGAAAAATGATTGGCCTGGGTTGGCCCCCAAAAATAATTTAACCATGAGAGAAGCGGACTGCCATGGTGGAAGGATGTTCCAATGTAAGAAAGCCCCTAGTGCATCGGTTCTCAACCTGTGTGTTGCGACCTCTTTGGGGCTCAAATGGCCCTTTCACAGGGTTCACAGGGGTCGCCTAAGACCAGGAGAAAACACATTATTTCCGATGGTCTTAGGAACTGAGACACAGCTCCTCTGTCTGCAGGCAGGTCCGCCCACATGCAGATACGTCCACATACAAGTATTAAAGGGTCACGGCATTGGGAAGGTTGAGGACCACTGATCTAGTGTATTCCAAGAATGGGAAACAGCCTATACAAAGGCCTACAGATGCAAGATGGAATGTCACACGTGAAGAATTTAAGTCATTAACTGTATGACAGGAAGAAATGTTTAATAAGCCTGGAAAGGTAAGCTATAGCTTCAAAGGGAAAGTGAAGGAGTTTGTATTACATCCTGCATACAAGAAGGACAATGGAATTTTTGAATAGGGAAGTGACATGGGCAGACCTGTGCTTTAAGAATACCACAATTTCTGATTATTTTGTTTTGTTGGCTTAATCACAACTTTTATTTGTTGCTCCTGGGGAAGCTAGGTGATACAGTGCATAGAGCACCAGACCTAGAGTCAGGAGGACTTGAGTTCAAACCCAGCCTCAGATACTTACCAGCTCTATGACCTTGGTGAGTCACTTAACCCCATTTGCCTGTTTCTTCATCTGTAAGACGAGCTAGAGAAGGAAATGGTAAAACATTCTAGTATCTTTCCCAAGAAAACCCCAAATAGGGTCACAGAGTCAGACATGACTGAAACAATACAATGACAACAACAACAACAATTCATTGCTTCTAATTCTAGAATCTGGAACCAAGCAGAAGATTCATCATTTCCATTACATTTCCCCACAAAGCTATGTTTTCTTGAGTTTCAAAAAATGTATTATATATGTTGAGTGGCTGGGTGGCATGGCAGCAGAGTGCTGGGCCTGGAGTCAGAAAAACTAATCTTCCTGAGTTCAAATCTGAGCTCAGATACTTACTAGCTGTGTGACCCTGGGCAAGTCACTTAACCTTGTTTGCCTCAATTTCCTCACAGGTAAAATGAGTTGGAGAAGGAGATGGTAAAACCACTCTAGTTTCCTTGCCAAAAAAACCCCAAATGGGGTCACAGAGAGACAGACAAGACTAAAAATGACTAAACAACAACAAGCAAATTCCCAATGACTGTTTTTCTAGGCAGTTCCTGCAAAGGGATCCATTTGGGTTCTCGCTGTGTACTAGGTTAATAATTCATGTCTGGATCCCCAAAGTAATTGTTTGACTTAACTGTCAATATAGCCACAGTAGTTTTTCCAATAGCAAGTGTGAAAGATTAGTTAAATATTAAGCGAGATTGTGTTAAGCTAATTTCAATTACTGGAAAGGAGCAGATAGTGGAAAATTCCAATTTACCTCCATTGAACTAATCTAGGTATAATTTTCTGTATTATAGGCTTAGAAATGTCCCTAATTATTTAATATATAGTCAACTACCAATTGGGCAGCTAGGTGGAACAATGTAAAGAGTGAGGAAGACTCATCTTCCTGAATTCAAATCTGATCTCAGACATGTACTAGCAGTGTGACCCTGGGCAAGTCACTTTACCCTGTTTGCCTCAGTTTCCTCATCTGTAAAATGAACCAGAGAAGGAAATGACAAGTCACTCCAGTATCTTTGCTAAGAAAACCCCAAATGGGGTTGTAAAGAGCTGGACACAACAGAAATGACTGAACAACAACCAGTTATTTTATGATCATAGATTTAAAGCCAGAATGAAATTTAAAGACTATCTATTTCTCCATTTACAGATGAAGAAAGTGGTACAGAGAATGGCTAAGTCATTTGCTTAAGGTCTCACAAATGGTCAAGCATCAGAGCCAGGATCTGAAGCCAGGTCCTCTGACTTTAAATCTAGTGTTCTCTGGACCACGCTGTGCTGCCTTTCTTTTATTTCCCAGCGTCAGTTTTTTAGCCTCTGGTCAAAATTTCTTTTAATCCTCTCATTTTCATCAAGAACTATAAAATCAAAGAATGCAGTGGTTGTAGTGGGTATAGAGAGATGATAAAGTTCAACTCCCTCATATCACAGATGAAGAGACTGAGGCCCAGAGAGGTCGTCTCCAGCATAAGCCTTGCTTTCCTCATATTGCACTTTCCTGTTTCGATTATTTAGTTCATGCCTTTCTTCCATCTCTTGTCCTATTCAAGTCATGTCCATCCTTGAAGGCCAGATCAAATCCTATCTCCTCTGGGAAGCCCTCCCTGACCAATGGAGCTGTAAGTCACGTTCCTTTCAAGTGTATGAAACCATATGCAATACGCAAATTCAGAAAGACTTAAGTTCAAATCCAGCTTCAGACATTGATTAGCTGTGTGACCCTGGTCAAGTCACTTAATGTCTTTCAGCCTTCCTTAATGGGAGTAATAATAGCTTTCCAAGGTAGTTGTGAGGATAAATTTAGATAATATTTGTAAAGAGCTTTGTAAACCTTAAAGTATCATGTAAATGCCAGTCCCCTACTAATCTTCACAAATATTATTGTTATTCTATTAAACATTCACCAGTTCCTAACTGAAGGACCTATTATATTCCTAGCCTTCTGTGGATATACAAGTAGATTTAACTGCTACTTTTTTATTCTTCCAATCATTTCTATTTTTCATATATGAATCCTGTCTTTCCTTAAGTGTGATTTTAAGATATAAATATATACTGATTCTGTTCCTGGGAATTTCTAATATTACAAGAATGCAATGAATTTACAATCCCTTGATGTAGGCATTCCCTTCAACACTGCAGATTGCAAACCATCTGTGATTTACCATCCTGTATAGTTCTCAAGCATGTCCCTACAGTGCTAGGGGCCTTCCTTACTTCCTCTCTACATTGCATGGATACCAATGGAAGGCATGGGCTGTCCAATGATTACCTTTTGCACTTTGTTTTTCCAGTGTAATTCCTTCTCTGCAAGAGAGAGTAGCTGGTTTATAGTTTCCACTGTCCTTTGGGTGATGTTCAACCTCAGTTACTTGGAGACTATCATTTTCCATCAACTGCAACCATGAAATACTATCAGAAGAATATTTCAGAGACTCAGTGAACCTAAAATTGAAGTCAACAACTGGTTTGGCTTCTGTCATCATCATCATCATCATCATCATCATCATCATCATCATCATCATCGATATTATTATCATTATCATCCTTGTCGTCATCAATCATTCTCACAGTTTTGCCTTCAGTATTTGGTACAAAGGTGTAGATACCACAGCCTTTTTAGCTTTAGAGAGTTTCTTTTTTTTTTGGAGGGGGGAAGGCAAGGCAAATGGAGTTAAGTGACTTGCCCAAGGTCACACAGCTAGTAAATGTTAAATGTCTGAGGTCAAATTTGAACTCAGGTTCTCCTGACTCCAGGGCCAGTGCTCTATTAGTTGCACCACCTAGCTGCTTCCCCCCTTTTTTAGTATGGGAACAATGTGGTTGGAAATGGGAGAGCTATATCGTCAATAACACTTATTTGTTACCCTAAACATCTGTCATCACAGCCTTGCTTTATGAGCCACAGTTTCACAGACCATGCTGTAGCCAAATTAAATTTGTTCCAGTTCAGCTTCCTGTCAAGATTTTAAGGTGTCACCTTAATCTCAGTGACAACACATTTTTAAATCATATAGTGATATGGGCTATTTCAAAGAGATAGGCTATGTGGTACAGTGGGATATATAATCATAGATGGCTTTCTTTGTGACTTTGGCAAGTCATTTCATCTCTTCCAGCCTCAGTTTCCTCAGGTAGGTGTACACTGTATACCTGAGTTCAAATCTGAGAGGCTTACTAGCTGGGTAACCCCAGGCAAATCACTTAACCTCTTTCTGCCTCAGTTTCCTCATCTATAAAATGGTGATATTAATTAATAGTCCCTATCTCCTAGCATTGTTGTGAAGATAAAATGAAATAACATTTGCAAAGCTCTCTGGATACCTTAAAGTGCTTTATAAATGCTCACTATTTTTACTATCACTAAAATGAGATTCCCTGTAGATCCAGATTCTATACCTCTGTGGATGGTGTCCCAGAATGTCAATTTTTGTTATCTTCCATTCAGATCCTGACCACTCTGCTGCCACCTTTACCCTTTGTTTATTAAAAGAATAATGACTCACATTTCTATGTCACTCTTGGAGTTTCTAAAGTGCTTTCCTCATAATAACCTTATAAGATGAATATTCCAAGTATTATTATTTCTTTCTATGGATGAGAAAACTGAGGCTTATAGAGATCAAGTTACTTGCCTAGGGTCAAACACCTACTAAGTGTTAGTGCCAAGAGTCAAAGCATGATCTCCTGTCTTCTTCCATGTCTGTCCCTCTTCCTACTTCACTACAGTTGCATTTTAGCAATAGAGGAAGGGGTATGTGGTCAAGGAGGAAAATTAAGGATCTTTGTTCTTCCTTTCAATTCACAAGCTACCTTGTTTTTTTCTCTCTCTCTCTCTTTTTGTGTCATTATGCCCCCAAATAATTGTCATGTATATCCATATCTTTAATTAAACTGTAAGTTCTCTGAGGGGAGATACTTGAGTTTTCTTTGGAGGGGGGAAGGCAGGGTGATTTGGGTTAAATGACTTGCCCAAGGTCCCATGGTTAGTAAGTGTTAAGTGTCTGAGGTCCCATTTGAACTCAGGTCCTCCTGACTCCAGGACCGATGCTCTATTCACTGCACCACCTAGCCACCCCTTAAGTTTTATTTTCTTTTGTTTTTCTTGCTCATGACTTAGAAGAGTGTCTCATATATAGTAGGTACTGCCAAAGTTTCACCAACCAAATGAATAAGCCTATAAGACATTTAAATTTTGTTTGTTTAATTAACTTGGCAATGAAAAGTCAATTTAAATGTATGGGCATCATCAATGACAGGTCATCAATAACTTACTTCCTTATGAGATTGTTCATTTATTCATGTACACATAGACATATGCATATATCCACATAATGGTAATCAATGTGTACACGGTCCTCCTAGTTCTGCTATTTCCCCCTTTGCATTATTTCACATAGATCTTCACATATTTTTCTTTCTTTATGATGATAAAGAACCATTGCACTAATATACCAATTTCATTGGCTATTCCCCAACTACTGCACATTTATGTTGTTTCCAGTTTTCCCCCATTACACATAGCAGAGCCATAAAACATCTTTGTACAGATAGGTCTTTTTTCTTTTTAATTATACCCTTGGGATATGTTCCCACTAGTGGGATTATTGGGTCAAAGGGGAGCACCAGTTTTATGGCTCTGTTATGTCTTGCCAGATTAAAGCATCAGAGGTTTTGGAAGACTAGCCTTTTATGGACAGAGGTAAGAAATAGCACCGGGAGACCTGGATCTAGTCCTGTTTCTGTGATCTTAGGCAAGTATTTCAACTCCTTGGATCTTAATTTCCTATATATAAAATAAGGAACTTCATTCACTTAATTGACAAGTAGATATTAAGCATCTACTATGGGTCATGCATTGTGCTAAGCCCTGAGGGAAAAAGTGGGGGGGGGGAAGGGAAATAGTTCCTCCCCTCAAATAGCTTACATTCTATTGGTTAAATTAGAAGCTCTCCAGAATCTCTTTTAACATTTAAATGTTATGATTCTACCATATTTGACACTTACTTGGATTTTTTTTTGCTTTTTTCATTTTATCTTTAATTACTTTTTAAACATTCTTTTCTTTTTAAATTTTGAGTTCTATATTCTTTCTCTATCTCCCATTCCTCCCTGTCCCCTGTTTACCTGAGAAGGTAAAAAATATGATATCAATACACATGTGAAATTATGAAAAGCATATTTCCATATTAGCCATATCACAAAACAAGGCATGAAAAATAAAATGGAAATGTTACACTTCAATATGCACTCAGAGTTCTTCAGTTTTCTCTCTGGAGGTAGGTAGCATTTTTTTTTTACCATGAGTCCTTTGGAATTGTCTTGGGTCATTGTATTTATCAGAGTAGCTAAGTCTTTCACAGTTAGTCATCATCACAACATTGCTCTTACTGTGTACAATGATTTCCCAGTTCTTCTCATTTTACTTTGCATCAGTTCATATAGGTCTTGCCATGTTTTTCTGCCCTCTCCATCACTTCTTATAGCACAATAGTATCCCATCATAATTATATGCCACAATTTGTTCAGTCATTCCCCAACTGATAAGCATCCCCTCAATTTCCAATTCCTTGCCACTATAAAAAGAGCTGCCATAAATATTTTTAGACATATAAGTTCTTTTCCTTCTTCTTTACATCCTTGTGAGATAGACCTAGTAGTGGTATTGCTGGATCAAAGGGTATGCTCAGTTTTATAGCTCTTTGGATATAGTTATAGATTGTTGTCCAGGATAGCCGGACCAGCTCATCACTTCACCAACAATTCATTAGTACACCTAGTTTTCCTCATCCCCTCCAGCATTTGTCCTTTCTGATAGATGTGAGTTAGTACCTATCAGTTGTTTTCATTTGCCTTTCTTTAATCAATAGTGATTCAGAGCACTTTATTCGAAATTTTAGGTAAAAATTCAATTTATGGTTATTAAAATTTATTGCTTTAAAGAACTGAAAATAAAGGAGATAGATACCCACTTTGAGGAAAGGCTCAAATTGAAGGATGTAAAAAATGGTAAATACCAAGAATACAAAGAAGCAGGGTGATACTTGTATGCACTGATGCAAAGGGAAGTAAGCATAATCAACAAAACAATATTCATGACTACACCAATATGAATGGAAAAAGACAACAAAATTGAAGAAGAGACAGAATTATGTTTCTCCCTTCATTCTTGGTAGAAGTAGGGTAACACAGAAGTAGAATACTACATATGCCGGACATCTTGATAGATGTGTTGGTTTTTCCAAGGTGCTTTCTTTTCTTTTCTATTCATTATTATAAGGGATGGTTCTTTGGGTTGAGGAGAATGTAGAGGAGGGATATATTTGGAAATAAACTGATACAAAAATAGAAGAAATCAATATGACTATTCTTAAAAGAAAATTCAGTGTTTGGTGGGAAATTTTGCTATGTGGGCAAATCACCTAATCTCAGCGGACTATGGTTTCCTCACCGTTAAAATGAGGTGTTTATATTAGGCACCCTCCAAATGACCCTCTAAGGTCACTTCCTGTTTTAAAATCTGTGATTCTGTTGTAGTGAACACCTTCCCCTGCCATGGAGCTTGCTCATTTGGTCTTTCTGACCACAGTGAAACTTGAAAAGGTATACAATTTCTGCCATGTATAAGATTTACCCCTGGGTTGAATACCCTAATTGGTCAATGAGATGAAGCTCCACTAATATTCTAAATTAATGACATATCTCTTTGCTGGTCCATATCCTTCCAACCTCAAAGTATGAGGATGACTCTCTGAGCTATCCCAAGGACCAGGTAGGAGGTGTCCTCAGAAGCCATGAACACATCTTGAGTTGATTCCTGAGATGCAGCTATCCTTCTCATGTTTTGTTGTTGTTAATGCATCTCCCACTGGCACGGCTAATGGAGCTGATGGCAGGGGAAAACCCCAGAATTTATTACTCGTCTGACCACTTCTATGACACAGTATCTAAGAGGCAGTAGGAGTGGCCTGGTGGTAAGGGAATAATAAGCATTTAAGAGAAAGGGACCACCAGAGTGCAGAATCAGGTTGCCATTTGATTGGATTGTGTTTAGTAAAGGTAAAATGGGACAAGACTAATGAGCATCCTTGCAAAAACTAATTCAAGTCTTCAAAATCGTTGAATATTGGTCTTCCATTTTATTGTACTAATGTTAAAAATGGCCAGATTCTGTTCTAATCATTAATACACACAAAGATTCTTTCATGTGTAGTATTCAAAAAGGTACCTTTTTTCTACTTCTTTTTGGGGAGGGGATCCTTAGACTAGAACCAGAAGTCAAATGGGGATGAGAATGACAAGCCAATAGAGGTCAGAAATGGGAAGTTTATTTCCCCTTTAAAGAAAGCAAGATTCTCCAGAAAGGAACTTAGTACATAACTGCTTAGCTAGGCACAGAGAATGGAGGAATGGGTAGGTACCCCGAGTCCCTATGAAATCTAGCACTAGTTGTCTTTAGACTCTATACAAGACTATAATCCTTCATGGCCCTTCATCAAAAGCATGGCTTCCTGTGCACATTGTAGTATGATTGCTATTCAGAGATAAAGTATGATATGGTTCTTAATCTTCATAAAACAATACAGCTTGACCAACAGCAGGCATCTGCCCAAACTGAATCAGCAGTGCAGAGAAAGGAGGGAAATGTCATTTAAAGGAGACTGGTGTGACCAGCCAAGATCAGATATTGGCTTGAATAATTCACCATAAGGGAATGTAAACTAATAAAGCTGAGAAGAAAAAAAAAACCCACCAGAAGGGAAAAGGAATGCAGTGATATGCTATATAATCCTAGAACATTAATAAAGAGGCATCATTATAAATCACAGGAAATTATTATTGCCCTGAATAAGTACAAGCAAGTTTAGAGTTGGGATACAGTGTACAATTACGGATCCTATTATAGTGGACACAGTAAAGGATATTGTGGAAATGTACCAAGAGGTGCCACTGAGGGAAACCAAAAATGTCTTCTGCATGTGAACATCTTTAATACTCATAAAAATCAGGGATATTGAATTTGCCAACTCTACACCAATGGAGGCTTAGCAGGCACCCTCTTAGGTATGTTTCCATAATAAAATGAGATTTCTTAATGGCCATTGCTTGTTAAATCAGCTCTGTCCAACATATGTGAGATAGTCTGTTCTCTGAGACTGAAATCAGATCCTGGAAGAGGGATAGCTTTTGGTCAGCCCCAACCTAAACTGAATAACCTTAGCACTCACCCTACCATGGGATCTTCAGTTAGGATCCATTAATCCTAAAATTATAGCTAGGTGGCACAGTGGATAGAGTACCAGATCTGGAGTCAGGAAGACTCATCTTCATGAATTCAAATCTGGCCTCAGACAGTTACTAGCTGTGTGACCGTGGGGCAAGTCACTGAACCTTGTTTGCCTCAGTTCTTCATCTGAAAATGAGCTGGAGAAGGAAATGGTGAACTACTCTAGTATCTCTGCCAAGAAATCCCCTAACGGGGTCACAAGGAGTTGGGCATGTCTGAACAGCAATAACAACAAAGCCTAAAGCTGGAAGGAACTGCAGAGGCCGTTTAGTTCAACCTCCTTAGTTAATAGATAAGAAAACTGAGGCCCAGGGAGATTAAGTATTACCCAAGGTCACATAGTCATATAGGTAGTTAAGTATCAGAGAAAGGATTTGAACCCAAGTCCTGTGATTCCTGAGACAATGTTATTGGCCACTTACCAGAAAACTCCCTGTGTCATCCCAAGAAGTCTGGTAGAATTGCATGGGGCAAGGCAACATGGGGGCTTCTTGCCCAGATTCAGGTCACCTAAACATGTGTTAATTGCCTCTATAGGAATGGACTAGGAAGAAAAAGGGAGAAAGGCAGGAATTTTCCCCAATCTTTACCTTTAGTAGACCCAACCTCCTCTTCAGAATCTATGAGAGATAGAACATGGTGTAATCCTGACCTTTGGGTCAGAAAGACTGAGTTCAAACCCTGTCTTATTAGCTGTGTGACCATGAGAATATAATTAGCATCTCAGATCTTTATTGTTTTCATCTGGAAAAAAGGAGATAATAATACATAAAATATCTTACAGACTCAAATGAGATCAGGTATTAGTGCCCATACACTTTAAACCATGCTATAAATCTTCATCATTATTATGAATGAATAAATAAGCATTTATTAAGCACTTACTGTATACCAAGAACCTTGCTAAGTACTGAAAATAAAAATAGAAAAGCAAGTCAGTTTCTGCTCAAGGAATTCACATTCCATTTGGGAGAGAGAGAGCAGATATAGAGAAGTTGGTTTTGGGGAGGCTGAGAAAGCTCAAGGGTTCTTAATGCACAATTAAAGATCAGTACGGTGTTCCTCCATCTTACTATCTTGTTACGTTGTTGGGGCTTTCCCAAGGCATTAAGGAAACCCAGTGGCACAGACAACAGCTTTTTAATGGAATTGCAAGGTAATCAAAAGGGGCAGTAGACAGAGTTTAGAACTTGGAGTCAGGACACTTACTAGCTTAGTGACCCTGGGCAAGTCACTTAACCTCTGTTTGCCTCAGTTTCCTCATCAATAAAATTGGGATAATAACAGCAACTACCTCCAAAGGTTGTTGTGAGGATCAAATGAGTTAACATATGTAAAGTACTTTGCAAATCTTAAAACACCATATAAATGCTGCCTATTTATTTCGTGAGGCTATTGAGTAATGGTAATGAAAGACAGAACAGCCTGAAGGATGGAAGTCCAGGCTAAGTATTAAAAAGACCAAGGTGGTTTTCATCATGTCCTCAGATGAGGTCAGTATCAGACTTCAGCATGTTAATCTCAAGACAGAGGAGGAATAATGGTGAAACAGCTATAGAGTGAGATGCTAAGGGAGAGAGATTTATGATGTAGCAATAGATTTTCAAGACTACTAGGAGGAGAGAGGAGGCATATATGGGCTGCCTCATTGTAATTTCTAAGCCTGCAATAATCTATCTATCTGCAAACTTTTGAACCTGCCCTATTGCTCTCCCAGGGCTTATATACCTTGACATTCTCAAATAGAGTACGTGCTCTCCTAACGTGAGCATGAAGTCAGTCCCTTGTTCATTTCAAGGGCAAATTTCAAGATGATGTGATCAAAGATGGTGGTGGGCCTCAACATTGGGAGTAGTTATTTACATCACCCTGGATAAAGAGCCCCGTGGGTACCATATCAAAAGCTCTGTTTGTGACATTCAAAAAAGGAAAAAAACACACACAAAAAACAACCACCATGGAGCCAACAAGCAGCAGGAGGCATTGGGTTGCCTGGCAAACATTCATTTTTTATGTAGATCCTAAAAGCATCGCAGATTTCGAACATAGATCAGAAGAACATAACTAAAAATGGCTGGAAGGCAAACATATTTGAGCTAGGCAACATGCGTTTAAAATACGAATAACCATCTTCCTGTATTAATCACTTCAAATGATTCTGTTTTTCTACAGTATGCAGATGTCTCTTGCTAAGCAAAGTAACACATTTCTATTTCAAGGCTATTAACTGTGGAGCAGCTGTAACGCTATCAGGGAATTTTTAGAAATCATAATGAAATTAAAAAGGCAGAGACAGGGAGGGGGAAAAAAAGCAAATAGCTTCTTCACAGCTATGAGGGTTGATGGCATTATCATATGAAATATATTTGCGAGTACAAGATATACTTCTCTAGTGTGATGTTAAGCTGGTATAATGTAACTAATTGGAACAGAGCCTGGAGGTTTAGAAAAATAAATCTTGACGTAAAGTGGACAAAATGCTTCCCTCAGAGGTACCTGGATGGCCTTTTATCCATACTTGGAGGCTCTTCTGAGCATTTAGGAGGATTGTTTAGTCTTCAAAACATTGACAGAGACTCAGGAGGGCTCTCCCCATGTTACAGTTTGAATCAGGCAGCCAATGGTTATTTGGTGAGCACCTACAGTCACCCAAACACCTCCTAGTACTCTCTGGGCACCAAAGATTCAGAATGAAGTCCAGGGTGTTTCTCTTTCATCTATGGTGGGAATGAACTTGATCATATTAGTTTTTAATTACAAGAAAAACTTACATCATTGCATAATCATCAAAGGTTTACAAGGTACTTATAAGGAGAGGCATCCTG
>CM053591.1:136337837-136350928 GCA_028646515.1 Pseudochirops corinnae
AGAAAGAAAGAAAAAGAAAGAAAGAAAGAAAGAGGGAAGAAAGAAAGAGGAAAGAAAGGAAGGAAGGAAAGAAGGAAGGAAGGAAGGAAAGAAGGAAAGAAGGAAGAAAGAAGGAAGGAAAGAAGGAAGGAAGGAAGGAAAAAGAGAAGGAAGACAAAAAAAGACTTTCCTCATAGGATTGTTATAAGGAGAAAATGAGATAATGTTCATCAAGTTTTTCAAACTTTAAGGTGGTGCATAATAATTATTATTATGAACAATGCTTTGAAATAAGTATCATTATCTACACATAAGGAAATTATTGTTATTCTCATTTTATAGATGAGAAAACTGAAGCTCAGAGAGGTTGTGATTGCCCAACAAGTATTGTCATCATCTCCATTTTACAGATGAGTAAACTGAGATTCAAAGAGATGAAAAGTAACTTGCCTAGAGTTATAGAGCCAGTAAATGAAAGAGTAAGGACTTGAACCCAGGCCATGCTGGTTAATGTTGAACAACCATCTCTCAGTAGAAAAAAAAAAGAGTATCCAGGAGTGGGGAACCAAGTTTTACAGAACAAATCCCCTTAATAAAAAGATTAGTTCTGTGAAGTTTGGATTCAGTCAAAGGGCCACACTTGAGGACCTAGAGGGCCACATATGGCTTGGAGGCCACAAGTTCCTCATCCCTGTCACAGACTAACATGCTTTTGTATTTAATCTGCATCATTAAAACTTTCTTAAGTCTAGTCAACAAAACAGTAAATCAAGCCCTGGTTTCCAGCTTTTGTGTATTTCCAAGCTGTGAATGTTCTCAATGAAAATTCAACAGTCTTAGAATTGACTCAAGAACATGCCTGACTTGAAACCAGTTGTACTCTAAAGCATGGTGCTCTTTTGGCTTTCCCATACTGCTCTTCCATGGATTACTATAAGTTTGCTTGTATTTCACTGAAGTATTGATGTTCCATTTTTATTATGGTCATCTGCATACCTTTTGGGTTCACCCAGTGGAATGTAAGATACATAAAGAGAGGAATTACATCTCATTTATCTTTGATCTTTGTCTCCTACTCCAACATCTGGCAGTCATCCAAACCTCCTGTATACTTAATATATTCTTGACATTTTTAATTGAGTTGAATTTTGTATCATGTTTACATAGCAATTTCCACCTATTATTTCCTCATTCCCTTTCTTCTTCCTTCCCTACCTCTTGAATCTTCTTCATGGAGTCTTTCATTATATCCCTTAACCAGATCAGTCCCTTGCTTCTGGAATTTCTCATATCACTCTCTTTGATCCCACTTTTATGGTTAATCATTTTCTTGCCTGCAATATATATGTTGGTGTACATAGTTAATGAATCCCCTACTTAATGAAGAGAAAGGATGATGTCACCGAACCATCCTATCACAGAAAGAACGTTGGTCTTGGAGGCAGAAAAGCTGAATTAAGATTGCAGCTTGGACCCTGGCTTACTGTGTGATTCTGGGAAAGGCAAATAACTTCCCATCTATAAAATGTGGATACAACACTTAGAACACCTACCTCACAAGGCTATTGTAAGGAAACTTTTTAAAATGACATATAATATTACATTAGAGTAATAGAAAAGTAGTATATTAATGTGAGCTATTATTTGTATACCCTTTTTAAAGCCTTGAATGATACATTTAAAGTTGGAGGTAGGCCTTGCACCCAATGCTTATCGTACATATCTGTCTGATTTTCTGCAATAATTATGACTTACTCTTCTCCCCTTCTAGTAATTATCTATTAATGAAGCTGTAATATCCCAATTCTGCTTGGAGCCAGTATTCTTTTCATCTAGCAAGGGGAGATGTGAGTGGGAAGTAGTGAAGTAGTGGGCAGCAGAATGCCAGGAAAGCTAAACCCATTAAGTGCACACATAATTGGGGAGGGGGAGGAAGAAAAGACTTTAACAGGAATTATCAAACATAGGGACTATCAAAGAGAAATTCCTATCTCAGTTTAGGCACACAAAAGTAACCAAAACATCTTCTACATGATGTCAGTTAAATCCTTAAAACTAATCTTGAAATAAAAGACACATGATTATCTGAAAGAATAGCTATTACTGCAGCTCCTTGAGCAAATTGGGTCCACCTTGACCTGAGGTGTGGTTTCCCAACTCTCAATAGAATCCAAAGGGCTTCTGGTCTCCTGTCAGTCCAGCAGAGAAGAGACAGACCATGAGGGTTAAGTTCAAACCCATGCTTTCCTGCTCAACCAGAAGGACAGAGAGTAGGGTCAAGAGAAGAAAATGACGACAGGGGACAATACTGATCTTCTACATTCCATCTCCACCATATCTAAAGACAAACTGATTTGTTCCCTTACTTTCCCAAGTGATAAGTCAGTTTTGAATCAAAAGGATCTTACCTTCCTTATTACAAAAATCTATCCTTTAATATCATTAGTTACTCATTCGGTCCCATTTTTCTTGTAGGAGCCAAGTGGAAGGAAGGCAAGGTGGTTGTAAGAAACTGACGCAAGTGCAATGATCACACCCTGGTAAAACTATCTGGGCAGATGGTCTAAACCAGACTGAAAGTAATCAACCAGCCTCAAACCTATTGGTGATTTAGGAGGATGTCTATCCTAAGTGTGTGAAGAATTCCCCTTGGTGGAAAGGGTAGATGAGAGCAATTTGTTCCAATGGCCACAAAGGCATGCATTGAAGACGCATTGAGATAATTCAATGTATCCCAGGCCATCGAGAGTCTTCTTGACTTTTGACCTGACATTGGACTTTGATGACTCTGTAAGAGAAAGTGAGACTGAAGACTTGGTGCAACTCTACCTCACTTAAACCTAATTCATGCACAAGCCAAGACATCACCTCATACTGTCATTGGCCCTTTTTAATATTATCTTCTCCCTATTGCAAATAGAGAAAATTAAATTGGGTGCAGCTGTTAATCATAATATGGTCAAGTATAGTTGAGCAGGAAAGCTCAGACATAGTCAACACTCAATAAATGTTTGTTGAATTTTAATTTGTTGAATTGGAATAGTCAAAAAAAGACATTCTCATTTGCATGTCATAGGAAAGCAAGTATATTTTGAAGATAAAATTCAAGAAAGTAAATGAAAATGGAATGAATGAAAATGTTTTTCTTCAAGAAGAAAAAGGCTACTTTCATCTTGCCTTTAAAACACTGCCTAATAATGACAAATAAAGGTTACTAGCGAAAGAAACACTCCACACTAGCACATCATTACAAGGAATATAGTTTTCTCTCCCTTTCTTTATTAGAGATATAAGCTGTCAAGAGCTTAAGATTAAATCTGAACAAAACTAACAATCAATCCTACTCATAATATTTTTCCCCAATGGAAAAGAACTATTTTGTGTGAATAAATAATTTCTCTTATATCCCGTGGTAATAATAAGTTTTTAGAATCTCAAGCTGACCTAGTGAGAAAAGAAGAATCAGGGAGCCCAGTTTAAGGACCCTTTTTAAAATCTAACATAGACATAATGCCCAGGAGGAGTGGTAGGTGGATTTCACAATGAGAAAAAGGATATTGTGCCGGTGCAGTACCTGAGTGGTAAGCATCTTTGTCCATACAATGAAATGGAAGTATAGCAAAAGTATGGTTAAAAGAGTTAAAATTCCTTCTCTAATTCTTAAAAAATGTACTATATATGACAGAAGTATTGCGTATATATGTATATATATATATATATATACACACACACACACACACACACACATACATATATGTAAATAGTTTCCTATACATATGCCTCACTAATATTATACTCCAAGTGTGTACCCACTCTTTCCATGCATGCTGTGTATATTTGTGGGAGAATGAACTCTGCTATTATGGGGTTAGTACTTTGTAGCTATTATTCTTGCTATACCATCTTAGCAAATGTCTTTGCTTTAAACTAATTGTGTCTCCTGGCTGACTGTAAATAGGAGGCACACAGGGGCGGAGGCTTGTGAGCTACAATTTTAGCAATGGGTATCCATCCATAAAGTACCCTTTGAAACCTTAGAGTCACTCCACTGAGGATCCAACCTTTAACTTGTGATTTCTAGGTTGAGGAGGTAGCCCCAGAGACAGTGCTATACTGGCATAGAAACAAAGATTGTTTGGTAGCCACTATGCTGAATATAAAAGGCAGCTGGGTAGTATAGTGGATAGAGCACTGGGCCTGGAGTCAAGAAGATCTGAGTTCAAATTTGGCCTCAGACACTTACTAGTTATGTGACCCTGGCAAGTCACTTAACTCTTATTTGCCTCAGTTACTCATCTGTAAAATGGGGACATACTGGAGAAGGAAATGGCAAACCACTCTGGTACCTTTGCCAAGAAAATCCTATGGACAAAAGTCCAAGGGATCAAACAGAGCTGGATATGACTGAACTACAACAACAACAACAATGCAGAATATATATGCAGATATATATGCTAAATATATGTATGTTTATATACATACATGTGTAGGTATGTATACATATAACATATTTTATATAGGATATCTAGTATATGTGGTTATGTATTACCTACATATATATATATATATATATGTGTGTGTGTGTATGTGTGTGTGTGTGTGTGTGTGTGTGTGTTGTGTGTTTGTATGCCTCATCCTCTCTTTTATGATTTAAGGTAGTGATAACAAAAGTTTAAATCATAAAAGAGAGGATGAGGCATATATACAAATAGACACAAGATAGGAAAGTATTTATTGCAAAGTAGAGGTTGGAGTAGAATAAGAAATTTAAAGAGGGACAATTTATAGCTGGAAAAATCAGGGAACATTTCAGAGAGGAAGTGACATCTGAGGAAGATGAAAATATGAACGAAAAAAAGTTTTTTTTCTCTAAAGCAAAGAATAAGAAAAGGGGGAAAATTAGAGGAGATTTTTTTTTAGCCTTACCTTTCACACATATATTCTTTCCCTCTCTTTCTATCTCTTTCTGTCTCTTTCTTTGTCTTTTTGTCTCTTCTTCCTCCTTCCTCCCTCTCTTTCCCCTTCTCTGTCTCTTTTATATACATATACACACATACAAACATATGAACATAAATAAGTATATAGTTCAACATTTCAATAATGCAGAGTATATAATTTCAATTAACCAGAGAAGGAATTTTAACTCTTTTAACCACACTGATGCTATACTGCCATTGCATCCAACCTTGAGCCAAATCATCTTCAAAGCATTTCTGCCTGTGACAGAATGATTTGTTATTGTTGGGTTGCTTGTGAAAGCTGAGCTCCTGGCATGGGTTTTATTTTAGGGAAAGATTACTTTCAAAGGAAAAAGAAACCTGATGTGAATCACATGAACTTTATAGTTGAGAACACTCTTCAATTCATGCTCAACAATTTTGACCTTTAAACACACCTTCTTTGTTTTAATTCCTTTATCTCTGAATTGGTATCATTTATTTGAAAAGATCCCGTTATTAAAACTGCACATCTGAAATATCTCACTGAATTTATTAACCTCACCAGAAACAAAAGCCGTTCCATGACAATGGAGTCGTTATAAAACCCCATTAACTCTACCTGGTTTTGACGAATAAAATTGAGTTGAAAATTCTAAATATGGAAGAAGCCAATATGGAAGCCAATATGGAAGAAGCCAAATATGGAAAGTCAGTATTGTGTTTATCTTGGAAATCTATGGTCTAATGGCAACAGTGCTGCATTCAGAGTAGAAGGATCCAAGTTCAAATCCATTTTGGTTAGGGTTTGTGACTTTATTGGCCAGGTTATTTGGAGTCTCAGTCTTCTCAACTATAAAAATAAAGATATTGGACAAAACAACTTTGAATATTGCCTTCTGTCTGCAGAGTTTATGATTCCCAATGCCCAGGATATAGAGTAAATACTTAATAAATGTTTACTTGGGTTTTATTTTCATTTTTTTAATCAAACATATGCTTTTTTTTTTTTTTTTTACCAGCATAAAGGGTTTCTGGTAAGAACCTCCCTTTACCAATGCAGATCAGAGCCTTTCCCCAAAGTCACAGCCTCAGAGAGATGCCTAGGGGTCCTGAGAGCAACATCATCATTGTCATCTAGCACTTTAAAGATTTGCAAAGTGGTTTACATATGTTCTCATCTGGTTCTCAAAACGACCCACTGAAGTAAATGCTGAGACTATCTCCATCTTACATATAAGAAAACAGGCTGAGAAAGAAGGCTGTGTAGGGATCCACAATTACTTAGTGTCTGAGAAAGGACTTGAAGTTAGGTCTTCCTGACTCTTTAGTCTAATACTCTAGCCAATGTAGAACTCAGGTGCCTCTGGGTGATCTGCTCATTGCCACTATCTATCAGAGACAGGGCTTAGACTTGGATCTTCCTTGATTCTGAGGTAGTCTGTATCTGCTACACACCATGCTATCTCACACTGAAGAACCGATTCATTTCCTTATGATTTCTAATGTCAGGGCTATGGAAAATAGAGAGAAGACTAGCAATGAGCCCTCTATGGAAATAGAGGACAACCTAATTCAAGACAACATCCTTCATAAGGGGGGGTTCTATACTTCTGAAAAGGTTCTGATTAACATGGGACAAAAAGATGAAGAAAGCTTAAGATTTGTATTTAACTTAAAAGAAAAAAAGAATCCATGTCTAACTCATGGGAATTTCTAAGGCAGTGAATCTAAAAGTAGGCTTTAATTATCTCCAGAATGCTAAGGGAGCCTTTTCTAAGGGCAAAACATTGTTTGTTCTACTGGTTAAAGTACCTCTAACATATGGTTCTCCAAGAGACCTTTGATCATGTCTCTCTTTTTAGTCCATTAGGAATATTTTCTCCACTTCCTTTCCTGAAGAGTCAACACACAATATTAAAACTCCTGTCAGTAGAGTCTAATTAACAAAATGACTTTAGAAGATCACTTACAACATAAAATATTAAGTCACTCCAAAAACTAATATTCTCTTCACCTCATAAATTAAAATAAGCAAGAGATTTAAATGAAATGAAAATTTGACACATATCACCCTGTGTCTCTCTCTCCCCTCCAAGAGACAGACTACTCCCAGCAGTATTTAACAATTACAAAAGCAGGATGCAGTGACCAGGCAAGCCTTAGCCAGTTCTTAAAAAGAATTTCAGTCTCTCCCTCCCTTGATCTCAGACTGTGTTCACAAGTCATTCTAAGTTCATAACCAAAGCCCATCAGTTATATGTGTTTTTATTCTTAGATTCAGGGCTGTTGAGGGGCTCAGTTCTGTTCCCATTGGACTAAATGGTTGTCATTTATCTGCTTGGTGTGTTTGGGGTATAATCAGACAGAAACCCTAATTTGTTTGAAGAATGCAAAGGGCTATTTGATATTAATTCGGGGAATGATTAATCAAAAAGAGCTTGTTCTTCCAGTAGGAAGCTAGAGTTGAGGTCATTAGTAGGGCAAAAGCAGGAAGCAAGTTTTGCCTAGAAAAATATCTCACAGGTTTTTAAAAGCAAAAACAACCATCTCCATTTATTTTCAGGGTTTTCATCTTAAAGAAATACTGTATCAAATGAGTTGGAGAAACACTATCTTATTTCTAAAAATGTTATTCATTTTCCCTTTCATCTCCACCATCTTAAAACCCCCCAATTTGGGGAGAATGAAGACAGGAGACACCCATAAAGCAACAGAGATTTCAGACCAGAAGGGATCTGAGAGGGCATCTTTCATTTTACAAATGAGGAAACTGAGTCTTAGAGATGTGAAATGATCAGGAAGATGACAAAGCTGAGATTTTAAACCAGAACATCAGACCCCAAATCCAGCACTTCATTGCAGCACACTATGGGGCAGGTAGGAGGCACAGGGGACAGAAGGCAGGGCCTGGAGTCAGGAAGATCTGAGTTCAAATGGGACCTCAGACACTTAGCAAGTCACTAGCACTCTGTGTCATTTTCTTTTTCTGTAAAGTGAATTGAAAATGGAAATGGAAAACCACTGTCAAGAAAACCCCCAATGGAATCATGAAGAATTGGATATAACTGAAATGACTGAACAATAATGGGAGGAGCTGTTGAGGTGGTGATTGGGAAATAATATAGGACAGACTTTGGAATCCACCCCTTCCCTACTCTCATCAACTCATTATCCCCAAACCGTAGTATCCTTGAAAATGGTTAAGTTTGGTCCAGTTCAGTTGACAATCACATGGAGGGGTACAGGTCACTGTCTTGGATTGAGGTGCTGTTGACTAGTGTTGGAAAAACCAAACAAGGCAAAACAAGATGTATTCCCTGCCTTTTTATTGGGTGGGTAGAAATGCATGACGCCAAGACATCAGAAACACATTAAATGCCCATTAACATAATGCGAGCTATAAACAAGTACTGAGGTGGCAATGTGCAAAGTAATGGAAGCAGATAGAGCTAATCTAAGGTTTCCCGGAGGGCATGATGGCTGAGCAGGATTTTGAAGGAGAAGAAGGATGTGGTTGATTTTGTAGCAGAGATGGAAAACGCCCAGAGAGCAAGGAGCAGCTGTTTTGTTCAGTTGGTTCCAACAGAGTCCATAGTAAGAAATGATGAGAAGTGGGTCAACGTGACCATCACTGGATGAAGATATTGGTGGTCATCTGAAGGGGTTCGTCTGTATCCTCCAAATTATTATTTAATTATATACTCTCTAGTATTACTCATTAACTATGTGTAATAATCCAATCTCACCACAGGAAGTTTCTGACTTTTGAAGGCTTTCACAACTTGGCCCCTTACCACTTTTCCAGTCTTTTCATACTCTACATCCTTTCACATACTCCATGATCCAGCAGCACCAGCCTTCTTGTTCTTAACCATATATAACACTCGATAACATGACTTTGTGCCTTTTCATTGACTGCCCCCATTATTGGAATACTCTCTCCTCCTCCCCCCTACCTCCTGATTTCTCCAACTTTTCTCTAGACTTAGCTTAAATCTCACCTTCTGTGAGAGGCCTTTCCAAATTCCCCTCACTACTCATGGCTTTGCTCTATTACCTCCCATTTACACAATATACATACATATATGGACAACTAAGTGGTGCAGTGGATAGAGTGCCAAGCATGGAGTCAGGAAGACCAGAGTTCAAATCTGGCCTCAGACACTTACTACCTGTGTGACCCTGGGCAAGTCACTTCATCCTGTTTGCTTCAGTTTCCTCATCCATAAAACGAACTGGAAAAGAAAACAGCAAACCACTCCAGGATGTTTGCCAAGAAAATCCCAAATGGGTCACAAAGAGTCACGTACAACTGACAAATAACTGAACTGAGAAAGGTTTGTGGAATATATTACATATGATTTTCCACACAATACTTGAGGAAATAGGGGGTGCATTTGTTTCTCTCCTACAGATAAGACGCCTTAAGCAATTTGCCCTAAGTCTCATAATTAGGGGCAGAGCTGTGACTTGAATCAGGTTCCTCAGCTTCTACACCATCACCCTTTCATAGCATGCCATGCTGTGTCCTAGATTCTGCCACAGATCAAAGACCAGGTGTTTGTTTCTAGAAAGATGGGAAAGCTCATGGCTTGAAATGTTTCCCGGTGTACTTCCAACTTGTGATTTTCTCAGTTTCACTTTGGGGCTTTTTGAATTCTTCTTCAAAATATGAAACTCAGAGGGAAGCATAAAATTAGGCCCTCCCATTCAAGGCCCTCTCCCTGGCCATCCTCTCACTTTTCTACGGTTCCTGCCAATGGTTTCTCCCCCTCTGCATTATCCTTGGGGTCAAATACTCCTAGAGTTGCTCCTGTGCCTACAAAGTTGACTGACTGGAGTTGTATTTAGCTGACTGATAGGTTCATTCTGAAATTTCTGATTTAGGTCCCCATATTTCTTGCCATAGCGCAGAAATGAACAAATCCCAATTGTTTTTAAATCTTTTTTGAGGGAGAGGGAGAAAGCAAAGCAATTGGGGTTAAGTGACTTGCCCAAGGTCACATACCTAGTTAAGTGTCAAGTGTGTGAGGTTGCATTTGAACTCGGGTCCTCCTGACTCCAGGGCCAGTGCTCTATTCACTGTGCCACCTAGATGCCCCCCCAACTTAAAAAAAAGAAAATAGAAGTCTATATTTCTGATCTTTGCCAGGGCGAGGGGTACCCAGGGAGGTAAGTGCTGTAGCTATTCCTTATTCCCCTGGAATTCTGTTTGAATTCATCAAGGATCCAGGATTGTAGATCTAGAAGGAAACTTAGAGACAATCAAGTCCAACCCCCTCATTTTACAGATGAGGAAACAGAGTTCCAGAAAAATTGAGCGACTTGCCTGGGATCATGTAGCTAGTGAGCATCTGAGGCAGGATTTGCTTCTAAATCTTTTTGACTCCAGTAGCTAGGTGGCTAAATGGATAGTCTCAGGTCTGGAGTCAGGAAGATCTAAGTTTAAATCCAACCTTCCTTGGATACTTGCTAGCTTTGTGACCCTGGGCAAATCACTTCACCCTGTTTGCCTCAGTTTCCTCATCTGGAGAAGGAGATGGCAAACCACTCCAGGATCTTTGCCAAGAAAACTCCAGATGGGGTCACCGAGTGGATGTGACTATGACAAACTGAACAACAACAACTTCTGCCTCCAAGTCTGATGTCTTATCCCCACTAAGCCATGCCACCTCTCAAAGGATGGCGGGAGAACAAAGGTGGGTTTCCCAAGCAGACATTGCTGGTGAGTTGGTACTGTTTAGGGGTAATTGCTTTCTACTTTAGTCTGTCACAATACATTTTCAGACAGGGTGGATCCTATTTTGGCATGCTCTTTTACTGTCCATAAAGAGCATAAAATTGCCTTTTCCTTCTCCCTCCCCACTTTAATTTTGCCCTTTCTCTGACAGTTGGCCGTTCCATAGTCAGGCCCAGTGGCAGACTGGGTCACTGAATAACTCTCTGACTCTGGATGTTTTGAGGCCAATGGCCAATGATGCCACTTGATCGTTCCCTAGTCACCAATGAAAGTGGCAAATAGCAGTTGAGAAGCCAGGAAACATAGACAGTGGAGCCCAAGGCCAACCTGAGTGGCCTTTATCCTGGAGGTTCTCAGAAAGGTCTTTAGCCAAAAGAGTTGCAGGACGAATGTACAAGGGCTCCAGTTTGTGGGTAAATAATTGCCAGGTTGCTACTGCCAGGATGAAGTAAAGCATTGAAGTGATTAGAAATAATGGCTGGATAATTGCATCAATTTTCTACGCCTCTTTGGCAGAGGACTTCTTACCTTTGAGTGCCAGGCTGGTATCACTAAGGGCCTCGGTTCCAGCTTTGTTCATTTTAGCTCCTAGAGAGTACCTGGCTTTCTTTGTGGGTTTTTTTCCCCATCTCTTTTTTCCTCAAAAGAAAAATGTTCTTGCCTATGAACAGTCAATTTTCAAGAAATCAGTTGTTGAAGTGGTTGGTCTGTTGAATCACCATAGCACACAGATAACTTCATCTTTGAATACTCATTCATTCACTCAACAAAGAGTGGTACTCTGTACCATGTGGACACAAAGAAGAATGAAATGTGATCTCTGCTTTCATGGACCTTATGGCATAGTTGTTGTTCAGTAATTTCAGTCATGTCTGACTCTTTGTGACCCCATTTGGGCTTTCTTGGCAAAGATCCTGCAGTGGTTTGCCATTTCCTTCTCTAGCTCATTTGACACATGAGGAAACTGAGGCAAACACAGTGAAGTGACTTGCCCAGGGTCACACAGCTAGTATCAAAAGTTAGATTTGAACTCAGGTCTTCCTAATTCCAAGCCTGACATTATTCACTAACTACTGGAGTCAAGAAGATTTAGGAGCAAATCTTGCCTCAGATGCTCACTAATCATATGTCATGATGGTCTCTGTTTTCTTCTAGATCAGCAGTTCTCAACCTGTGAGTCACGACCCCTTTGGTGGTCGAACAATGCTTCCACAGGGGTCACAGGGGTCACCTAAGACCATTGGAAAACATATTTAGGAACCCAGACACTGCTCCTCTATCTGTCTCCAGGCAGGTCTGCCCACGTGCAGGTATGCCCACATATGAGTATTAAAGGGTCGTGGCGTTAGGAAGGTTGAAAACCACTGGTCTAGATTTATAATCCTGGGTTATTTCAAGGAATTCAAACAGAATCCCAGGGGAATAAGAAAAATAGTAGCACCTACCTTCCTGGGTACCCCTCTCCCTGGCAAAGATCAGGAAAACAAATTTCTGTCTTTTTAAAAACAAATTTAGAACTCATTCATTCCTGTGCTGTGGCAAGAAATACGGGGACCTAAATCAGAAATTTCAGAACAAACCCATCAGTCAACTAAACACAACTTCAGCCAACTTTGTAAGCTCAGGAGCAGCTCCAGGGGTGTTTGACCCCAGGGATAATTCAGAGGGGGAGAAACCATTGGCAGGAGCCATAGAAAAGTGAGAGGCTGGCCAGGGAGGTGGCCTTGGATGGGAGGGCCTAATTTTATGCTTCCCTCTGAGTTTCATATTTTGAAGAAGAATTTTAAAAGCCTCAAAGTGAAACTGAGAAAATCACAAGTTGGAACTACACCGGGAAACATTTCAAGCCATGAGCTTTCCCATCTTTCTAGAAATAAACACCTGCTCTTTGTTCTGTGGGAGAATCTAGGACACAGCATGGCATGTTATGAAAGGGTGATGGTGTGGAAGCTGGGGAGCCCGATTCGAGTCCCAGCTCTGCCCCTAATTATGAGACTTAGGGCAAATCACTTAAGGCTTCTCAGCGTCAATTTTTTCATCTGTAGGAGAGAGACAAATGTACTCCCTATTTCTTCAAGCATTATGTGCAAAATGCTTTGTAATGTAGTACATAAACCTTTTTGGTTTACTCATTTTTCAATTGTGTCTGCCTTTTCACGACTCTTTTCGAGTTTTCTTGGCAAAAATACTTGAGTGGTTTTCCATTGCTTTCTCCAGCTCATTTTGTGGATGAGGAAACTGAAGCAAACAGGATGAAGTGACTTGCCCAGGGTCACACAGATGGTGTATCTGAGGCCAGAATTGAACTCAAGAAGATGAGTCTTCCTGACCCCAGCCCGGACACTCTAACTATTATTAGCAATGAGATTTGAAGGTTCCAAAAACCAGGCATAGGTCCAAATTTCTTTCCTTCTGCTATTCCAATGCTCCAG
>CM053591.1:136351428-136376449 GCA_028646515.1 Pseudochirops corinnae
AGACAGACAGAGACAGAGCCACAGCGAGAGACAGAAAGAGACGGGGAGGGGGAGAAGGAGAGAGGGAGAGAGAGAATGTCAGTCATAAATGGGTGTATTGGGAAGCAAGCATGTTCTCTTCTCTCCTATATCTCTGCTACTCACCTTTGGTCTAAAACAACCCTCAATTAAGATGGCTTAACTGGTTTGTTGGCCCTGTAGCAAAGCATCCAGACTAGTGTTGGATTTTGTGGCAGAAACTAGAAAAAAAGTGCGATTCAAAAGATCTATTCCCTGAACACCAGGAGGAATGCATGCAATAACCACTTAAATTTATCCGTGCTTTATTATGTTTGTTTGTTTTCAAAACTCTGGTCATGTATGTGAGAAAGACCTCATGGTGCAATGTGGAAAGAGGGCTGGATGCGGGGTCAGGGTTACCTGGGTCTGGGTGACCTTGGTCCAGTCCCTTGTCCTTTCTGGGCTTCAGATTTTTCATTTGAGAAATGAGAGGGTCAGACTAGGTGATCCTGCCCTCCCTTCCAGTTTGAAATCCGTGATCCCTGATGATCTCATTTGCTCTTTATAACCATCTTCTGAGATTGTCAGGGAAGATGAAAGAAGAGGGATCCACAGAGGTAAGTGACTGGCCCAAGGAGACAGAGCCCATAAAGGGGAGGATCAGAGCGTGAAACCTGGTCTGCTGACTGTTAGTTCATTGATTCCGGTCTACAACAGCAACAACAATAGCGATAGCACAAAACCCCAAAACAAACCCTCTAAAAAAAAAACCACTTGAATAAAACAAAGCAAGCAAGAGGAGGCCAGGCAATATGCAACATTTGTCCCCAGATAAATACCTGCCTAAACTAAAGGGATGCAGGAAGGCTGTCAAAGAAAACGGGGAATGAGAACGGCAGAAGCCAGACAGGAGGAAGTCTGAGCTAGGGCTTCTTGTGGTTACAACCATGTATTGTTTCTTCTCTTTCTGGCCTGAGGGCCCAGAGTTGGGGCAGATCGAGGGGAGAATGTGGATACTGAGTGGCATAGTGGATAGCACTCTGGACTTAGAGTCAGAAGACCCAAGTTCAAATCCTGCCCAGATACTTACTTAGCTGAGTGACCCATGGCAGGTCATTTAAACTCTTTCAGCCTCAGCTTTCCTTCTCTGTAAAATGGGAATAATAATACCAGCTACCTTTCAAGGGTATTATGAGAGTCATTTTAACGTATGTAAATTTTTTCCTAATCTTACAGCACCATATAAACATTAGCTATGATAGTCAACATTAACACAGCACTGTAAGATTCGACCGAGTCCTTTACATGTCTCGTCTGATTCTGACAGCAGCTCTGGCAGCAAGGCGGGTGCTACTGCTACCCTTGTGTTACAGATGGGGAGACTGAGGCCATAACTGTGGTTGTTGTGTTGTGTCATTGTTGTTGTTTTGATCTTACTGTGTTCCTTTCTTTATACTGTAAATTACGCAGCCATTAATAAGGAGAAAGATGTGTGATCTCCTACAAGCCCCAGTCTGGGTCAGTGTCTGTAGAGGGGGCACAGCTGGAAATGTTCCATAGCTCTCAAACTGCAGAAGAACGAAAACTTGTGTGTAGTGTTCTCTGTCTGTCTGTCTGTCTCTCTTTCTGTCTCTGTCTCTGTCTCTCTGTCTCTTTCTGTCTCTCTCTGTCTCTCTGTCTCTCTGTCTCTCTCTGTCTCTCTCTGTCTCTCTGTCTCTGTCTCTGTCTGTCTCTCTCTCACACACACATACACTCTTTCCTTCTTCTCTCTCTCTCTGTCTCTTTCTCTCTGTCTCTATCTCCCTCTGTGTCTCTCCCCCACCCCTTCACCCCTAATGTTCCCTATCATGTGCACCTTGGATTAATAGCTCCTCTCGTACTCCTGGAGCAAAGGTTGCCCAGCAGCTTTCTCCTCTTCCTGCTGCCTGTCAGGAGAGGAAATCACAAGTTTCAGTAAAGCCTGACATGGAAGGGACAGGAGAGCACAGGAAATCACCGGGAAGAATGCAAGGAGCAGTGAGAAATCACAGAGACTGTCCAGCTGGTGCTGGACCGGAAAGGCCCCGCCACATGTGTGCCTGCCTGTTTGCTATCTTTGGTAATTCCAGGAAAGAAAAAAACCTGCTGCTTTTACCTTAGCATTGCAAACCAGTCACCCAAACTGCTGGTTTAATATGCAGGCTTAGAATCCCGGCTTACAAATCTCCAGGACACAAAAGCCTCCGAATGTTCGATTTAGATAATGAAATTATATATAATTATGTATAATATATGTGTATGTGTGCATATACACACATATGTAGTTGATATTTATATAAACATTTTCATAAATATTCCATGTGCTCCTCACAATAGTTCCTGTGAAGCAGTTAGATATTATTATTTCCATTTTTCAGATGAAGAAACTAAGAGAGATCAGTCACTATTCACCAAGGATGTGGGATTTCATAACTGAGGAAATTCCTTCCATTAACACAGAACAACAATTCTTTTGCAACTTACAGACCTAGAGACTCTGCTCCTCACTCTTCAGACTTTTCTACCTCCTCTCATCAGTGGCATCTGCCTCGCTCCTCTCTCTTCAGTCCCCAGCCCAAGCCGTCATTTTATGAGATGCTCTGGCCGTGGCCGCTCCAATCCTGCTTCCATTACCCCATACCTATTTTTTCTCTGTATTTGTGTTCCCAGCTCTTAGTAACATAGTATTTAAGTGTTTAATTAATATTTCTTTTCCTCTTCCTCCTCCTTCTCCTCTTTCTCCTCTTCCTCCTCCTCCTCTCTCTCTTTCTCTGTCTCTGTCTCTGTCTCTGTCTCTGCCTCTGTCTCTGTCTCTGTCTCTCTCTCTCTCTCCCTTCCTCCTTCTCTCTCTCTTCTTTCCCTTTTCCCCTCTTTCTTCTCTCTTTCTCTTTTCTTCTTTTCTCTCCATTCTCTCTTTCCCTTCTCTCTCTCACTCTTTCTCTCTTTTCTTCTTTCCTTCTTTCTCTTCTCTCTCTTTGCCTCACTGTCTGTCTGTCTGCCTCTGTCATTGTCTGGAGGGGGGGAGGGGTACTAAGAAATTAATTGCCATGCCCTCAGTCACATAGCTGATATGAATCAGAGGACTGGATCTCACATCTTCCTGACTCCAAGGCTGACCACTCCGTTGCACTTTTCCCAAATACTTAGGGAATTCCAATTAATGTGGAATTCATTGCAAGTCCCTTCTGATATAATAATCTAAATGGCAGATCGTCTTGTGTATAAAATAATGGAGTGAAGAGAAGAGCACGCTATTAACCCTTCCCATAAATTCATTCTCCAGCCGTGCTCCCCCACATCAGGGTCACAGAGGGGAACGCTGACACTTACTGATGGGATGTCTAGCTCCTCCTTCTTCATCTAATCAACTATTTCTGCTCCTTCTTTATGGCCTGGCTTTGATGAGAACACGCCTTCCCTGGAAAGGTCAGTGTGTTCTGAAGACGGTCTCCTTCCCATCAGCCAAGTTTTCCTGGGCTTTAAGTCTCCTCCCTTCTGAAGAAAACCAAATATAGTCAGCAAAAGTGACAAGCCATAAATGAGCTGGTTCAAAGGTGTCAGCGCTGATTGTCCCTGCAAGTGATATTTCCAACCCCCATTAACTTCACCAGGAATGATGTCTATGAGCCCAGGGAGAACGATCTCATTAATTTTTGTCTTGGTCTATTTGCAGTGGCCACTGGACACTGTATGTCAATAAGATTGTGTGCTCTCAAGGTGGGTAAGTGTAAAAATTGTAATATTTCATCCCTGTGGAAGAGACCTGAGAGATCGTTTAGTCAAATTCCTACATTTTATAACAGAATGGTACGGTGTAAAGAATGCCAGATTTGGATTCGGAGGGCCTGAGTTCGAATTCTGACTCTGGTATTTACTACTTACGGGACCATGGACAACATAACTTCACTTTAAAAATTGAAGGGGTTTGGGGCGGCTAGGTGGCACAGTGAATAGAGCACTGGTCCTGGAGTCAGGAGGACGAGTTCAAATTCAGCCTCAGACACTTAACACTTGCTAGTTGTGTGACCTTGGGCAAGTCACTTAACTCCAATTGCCCTACCCTACCCCCTCCAAAAAGCAAAAAAAACCACTCACACACACACAAATGAAGGGGTTGAATCAAATTATTTCTAAGTTATTTTTCAGCTCTGAATCTATAATCCTATCAAACTGAGGCCTAGAAAAGTAAAGAGATGTGTCCAAGGCCTTACAGCTAATCAGCTAATGAATGGCAGAGCGAGAACTAGACACCAAATCTCCCAAATCCCAGGGCAGGGCTCCTTCTGCCATTATTCCAAGGATGTCAAACTAAAGGGTATTAAATATCTTCTAACAATCAAGGGGCAGACTCAGGATGCAGGAAGAAAAATGCATTTTTGGACACTGACAGTACAGGAATTTGCTTTGCTTGACTATGGGTCTTCGTTACAAGGTCGTTGTTTTCAGTGGCTGGGAGGGCTGGGAAGTGGCTAGGGAAATGGAAAGAGAAAAAGAAGGGAGAAGAGAAGGGATGAGAGGAGAGAAGAGAGGAGGGGAGGAGAGGAAAGGGAAAGGGGAGGGAGGAGAGAGGTGAGGGGGAAAGGAGAAGAGAGGAGAGGAGTGAGGGAGATAGCGTTTTGTGATTTCATGAACAATTCTTTTTTTCTGATCTACAATGCATATAGAAATGTCCATTTCATAGGATGATTAAGAATAAAAATAAACAAACCAGTGAATAGATGGATAGTTAGAAAAATAAATGAATAAACATAAATAGATAAAAGAAATAAACACACAAAACATACATAGATAAAGACAGACAGATGCGTAGGTAGGTAGGTAAACAATCAAGGGCCAGAACCTAATGCCCTGGTATAGTACAGTAAAAACAAACAAACAAACAAACAACAACAACAACCAAAAAACCACACCAACAGCCCCCCTGGCCTCCCTAAAAAACAAAAAACCAAAAACCACTGATTCTGTAGTTAAAGGACCTGGGTTCAAATCCTGCCTCTGATGATTCCTAGCTATGTGTTCTGGAGAGAGTCACTTAATATTACTGGGCCTCAGTTTCCTCACCTGTAAAATTGAGGGCCTGGGCTAGCTTGTTTTTGTGGTCCCATGATCCTGTGCCTTGTCTGTTGGTCTGTAGCAATACCGGGGCTCAGTGGCTAGGGCCTGTGGGAAGACTGCATTTCAGAAATGTATTTTGCTGCCTACTAGATACTGTGCACGTATCCATAAGATAATAGGGCTTGATGTGTAGAAGGGAGATGGAGTTAACCCAGATGGTACTAATAAACTTGTGTTGATGAGTCCAAGGTTACAAACTAAATTCCTAATTAGTTCCTAATTAGGCTAATTAGTTCCACTCATAGGGAAATCTCTAGTCTACGGACATAGGTTGTTGCATTTTTAACCTGGGAGGGGATGGGTAAAGAGGGGGAAGGGAACAAACATTAAGCACCCGCTCTGTTCCAGGCACTATGATAAGTGCTTGACAACTATCCTATTCATACTGCAGATTAGGAGGTACACCAAGGCAGCTAGTGAGAATTATAGTTCTTCAGTCATATCTAATCCTTTGTGACCTTGTGGACCACCCTGTCATGGAGGTTTTCTTGGCATATACTGGAGTGGTTTGCTATATCCTTCTGTAGCTCACTTTACTGATGAGGAAACTGAGACAAACAGGTTTAAGTGATTTGCTCAGGGTCAATGCACAGGTAGTAAGTGTCTGAGGCTGTACTTGAACTTAGGTCTTCCTGATGTCACTCCCTCCCTCGCTTAAATCCAATTCACTTGTATGTCATGGCATCACCTCCCTGATGTCATGATCCCCTTTGAGAAAGAAGGACAACCTACACCACCACCCAGTGCTCTACATGCTGCACCACCTAGCTGTCCCACAAGTAAGGATAAGGTAACACAAACTTATTCCTTAGATTTTAGAGATCACATTATCTAATCTCAATTTTTGGATCAGGTAATTATGCTCTAGAGAACTTAGGTGACTGACTCAAGGTCACTTAGCTAGTGCATGATACAGATCTGATTTAAAACCTAGGTTTTGTTTATTACATGCAACATGACCATGGGCAAGTAGATAGGAGGCGTAGTAGATAGTTTGCTGATCCTGAAAGACCTGAGTATAAATCTGCTTGAGACATTTAAGTGTGTGAACTTGGGTGAGTCACTTACCCTCTGTCTGCCTAAGTTTCCGCATCTGTAAAACGAAGGTAATAGTAATGCCCATTTGACAAGGTTGTCATGAGGAAGTGTTGTGTAATCCTAAAACATTATAATTACTGGCTCTTTTTTTTAGCCTAACTTATAAGCACTCAAGGCACCTCTGTAAAAACTTCAATTACAGTCACATTTCTGAGAAGTGTCAGTGGATGGATTTCTCATGCCAGGAGTTTCCTGCACTGATAAAGTCACCAAAAATATTTCCACTTTAAAGATTGGGAAACTGAGGTGGGGGTGGCGAATCATCTTCATCAAGGTTATACAATGAGGTCTTGTTCCAAGCCAAGACTGAAGTCTGGTTTGGAGTCAAAGGACCTGGCTCTTCTGTTGACCTTGGGCAAGTTATTTAACCAGGACTCAGTGTCCTTCTCTGTCAAATGAGCAGGTTGGACCTCTCAGATCTCTTATGTAGCTCTATGGTTCTCTGCTTCCAGTGGAGTGTTCTTTCTACTTATCCTATGAAAGTACTAAGGAGAACACCAGTGATGGTTTTGCTGACCCAGAGGGAAAGGATTCTTTCTTTACTGCACCAAAGTGCCAGGTGATTGTCCAGTTCCAGGAACAGCATCTTTCCGTGGGGACACAGCTCAGTCAGATTCTCTCTGATCACAAAAGATGGGTCCTGAGCAGTGCAGTCTTGCCTAAAATGCTGCAGCCTGACTGGCTGGGCCAGTGTCTGCAGCCAGCATGTTGCACAGATGGGAGTGCTTAGTGATACAGTAGCCACCACTGAGATAAGGAATTGGAAAATAAACAAGACAGGGCACATGTGAGAAGGGCGTCATGCCTCTGAGTGCAGCTTGGATTGCTTCTTTTTTTGCTGCTGCTTATTTACTTCCTTGCTCCACTTAATGACCATTTGGGTAACACGGACGCAGTTAACTAGACTGATTTTTTGTCTTGACTCTAGGTAAGACTAGGTATTCTATATGACTGGCTATGCATGGCAATGACACAGAGAATGGGCTCCTATTAAAGTGAAATAGAGATAAGCAACTCAATGTAGTAAAGTGAATTCTAGAGTCCAGAAGACATCATTGATTCCTGGCACCATTATCGACTAGCTGGACGACCCTGGGCAAACCTCTCTGAAGCTCATTTTCCTTATTTGTAAAGAAGAACTAATGGCACTGATCAGAGTATGTGGGGACTAATTTTTATTATATACACACACATATATATGTATGCATGTGTATGTATGTATACATATATACACATATAATATGCATATATGAGATATCATATATGTATATATATAATATTCTGCACTATGCAAACCTTAGAGTTCTCTTCTCTCATTTCCTTCTCCAGCTCATTTTACAGATGAGGAAACTGAGGCAAATAGGGTTAAGTGACTTGCCCAGGGTCACACAGCTAGTAAGTGTCCTCAGGGCACATTTGAACTCAGATCTTCCTGACTCTAGGACTAGTACTCTATCCACTGGGCCACCTAGCTGCCCCATATATGTACGTACGTACATATATACACAAACACATATGCATATATATTTGTATATATGCACACATGACGTGTGTGTGTGTGTGTGTGTATATGTTACCTTTTCTTACAATTACCTTACAATGTTATGGTAAGGAACAAATGAGCTAAGGCATGTTAAGAGCTTTTCAAACATTAGCATTCTATAAAAACAAGAGCTCTAGAAAGCTGATAATCTAATTCTCGGAGCTTTAGATGCAGCTAGGTGGTACCATGGATAGAACATCGGACCTGGAGTCAGGAAGACTGGAATTCAAATTCAGCCTCAGACCTTTGCTAGGTCTCCTTCTGTTTGCCTCAGTTTCCTCATCTATAAAATGGGGGGATAATGGCTCCCACCTCCCAGGTTGTTGTAAGGATTGAATGAAATAAGAATTGTGACGCACTTGGGATATAGTAGGTAGTATCCAAATGCTTATTGCCTCCCCTTCTTAAGATTTTGTGTGTCATGGGCCTCTATGGCAATCTGGGGAAGTCTTTGCACCCTTTTTCAGAATGACACTTTTAAATAAAATACATAGGATTACTAAGATAACTAATTATGTTGAAATACATAAGTATGTATACACACTTTTGTGTATATATGTACATGCATATACGTATACACATGTTTGTGACATTTAAAAAGTTTGAGAGATGTAATTTCTGGGTATTTGAAAAATTTTATTAATCATGCCAGCATATTTATTAATAAAAGGAGGTCCATGGCCCTCTCGAATGCCAAAGACCCTCATGGCAGTAAGATCACAGTTGGAAGAGCAGAAAATGAAAATTACAATGAGGGGCTGGGCTTATAGTCCAATAAGGGTCTTGGGGTATGTGACTTGGATTACCTAAGTCTAGGTCAAAAAGACATCAATTTCCATTTCATCTGTTTGACAAAAGGGTGAGCCCGCATTTTCCCAGACCTACCTAAGTAAACACAATGAACAGGAATGTACCCCTTAGCCTAAACTTAGAATTTTTTTTACTGTCTTTGATTAGTTCTCAGCCATCCTGGCTGGCTAAGATTTCCCACCCTGGTTGATTTCTAGGTGAGGGAGTACAAAAGAAAAAATGTTGGTCATAATCCAATAATTGGTTATTTATATAAGAGAGAAATAATCAGCTCTTGCTCCCAATTCCTTTCTCCTACTCCCCCACTCCTTCTCTCTCTCTCTTTCTCCCCCTCTCTTTTCCTCTCCCTCCCTCCCCTGTCTGTCTCCCTCTCCCTTCTCTCTCTCCCTCTCCTTCTCCCTTTCCCTCTCCCTCTCCCTTTTCCTCTCTCTCTATCCCTCTCCCTCCCTTTTTCTCTCCCTCTACCAAAATCATCAACACCAGGTTAAGAACTCTTGAGGATTCTAGGTGAAACAAATCCACAGCACACCACAGCTTTCCCAAGGAAAGATAATTTACAAATTTAATAAGAGATGTCACATACTTTTAACAAGTTGTCTGTTGGCAACTTGGACAAATTAGCCGTTGTTTAAAATACTCCTCACACACTATTACTCAATTCTGCCAAAACTTTGATGCAATTTGACTTCATCCAAGAATTCCTGGCCAACTTAAAGGGGGTTTGGCTGCTTCTTTTCTACGCAGACTTAGGGTACATTATTAAGTGGTTACAGTTTTCTGGAGATGGAGATGTGTAACTTCACACCAAGTAAGCAGAGACAGGTATTTACAGCTTATCGACAAACAGGGTAAGCCAACCTCCCCCTCATTTTCCTGAGGACTGACATCATTTGGGAGGTGTTTCACATAGGTAAGCTAACGAGATTCCCTCCTTGTGCCAATCCCCTGTGTGGGCTAAGGGACTGATCTCATCCAGAGCTAAACAGCTCTGTGTTAATACCAGGTTATACAGCTGCAAATGGCAGCCACTGTAAGGCACTTCTACACGCCCATTGACTTTTCAGCCTGCCCTAGAATTCTTAATAGTAAGAAAAGAATCAAATATCGAGAACTATTCCCAGTTCTCAACCTAGCCTAAGCATATTACCACATCCCCCCTCTCAAGTGCCAGGCACAGGGCAGGTGTGGAAATATACAGTGTGTATGTAGCAATTTAGGGATGAAAGAAGGGACTGTACCTATGAATTTAATGATAAAGGTAGCTCCCAAATAAGAAAAATCCCTCTACCAATACAATTCAGCACCCCCTTTGCAATTTCTAGTCTTAAAGAGTTGCCTAGGGACAGCTAGGTGGCACAGTGAATAGAGCACTGGCCGGGGAGTCAGGAGGTTCTAAGTTCAAA
Organism: Pseudochirops corinnae; assembly: GCA_028646515.1. Taxonomy (NCBI): domain Eukaryota; kingdom Metazoa; phylum Chordata; class Mammalia; order Diprotodontia; family Pseudocheiridae; genus Pseudochirops; species Pseudochirops corinnae. Next base: position 136,361,416 of record CM053591.1, read on the forward strand.
TCTGGCCTCAGATACCTAACGCTTACCAGCCATGTGACCTTGGGCAAGTCATTTAACCCCAATTGTCCTGCCTTCCCCCCTCCAAAAAAAAAAAAGAGTTGCCTAAAGAACTGAGAGATCTTCCCCAAGGTCATTTGTAACCAATTAAAGGGCCAGTGTGGAGAAGTATATAAACTCCATAGAGGGGGTCAATCAAAGAAGTGCCAACTATTCAAACACTGAATTTTTTTTTTCTGGATTAGACAACCAGAAGGAATGTAAATAATTTGAGTCTTAGTTGCTTAGACCAATTAGGTCTCTTTTTATAAATTATATTTATTTCAGGAAATCTTTTCCAATTACATATAAAAAATTAAATCATTTTAAAAAAAATTTGCGTTCCAAATTCTCTTCCTTCTTACCTTTCCCCTCTCTTTAAGAAGGTAGGCAATTTAATTTCAATTATACATATGAAGTAAAAAAAATTCTGTATTGGCTCTTGAGAGAGAGAAGGGAGAGAACAGGTAGAAACAAGTGAGGGCAGGGCTTTCCTGACACGTAGAAGCATCACCAGCAGCAACCACGTTAACATCACCATACTAAATATGGTCGGGGCAACCCTTTCCTTCCCATTTTCTTCTGAGGATACTAGAGAAGCAAAAGGTAAAGTAGATTGTATAAGACTAGGTTAATATTTTTTGGATGGTTTTTGTTTAATTGTTTTTGTTAATCGTGCTTACTCTAAAGATCTGGAATGCTGAAATTAAAAAAAAAAGATACTCAGATACTAATCGTCCTTATCTTCCTCTTGCGCTTTACTTAAAGATGTATATGATTGGCACCCATTTTTTGAGGGGTGAAGGGAAGTCGATTGAGGTTAAGTGACTTGCCTGAGGTCACACAACTAGTTAAGTGTCAAGTGTCTGAGGTCCCATTTGAACTCAGGTTCTCCTGACTTCAAGGCCGGTGCTCTATTCACGGTGCTGCCCAGCTGCGCCCATTGGCACCCATTTCTAAGCATATTCCTTTACCCTACTGAAGACCACATTTGGTGGACCTAACTGCCTTTCTCATAAAACCCTGGGGTTGACCCTTGTTCTTTATTTTCAGGTGTAGGCCAGCTCTGGGAGCCCTCTGGGAAAGAATGATCTTTCCTAGCTCAGAGTCGGGATGGGATCCCAGACCTCAGTCAATATTGTTAGGTAGCTTTCCCATTCTAATTTGTGACATCATCATGAATCAATCACATGTTTCCTAACTACACTTTCAAGGCTAAAATTCCTACAAACATGGGGCCTTTTCAATTTGCCTCATCTGACCACAAACCTAACACAGAGACCCCCTATGGTTATACTAAGAAACATAAGAAACGACACAAACAGCAACAAAAGTGTCCAGAGCACGAACTACAGAATCCAGCTTTCTGAACTGGCCTGGGTGCTGACTTTGGTAACAATGCATCTGTGATTTCATGAATGTGGGTGCCTACTTCACTGGCTCACATTGCAGCCTTCTCTTCCTTTATAAAGCTCCATAAATCCTACCTACCAGATCTGCCAAGTGCACTGGAGAATGTCCTCTAGGTCCTTTAATATTTTGAGGATTCCAGTACACCCCTCAGACTGTCCATCTGTTATCCCTCCCTCTGTCCATCTGTTCTTGCTCTTACTACACAACCATCCCATCTCCTTTTCTGGTAATATAGGTCCCTGGTGATTTTTTTTACATAAATAAGTCAGCCTTAGTAATATACTGCAGCCTCCTGACACCCATCACACACTTCTCTACTGTCCTTTGGATCTCATAGGCACTAAACAAAGACAATCTAAATTTTAGACAGCAATAGACTGGAGTCCAGAACATACTCAGGGACACATCCGGCATGGTACAGTGGGAAAGAGTACTGAACTTGGAGTCAGAAGACCTGGGTCTCTCACATACTGCATAGGTAGCCCTGAGTGAGTCACTTAACGTCTCTGGGCCTCAGTTTCCTCACCTGTACAATGGTGGGCATTGGACTAGATGACCCCTAATTGGCCTTTCAGCTCTAAACCTGTGATCTAATGATCACAGGCAAAACAGTGAAGTTACTAGACTTTGTCTTTGTCCTCCCTTGGACCCCAAACCTCTCCCTTAATACTATTTTGGTGTCCCCTTTCTGATATATCTTTTTTTTTTCTTCAAAATATCCAACAATCTTTAGCCACCATGCCACCTGACACACACACACACACACACACACACACACACACACACACACACTCCTATAGACAATCTAAACTGCCTGCTGGCTATTCAGGGCTTAGAGAATGGAAGACCAAAAGCTGGGAGGTAATTAGAGATCATCTTGTCATTTATGGATGAGGAAACTACAGCAGAAAGAAGGAATGTGATTTGCCCAAGGCCATACAGCTCAGTATAGTCAGTCCTTCTAACTTCCATGAAGGCAATCAGCTAATCTGAAATTCTGATTCTTTATGTGTCATTGGGAGAAATCTGGGGGAGACCTCCAGTGACAAGAAATGCTCCCAGGGCACCTTGGTAGTAAGTGGAAGAGCTGAGTTTAAACAGGTTTTCTGTCATTGAATCCAATGCTCTTTCCATTAAATCAGGTTATGTATTTTGAGGACACTCTCACTGCTTTCATTTAAACTCATTTAATCTGAATCTCATCTCTGTTAGTACTAAAGTCTATACCTCAATCATCCAAGACAATAAACAGGGGCTAAATTTTACCTAGTGCTTTAGAGTACTTTTGGATAGCTTTTCTCCTTTGAGGCTGATGGGGCAGTTGAGAACACTGAGGTTTAGAAGAGGTTAAATGAAGTGCTCAAGGTTATACTGTTTGGCAGAGTCAGTACCGGAACCCATGTCTTCCCATGCCAAAGCTACTGATCTTTCCCCTATGTTAGTCTGCTAGATAGCATCAAGCTAATCTGAAAATCTAACTGATTATTAGTTTGTCAGCAGGAGAAAGCTGAAGGAGACCTCTAGTATGATGACAGCTTATGTTTATATAGGTTTTAAGATTTCCACAGTCTTCACAATAACCCTTCTTTGCAAAGTAAAGGTTTATTAACTGTAATATCTCTGGTGGATGTTTCAGGGTATTAGATCTCTCTTCAGTTATATAGCTGGCTAAGGTGGTGCAGAGACATAATACCTACTGACACAGGATACCCGGCAGGGAAAAAATGGAGAGGGGTGACTCGTGGAAAGCCAGCTCAGCAAAGATTAACGTTATGATATGCCCAGATGATATCAATAGATCTCCAATTTAGGAGGCATGACTTGCCCTTCCATGTATATGCTCTGCTCACATGTGCTCCCTACCTGTGTAACCTTCCACATGTATGAACCAACAACACAAATTCCCCACATATCTGTGCCCCATAAACAGACCTGTGCCTTGAACCGGCTTCATGAGAGCCAACTGTTAAATTTCAGTGCCAGCATTTATACTTGGAAAACAGCGGATGCTACAAATCAGGGCTTGAGTTATTGTTTTCTTGATTGTCTAGACATTAGATTGTAAGCTCTTTTAGGACACAGATTGTCTTTTGCCTCTTTTTGTATCCCAGTACTTGGTACAGTACCTATCACAAAGTAGGTGCTTAATAAATGTTTACTGATTGACTGAAGAAAGTGATGGAGAAATGTCAATAATTTAGATTAAGTTTAAAAGTATGTCATGCATATAATTCTTCTTGGAGAACCAATGGATAAATATTCACCAGCACGCTGCTACCCATAAATGATTCCTAGGCAGGTCTATTTTCCAGGGAAGATGCATGTATTTGTGGGAGGGTGAGCTCAACTTCTATAGGATAATGCCATATTGTTACTTTTATTACTATACCATTTCATTAAATGCCTTTGCTCGCCTTGAATGAAGTATAACCTCCGACTGACTAGGAAAAGTAAACACGTCTGTGTGGGTGAGAGCTTGTGAGTTATGGGTTGGAAAGAATTTTTGACCCGTAAATTATTCAGACCTAGAGTAACTTTCTGGGCACCCACTGGTAGGAAGGCAGGTACTTTACTTACATGTACTTTTAACAATGACCTATTAGGAAACATGCCCCCATCTCCATTATAGAACACTAGGAGTGATTCAATTGGTTAAAAAAAAAAAAATCAAGCCAGGCAAGAAGGGAAGGTACATAGCAGACCAACAGGGTAGACATCTTGGGGGAAAGACAGCCTTTAACTCAGGAAAAAGAAGTCGAAGATCTAGATATGTTTGAGGAGGCATTAGGCAACAAGAGAAGCTAGTGGGAAGAATCTCGTCCCCCACAGAAAATGTGGTCACAGAGAAGACGTCAGTGTAGGAACCAAAATAGATTTTTTACAAGCACTTGGGCCAAAGTGAATTCTTCAGCAATTCCGAAAGACTTGTCACAATTTCAGATCATACTGTTATAGTGACTGTTTCCTGTTAACTTTTTAGATGTTAGTGTGAGAGGTTTATTCAATGCCTGAAGAGGGTCTGGCATTTCTAGTTCTGTATCTAGAACACCAGTAAATGTCAAACATGCATTTTTTAAAGGCGGAGTGTGAGGGGGCGGGAGCACCCCTGGGAAATGAAAACTAAAAAAGAACCATCTGAAAGATACTTTGAACGTGTGCTCTAAGAAGGGCATGGAGGATCGTCTGAAACATTATGATGTCACATTCACCTTGCCCCTCCAAGGGTGAGCTGTCCTTGCAACTTAAGGATACCATTTCCAGGAACCTGGTGCAGGTTGAGTAGGAGGGAAATTGGTGACATTCTTGGAAAGCAAAAATCAGATACAAAAAGGAATGGTTCAATCAACCGTGTGGTTTAGTAGTTATCCTAGCAAAGTATGTGTAGGGGAGGGGAGACAGAACACAATGGAAAAGCTGAATCAAAGGAATCAATGCAGAAACACAAGAAAAAGAAAATCACTTTAATTAATGGGCAGCTCGATTCTTAAGCAAACCAGTGCTCCACTTTAATGTAAGGCAGTCTTAGGAGGAATCACTTCTCCTGGGCAATTCAAAGGGTCCTGAAATCACAGAGGTTCCGGGAAACCTTTTTTTTCTTTTTTTTTTTTTTTCCAGAATGGTGGTTATGTCTGCATTTAGAAATCCTATGCTGTGTCACTGAAGGCCCTGCATCTAATGAATAGATTCACATGTTGGAAAACAGCATGGCCTTGGAGGGGAGAGTGTTGCATGTAATACAATACATAAGTATGATTGGTAAGTAAGACATCCCCTCACTCCCTGACTCATTGCCCCCTGGCACATATGGCTTGCCCAGCATTGCTCCCCCTCCCTGCCAAATAAAATGTTTACCTCCTCTCTGGAATAACACTAGGGCATTTGGGGTCCCCTGAAAATGCTAACAGTATAAACAGCCACCTATCCTATCCTGACAAAAGGTCAGCCCTGCATAAATACATACTCATATCTATGCATGCATGTGTTCTAGCGTCTTTCATTTTGAAAGGTGACCTTGCTGACAGTGTTAACTGCCAATGCAGGAGAATGTGGCAGGAAAAAAAAAAATTCGTGCGTGCACTGGGAATGTATGAACCAAGTCTTACCACTGTTTGCACAGAGCAAGATGACCAATAGGGATCCATCAGGGGATACTGATTGAATAGTTTCCACATTTAAAGGAAAGGAAGATTAAAAGTGCCCGAGATCAAGTCCTCTGAAGCAAGCATATCCTCACAAGGAAGGGGAAAGGCTGCTTCTAGAAGCTTTAGACACAGAGTATGCAGCAGAGTCTGGGGGCACTCACCTCATCACTGGGCCATTCCCCCAGCTGAATGAGATGCAATCATCATCTTCATAATGTTTAGTTTCATAGCCAGGACAAATAAAAGAAGTAGTACTTTTGTAGTCACTGTCCTTCTTCCAACATATACACACGCATGCACATGCATACCCACTGGATGTGATATCTAAGCACAAGACACTGGAACAAGACAAAGATGCCAAGGACTGCTGTGAGTGTGAAGGTTCTCTGTCCCTGGAGAGCCTTTCCTCTTCTCCCTTACAGTCACATCTCATATCCCTCTGCTATTGCAGGAGGACCAGTCAACTCTCTATCACCAAAGCTTGCCTTTAAGCCTTCACCTGTGGAATGGTTTTACTTGCCCACATGCCCCATGGCATGGTCCCTGCCTATTCAAATGAATGTGGAATAGAGACACACTCAAAAGAATTTTTCAGGTACAAAACAGAGTGTGCCCCAAATGTGAAAGACAACTTTTATAAAATGTACTGGGCATTATTGCTTCTATGATTCAGACAAAATGCCCAGGAGCACCAGACCATGACTGTCCCTCTTTCTTCCAGATTTCACTTCTCTCTCTCCAAGACCTGATCAGTCCCATAGACAATTAAACCAGGTAAATCCTAAATTGCCTTTGGAATCATGTGATCTTCCTAATTTAATGAGGGCTAGTTGATGCGTAAGGTCCCCTCCTAGATTCTGTGCCTCTATGAATTTCTGATAGAGTCCCAGAGTCATAGATTTAGAGCTAGAAGGTAGCCGAGAGGCCATTGAGTTTGATGTCTCCATGTTTACAGATAAGGAAACAGACATAGAAATGTTAAGTGATATTACCAAAAGTCCCACAGCTAGTAAATGTTTGAAACAGTTTGAACTCCGATCTTCTTGATTTTAAGTCCGGTGTACTATCCATTACAATATGATGCCTTTTTAAAAAATCCCTATTATATGAACTATTTCCATAATGGGGATTTTTTTTTGCTTTTTTTTTTGAGGGGTGAAAGCGGGGCAATTGGGGTTAAGTGACTTGCCCAAGGTCACACAGCTTATAAAGTGTTAGGTGTCTGAGGCCAGATTTAAACACAGGTCCTCCTGACTCCAGGGTCAGTGCTCTATTCACTGTGCCACCTAGCTGCCCCCTACCATAAGAATTCTTGGATATTATGGATGTGTCATAGAGCAGAACTTTTAAGCCATGGGATCAAATAATGTCTGTGACCTTAAGCGCATGTGTGCGTGCGCGTGTGTGTGTGTGCACACACACACACACACACACACACAAGCTTTTTTTTTTTTTTTGCATGTTAAACCATCTACTTCTACTTAGGACTGAAAAGCTATCGTTACAGTTTTAAAAAATTTCATGGCATCAGTGGGTAGGTAGAGAGAGTGGGTCAGGCAGCCATTAACATCATCACAGATATTCTTTCAAAAAGCATTCACGAAATACCTGCTCTGGGCAAGGTTTTGATTTAGGATGAGAAAAATTTTTTAAAAAACACAAGCAAATAGGGCTCAGTCTCTAACCACAGGGAGCCTACCATCTATCAGAAGAAATAGATAAATATGTAACTTTTATACAAAATAGAATACTGACTTGAAAAAGAGAAATAATTGAAGTCACACCTCTGGCTCTGAAAGGAAATTCCATCCTCTTAGGGGTAATTAGGGGACTTGATTAGATGGACTTGTCAGAAGGATCTTTTGATTTCTAAGGTCTAGCTCAAGTCCAGTTCCTAGGAGCCAATCATGTTTACTCCTTAAAGCTTCCCTAAGGAATAACAAAAGTTTGAACTGGCCAGGTTATAGGGCTAAGCACTTTAGAGATATTATTTCAGTTGGTCCTCACAAGGGTCCTGTGAGGTAGGTGCTATTACTATTCCCATTTTAAAGCTAGGAAAACTGAGGCAAACAGGTTAAATGACTTGTCCAGGATCACAGAGCTAGTAAATATCTGAGGCTGGATTTGAACACAGATCTTTCTGACTCCCAGCCCAGCCCTTTATCCACTGTGCCACATAGCTATACAGGAGAGCCACCTTCCACCAAATTCCCTTACGTCTAACCCAAGCTCTACCATCAGGAGACCCTCTACCTTAAGACCCTGATATGTGTATCTTGTGTTTCTTGGCACATTTGCCATTAGCTTTTAAAGATAATTTCATGCTCTAATTATCGTTATCTGGAACCCTGGAATATACTCTGAGGTATCCCATTTCATTTCCACCTCTGGTAATAGAGTTTCTAACAAATAAATAAGTCCTTGGGATCACAACCTCTCCCATTGTGGGGCATTACTGTAGTCACACTTCTGTGACAAAGGTTCTGAAGGCAATTTTGAAAGGGGAATTCTGAAAAGGTCTCGAGCAGCAGCGAATATGGAATCAGGGTATGGCTTCCCAGGGTGACAACACTCATTTCCAGATATAAGTTCCCTATGTTTATTAATAAACACAGTCACAGTGCACTTGAGGAGAAGGGCTATTCATCACACTATCAAAGACAGATGAGATTGTATTGTTGCTAAGGACCTCTTGGGACAGAAAGCCTACAACCTCCCTCAGGCCGTGTACACAGGCCTCTCAAAAGTGTTAATAGATACTTACTCGGAATTTTTCCACATCTTCAAAGACCAAAAACCTCCTAGGTGAGAGAAGAAAACATTCAAAAAGTACAAACTAACACCAGCAGATGGTGAACAGGGCTTCCTACTGACCTAGGGGCAAGTGTGTGCTCTATCTTCAGGTCTAATTCAATTTGAAATCATAAGGTGTGGACTGAAACCTCCTGCTGAGAAGCATCTGCATTCCAGACACTTTACACTAACCATGCGCTTCTCCAAAGGATACCTTAAACATTGGGATCTGATGCAATTCGATAAATCTTTGTTAAATGCTTATTGAGTATACGGAATTCTTCTAAGTGCAAGATGTATGTAGTGTGTGTATAAATGTGTGTGTATATATGTATGTATGTATGAATGTACATATTAATATAGTATGTGTATATAATACATATATACTATACACATAAACTATATGTATACTATATATATACATATATGCTGTATATCCTATATATTAAGGTATATATGCATATATAATATACTCATTTATGTATATAGTACATATATGTATGCAGGGAGGTATGTACATATATAATATGCATGCACACACAATAATACATACACAAATGTGCATACTCATGTGTGCATGCACACGTATACATGTTTGCTCATGTGTAGTAAGAGAGCCTGAACAAAGGGGTGAGGGGAATCAGTGAACCTTTCATGGAAGAAACGCCTGATCTGAGCTTGAAAAGAAGATGAACACTCTGGGAGAAAGAGATGAAGCAAGAACGCGTTCTAAGGATGAGGGAAGTTTGTCCAAATGTCTGGGGGCAGAAGATAGAATCTCAAGTTCAGGAAAGAGCTAGTACTCCACCTTGGCCACCACATGGGATGGCCTAAAGGAAGGGATAGGAATAAGCATTTATTTAATGCCTACTATATGCCAGGCACTGTGTTAAATGCTTTGCACATATTATCTCGTTGGATTCTCACAACAGCCCTGAGAGGGAGGTGCTATTATTATTCCCATTTCAGAGTTGAGGAAACTGAGGCAAATGGAAGTTAAGTGACTTGCCCAGGGTCGTGTAGCTAATATGTATCTGAGACCCAGATTTGAACTCAGTTCTTCTAGACTCCAGGCCCAGCATTCTATCCATTGTGTCACCTAGTTGCCTCTTAAGGGCACTAATGTGACATGAGTCTGGAAAAGTAGATGGGAGCCAGATTATGCAGATTCTTAGACACTTTGTTGAAAAGTTCATATTCTAGAGGCAATAGGGACCCACTGAAGATTTTTGAGCAAAGGAGTTAGACCTGTACTTTAGGCTACTATGGAAATATTTTTTGCATGACTTGATACTGATATCATATTCTTGCCTTTTCATTTGATGGGGGAGGGACTGGAGGAAGGGAAAAAGGAATTTGGAACTCAAAATTTTTAAAATTGATTGTTAATCAATGAACGTGTGTATATATGAGTAGATATGTGTGTATGTATATATATGTATATTCATATATGTGTATTATATATTTTAAATGTACATATATGTGTGTATATATATATATGTGTGTGTGTATACACATACACACACATATACCTGTAACTTAGGGAGGTTATTTTGTAAGCTGTGTGGATAGTGAATTAGGTATGGAAGAAACTAGAAGAAAGGAGATCAGTAAGGAATAAAGAAATCCAAGTGAAAAGTGATGAGAACTTGAAGGTGGCCACATGTTTTAAAAGGAGAAGACGTACATAAAAAATGTTATGGAAGTAGAATGGAGAAGACTTGGAAACTAATAGAATACAGGGATGGGGGTAGGGGGGTAAGAAAGAAGGGAGATTCCAGGTAACTTAGAAGTTATAAGGCCAAGTGACTAGAAGAATGGCGGAGCCCTGGATGGAAATATAGAGAAGGTGATACAGATTTAGGAGAGAAATGATGAGTTCTCTTTTGGATACATTGAGTTTGATAGATTGATTGGAACTCCCAGTAGAAATGTCTAGGAGGTCGTTGGCACTATAGGTCTGGACAGGGTGATAAAGACAGATGGAATAACTCCCAAAGTGGAGTTAGGTGTGACAACTGCCAGTGGGAGTGGGTAGAAAGGAAGCATTTCTCCTCCAGGACTGATGGTGAATAATAGATGATGACAAAATTTTGAGATGAAGAAATTCAGGATGAAGGGTAACAGAGATTCCAGAGGGAACAATGGAGGGGGCAGGGCAGAGGAAATGGAAGGGTAGGGCTCAGGTAGGAAGGGATGAAAGGACAGGGAGAGTTAATCCAGGGTAAGAATTTTCTGAGGCAATAGCCTTTGAGATTCCACACACAATAGTGCTAATTTCTTTGCATTAAAAAGTAAACTCATAGGTAATAAACTGTTTGCAACAACCACCATTTAGGGTTCCAGGTAAATGACAGGTGGGATGGTTGGAAGAAGCTTAAATAATATGTGCTATTTTATATTTAGCCAGATGTGGAGGTGTTGCCTTATTCACTTGTCTTCTTGTATTCCCTGAAAGCATGAATAAGCAAAATAATTATGTGTTGTGAGAATAATGGCAATGATGCAAAAATATCAATACCTGTCTTCAGATTTCTGGATGGCAGATTCTCAATTCTTTTGTATGCAAGGAGAAAAGGTTCATTTTCACAGATGATCTGCCCACCAACCCTGTCCTCACCAACTCCTTAAGGGCTCCCAAATATTCATTTTCATTTTGACTACATGATTCATGTGATGGATGACAAGGAGAGCGTCTCTTTGGTTTGATTACACCTTCCCTCTGTAAACAATTTCACATTGATCATTTTTAATTGACAGTATTTACATAACCATTATGAAGGACAAGCATTTATTATCAACAATGATCTGTGTAAGAATTGTGCAGAACCCAGAATAAAAGGACATAAATGGCTTTCACCTGCTAGATTCAATTGTCTAGAAACTAAGAATCAGTAAGCCCAAATTAAGAGAAAGAACCGGTCACAAAATCTTTCTTTTCTCTAAAGAATTAAAATGAAAAAAAGCTAAAAAAAAAAACAAAATTGGGGGGGAGGAGATTAATAAATAGGTTAGAAAACCTCTGAACTTTTTTTTTTCAATCTGGAACCAATTTTTAAGAAAATAATAATTCAAGATCTCTTAGGAGCACCAGGCTATATATGTTTTCCAATTTCATAGATGCATAGAGCTAGAAGGCAACTTAGAGGTTATCTAATCCAATCCCTTCATTTTACAAATGAGAAAACCAAGGCTTAGATGAGTAAAATGACCTGCCCACTGTCACATATTTAGTAAGTGTCAGAGCAGGGACCGTATGAAACTCAGGTCCTTGGAATATTTTGATGCATTAAGGTACTTTGAAGGATATTGCAAAAATGTCTTACCCATTCTTATTGCAAGTAAAAAGTATTCTTCTCCTGAGGCCCCCTTATAATGAATTTCTGGTTTTACCCTCCACAGAATTTTCACCCACCTGCAAATTATTACTTTGGCGATTTCACTCTAAAACCTCATAAGCCATATCAAGGTCCAGATTCTAGAAAATCCCAAAATATATCAAAATCATTATCAAACAGTATTTACTAACTGTGTCTACTGGAAGCTACTATGTAAGCTATTTTGACTGTTCAATGGATCAGTTGGTTTAGAAAGGAATGTGCCTTGCAATTCGTGTTGCAATGGATAAAGCACGGGGCCTAGAGTCAGGAAGATTGATCTTCTTGAGTTCAAATCTGGCCTCGGACAGTTATTTAATTATGTGACCCTGGACAAGTCACTTAACTCTGCTTGCCTCAGTTTCCTAATCTGTAAAATGAGCTGGAGAAGGAAAGGACAAAACATTCCAGTATCTTTGTTAAGAAAACCCCAAATGGGGTCACAAAGAGTCAGACACAACTGAAAACAACTCAACAACAGCAAAGGTATGGAGAAATTATACGGCATGGTAGAAAGAGGCCTGGGAATTAAGAGACTTAATGTGCTCACCTGACAGACCCGCTAAACATTGCTCATATTTGAATTTCCTGATTCAGAAATTACTGCACAAGAATGAGAACTGGGAAGACCTGAGTTGAAATCCAGCCTCAGATGCCTAAGAGCTCAGTGATCCTGGGCAAGTCACTTAACTTCTTCATTTGCAAAATGGAGTAATAACAGCATCTCTCTCCCAGGCTTGTGTTTGGGATAAAATGGAGTATTTGTACAGCACTTTGTAGAGCTATATAAACGCCAGGCATTGTTATCAGCCACTACTTACAGTTACAAGCCTAAGGCTCCTGACGGAAAGATATATAGGAAGGAACAAGTAGAAATTAATTAACCTCAGTGCATGCCTGATAGCCCTAAAGTGTCCACCCTGCTTAGTATAGCCTATTTAGCTCCCAGCACTCTGAGGGGATGCTTTGAGCTTTACTGATAGCAAAATATGTGGCAACATTCAGAATGCTTTTCTGTGTTGGGTCAGTCTATCTGTTCCCCCTCACCCAACCCCATCTATAGGCTCCCTGGAAGAAGATATCTCCATAAGGGTAGTGTCAATTAGTCCAGAAGAAGCCATATCTCAATGGTTCTATGATCTCTCAGCAGTCTAGGGAGAGATTGCAGGGTGTCTGTGAACGTAGATGGGAATGATAGTCTATCTTTATTTTCACTATCCTCTGAGTTCTTTTTAAATACTATGTATTTTCTTTAAATACTAGTTTCTAGTCCCATTTTGCCTCTAACTCACTGTATGATTATGGAATGACATTCATCCTTTGTTTAAATACTATGTATTTTGTTTACTGCATTTAAAACCATTTTTTCTGAGCCGAGGTCCATAGGCTTTAGCAGACTACTAAGGGAATCCATGGCACAAAAAGGATTAGAAACACATGCTCTAGCTAGCCTGAGCTGAGCTTACCATGGGCGAGTGAGCAGAGGTTGGTTCCTTCCCCTCTCTCAGTTCAAGGCATCTGGGTTGGCACATAGTAAAAGCAATATGTCTTACTATTATTAGTTACTAGGATGTGAGCTGAATCTAAGGAAGGGAAGCAATGTGTTTTACCCTATTTACCATACCAAGTGGAGGTTCAGTGACCATGTCATGGTCAGTTTGGTTTTTGTTCAGTCCTTTCAGATGTGTCTGACTCTTTGTGACCCCATTTGGGGTTTTCTTGGCAAAGATACTGGAGTAGTTCACCATTTCTTCCCCCAGTTCATTTTACACATGATGCAAACAGGGTTAAGTGATTTGCCCAGGGTCACAGTTAGTAAGGGTCTGAGACCAGATTTGAACTCAGAAAGATGAGACTTCCTGACTTCAAACTTGGCACTCTATGCATTGTGCCACCTAGTTGCCTTAATCATGACAGGGTATAGGTGCCAATTAATCTGACCCCAGCCTGAGTATGCTATTTATTCCATCTAAGGTATAACTTTAAAGGGTATTTCTAAGAGGGAGCAACAAGGTAGGGGACCAGGGAACTAGGGATAAGCGATGAATGCATCTTTTTCTTAGATTAGAGTGCAGGTAGGAACTGGTGGGAATAGTTCCTAGAATACAGAAATTTAAAAATGTAAAATTCAAGTCAGGGAGTATATAACTACCATATAGTTAGTTGAAAAAGTTAGTAACAACTGCTCTCCTTCACACCTAGCTTCTAGTCCCATTTTGCCACTAACTCATGGTGTGATTATGGAGATGACATTCAGCCTTCGGTGCTTTAGTTTCCTCATTTACCAAATGAGGGGATTAGATGAAATAACATCCCTTCCAGCTCTAATAGTCTATGAGTCTCTGAAAATCACAGGGGTAGACAGAATCCATTCCTCCACAAGCGGGGGTGGGGTGGGGGTGGTGGTGACCCAGACTGTCATAGACTCCTGGAAATTTGAGTTGGGTTGGCACATTAGTTACTAGGCTAGAAAACCCCAAATGGGGTCACAAAGAGATGGAGATGTTTGTTTACTGCATTTAAAACCATTTTTTCTGAGCTGAGGTCCATAGGCTTTAGCAGACTGCTAAGGGAATCCATGGCACAAAAAGGACTTTTTTTAACTATATGACCCTGGATCACTAAGGAATGTAAGGTGATGTAAGCAGCAGGTCAGAGCTTAGATCAAGGCTGTGAAAGGAAGAAAGAAGAAAGATTGAGAAGGATTGGGAAAGCACTGTATTCTCATCTCTAGGAATGCCTGGAGCTGGAGCAAGGGTAGGAGTCATGGTACTCAAAAGAGGCAGAGAAAGACAAAAAAAAAGTCCAAATAGGACTGAGAGCTACTGGACTAGAAAATGTCACCCTCTGCTGCAGGCAGAAAGACAGCAGCAACCAGAGCAGAAGAAAAACCTGACACTAGTTAACTTTCTCCCCTTGGTTGTGAGGTCAGATAGCTCAAGGGCATCTTCTTCCTTCTTTCCCAGTCTTCATAATTCCCAATGGAGATTGACATATGTTAATTTTTCAGTGTTGACAGGGTGTTACCTTGTTGGAGTGATGCTGCTGTTGAAGATATGAGCATAGGTGTTATTGTTCAGTCATGTCCGTCTCTTTGTGACCTGTTGGACCACAGCATGCCAAACCCTTCTATCCTCCACTATCTCCCAAAGTCTGTCCAAACTCATGTTTATTGCTTCCATGACACCATCTATCCATCTCATCCTCTGCCATCCTTTTTCCTTTTGCCTTCAATGTTTTCCAACATGAGGGTCTTTTCTAAGAGACTAACCT
>CM053591.1:136376949-136407629 GCA_028646515.1 Pseudochirops corinnae
GTGGGTGCAAAACCTCTGCCTTTCGCTTTTCAGCTCTGGAGACCTTTGGGCAGGGCTGCTTATCTCCCCCTTTTGCAATCCCCACTCGCAGCTGGTGCTAATCCGCTCACCTGAAAGGCTCTTCCGCCGCCCCCGGGGCACAGCCGTGGCTTCAGGCCAGGCTGGTTTCGGTTCGCAGTGCTGATATGGTTCCTCGTAGCCGAGCTGACTTTAGTGGGAAGTATCCTTGTGTGCATTTTGGAGTTCTAGGATTGGTTTAGAGTACTATTTTATGGGTATTTGGGGGTGCCTATGTGAGAGCTGCGATATGTTGCTGCTGCTACGCCACCATCTTGGCTCTGCCCCCCGCTTTCTAGTCTTTAAACTAAAACTGATTTAGAGATGGGAAACTATCTTTAAAAGAATAATCACACAGGATAACCTGGACCCCTTTAAAAAGGAGTGGGAAGGAGGGAGAATATCAGGAAGGAGGAGTCTCCCTCATGAAATGGAGCCTTTAGAATTTTGAATAATTTTGCAGCTCTACTTTCAACTAGGAGAGGACCTGCAAATGATCACTGAAATGAGTGTCTTTGCTTTAGTGTCTTCTGTGTTTTTCACGTACTTATCATGTACTAATGACAATTAAGTCCATTTTCCCCCAAGTCCCCCAAAGTGGAGTATCTGCCATGTTCCTTAGAGTAGGTATATTATTACACCAGTGGGTATCTAGAAACAGAGCTGAGAGCAGTTGCAAAGTTGAACATGACAAATGCCAGGGAAACTTCAGCTCAAAGAGAAAATTTAAGAGAATTACCACTTCTTGACTAACTGAGAAAACAAGTATATAATAGAAACAAAGTGGCTTTTCTCTATCTTAGTGAAAGGAGCGCTGCTGCAATTAAGCTTTTGAAATGACTTTTACCCAGACATGATTTGACTCATGACGAAAATCCTCCTTTTTTTAAAAAAAAAGCTCTGTTTCACCTTTCCCCCAAATTTAAAATTTACATTTAATTTCCAGTCATAGAAAATGAATTTATTGAACTTGGTACCTGCCCTCCCCCCCGCCCAGTACCATCTAGCAGATACAGCAGCCAGAACATTTAGTTTAAAATACCAGAAGCAAAAACTAAACTTAGCATTCACTTAGCTTTTGCCTACATCTACCACAGGTGGCTGATCACTGAAGCTGCTTTAGACCACAGACCACGATGCCTCCACCACAGTCTTTTCCTCCTTCCCCTTCCTCTTTTCTTTCTCCTTCTCCCTCTCCCCACACCTGCCTCAGCATCTCTTCACTATTCCCTCTCACCCTCCCAAGCAAGATATATCCTCTTTCAGTTAAGAGTTGTTCAATCCATTTCTTGTGTAATGAAACGATTTCCTCTCCCTAGAGTCACAGATGCAGAGCTGGAGGGGGCCTTAGTGGTCACCTAGCCCAAACCAGTGCACTATGCTGCCCTCACCATTCCTTTTTCTCCTCCTCCTCCTCTTCCTCCTTTCTCTTCTTATTCCTCTCACTCCCGCATAGTATAACTACAAAGTTATTTAAGATTCGGAAGTTTCTGTTTCCTCATGACAACCCTCTCCTGTCAAGAGTCAAGATTAAGATCAACCTAAATTAGCTTTATTATTTGTGGTACCTCCTCTTCCAGTTAAGGAACATTAAATCCATCTTGTGCTCCACAAGTATTGATAAAGCACTTATAAGCTCAGCACTGAAGCAAATTACTACATGTATTCAGCCATGAAAAGGTCCAGAGGACTAAAAATGAGTCAAATACATATATTCATTCAATAGGCATACATTAAGGTCCAGAATTAAGACAAAAAGTAAATGCAAAAGAGCTTCTTAAAGCCTAAAGTTCTAACAAAGTCATAGCATTTAAATCTGGAAATGTCCTTATATATGTTTATTTCAACTCCCTCACTTTGTTAATGAGACCCAAAGAGTTTAAATAATGTCCTCTGGCTCTGAATATAGAGCCCTTAATTTTTTTTTTTTTTTACCACTGTGAGTTTTCTCTCAGGTAAAGTCTTTCCACTTAATTCAAGAAATAATTTAGTAAGTACCTACTATGTGCAAGAGAACATTATGACATATATTCTCTTATGAAAATACAAAAAACCCCACAGTACAAAAAAAAATTGTGCTTCTTCAAAGGGACGGGGGCAAATATAGTATATACTCATATATACATCTATATAGGTATGTATGTCTATATAGCCATATTTGTCTCTCTCTCTCTCTCTCTCTCTCTCTCTCTATATATATATATATATATATACACACACACACACACATATATATGCAAATATATGAATGAAGAGTTACAAGTTGAAAGAAAGAAAGAAGAAAGGAAGGAAGGAAGGAATTTGAAGAGGAGGGATCAGAGAGGCATTGGCATTTGAACTAAGCTTAGAATGAAGAGAAGGATTCCCAAGAAGTGGAATGGAGGACAGATTGAGGAAAAGCACGTAGGTAGGAGATGAGTTGTCAGATTCTGGGAATAGTTACCAGTTCAGTTTAGTTGGAAAATAAAGTGTGTGGAAGGGGGTAGTATGAGATAAGGCTAGAAAATTAGAACGATGCCAGATTATGAAGGATCTGAAAAAATTCAGCCAAGGAGTTTCTCCTGGGGACTGTAGGGAGTCACTAAAGGTATTTGAGCAGGGAATTAAAGTCAGATGTATGGTTCAGAAAGATTAATTTGACAGCTCTATGGAGAATGGATTTGGAGAGAAGAGACATGGGAACCAGTTAGTTCAATTGTAGAGACATAATAATGAGATGATGAGGGCATGAAGGGGGATTAGGGATGAGACTCAGAGAAAGAATCCATAGCAATGGCTCATATTTATAGATTTTAAGGTTTGCTCAGCACATCACATACATTGGCTCCTTTGATCCATATGACACCCAATGAGGTCAATGGTTCAGAGGTGAAGTAATTTGTTCTTAGTCACAAAAGCAGTGTCAAAGGCAGGATTTGAATTCAGGTCTTCCTGACTCTAAGTACAACACCAGTAAAGGAGGACATGCATGTGTGTGACCTTGCATACACTTATGAGAAAACATACGACTGGGGAACATTCATGAAGAGAACACACATGTAAAGAATACATGTGGGAAGGGAAGGGAAGGAGGAAAGGAAAGAAGGGGAAGGCAGGGGAGGGAAGAGGAACAGGAATAGATTATAAGGGAATAAGCAATATATTTATATAGTGCCTGCTACATGCCAGGCACTATACTAAGCACTTAACAAATATGATCCCATTTGATCTTCATAACAATGTTGGAAAGTAGATGCTGTTATTATCTTCATTTTACAGTTCAGGAAACTGAGACAAACAGAGGTTAAGTGACTTGTCTAGGATAACACAGTTATTTAAGTGTCTGAGTCTGGCTTTGAACTTGGAATCCTCTTTATTCCAGGCCCAGAGCTCTATTTGTGCCCCCGAGAAATATGAAAAATCATATTTCTAATGTTGCCATGCTGATAATGTCCTCTTGTGACATCACCTCACCATTGTGTTTCTATTACTTTCTTCAGAGTATTACATCTCTGCAGGGTGTGTCATGTCTGTGCTGAGTATCACATCTCCACGAGGAGAATCTGTTGAACATTTCTGGTCACTGGGCTGCTCTCCTTTGCCATCTACCAGGCTGCAGTTCTTCATAGATTTCTCTTCCTGGGACATCTGCCTAAGACAGCGGTTCTCAACCTGTGGGTTATGTTCAGTTTGTAACAACAAAAATACATCCTGCATATCAGATAGATACATAACAGTAGCAAAATTACAGTTATGAAGTAGCAACGAAAATAATTTTATGATTGGGGGTCACCACAACATGAGGAACTGTATTAAAAGGTTACAGCATTAGGAAGGTTGAGAACCACTGGCCTAAGAAGTGGTAGCCAGAAAAGCTCTCCCTAACAAGCACAGAATGAGCACTTTCAGGGCATAATCCTGGGGAGATGAACAACAAATCTAGTGTAGCAATCAACAAAAGCCATTAAATTTATTCTTTTGACTCCCCGTTTCTGTAACTGGTTCAAAGATCCAGACAACCATGTGATTTAAGATTAGAAATTCCTTGAAACTCCAAATTACCTTCTTGAGGGGCCCTATAGTCCCAAAATCCATTTAGGGGAAGCTATATGGAAGAATAGTGGGTACTATGAAGCTTACACAAATCCCAAGATCCTCCACAATTGGAATGCCAATAGAATTAAGCCAAAATTTAATGAAGAGCGAAAGGCCATTATCCTTTACTTTCTGGTCCACATTGCTTCCTTTATGCTGTATGTAAAGCTTGGGAGGTCTTTACCCCAATTCAACTCAAAATGATGAGTCAAGTCCCTCAAATAAGACTGCCTGTATTTCTCCCTCAGGGCTCTAAAAGTACCTTTGAGGGGCAGTGGGGTCCTCCTAAGATAATTAGTTTGAACCTCTATTCTGGAGCCTTCTCCTTAATATCAGTCACCAGTTAATAGTTAGTATCCCCACTATGCTATTGATTGACCCCGTATTAGCAATCCACCATCAATTTAACCACTTAACATCAGTTAGCTTTTACAAAGGTATATTTACCAAGAAGGCATAGCAAGAATAAAAATTGCAAAGCATCCCTTCCTCCCCCACTTCCTCACCCCCACACACCCGAGGGTATATTCTCTCCTATAATACTTCAATCCCTAGAGACCTCAGTCCCAAACTTGCTATAAAAAGTTCACCTCAATCAAGTTAACTTCGAATGCATCTTATTTCCTGAGCAATTGCTTTCTTGCTTCCAGGCAGGGTGATCAATTCATGACTGGGTGGAACCCACAGGTCATTTACTCCTTGGGGCTACCCTAGTACCTCACTTGGTTCACCCGCCAGCAAATTCTGGGATAAACTTCAGATCCCTGACCTCTGGCAGTTCATTCTTCCAATCTGTCAAAGCTGACAAGGTCCTAACCACCTCCAACATTCCTTCATCTAGTGGTAGAAAAATGTAAACAGAAAGAGACAAAAAAACAGGGTGCCACGTATTCATGGTCACGTGTAGCTCACCGGTATCTATATTAGATGACTATTTGTATATATCTTACATATGTATATCTACCTGCAGTAACAATAACCAAACTTGAATTTTGGACTATAGCCAATGCAAAACCTAGCCACCTCCATATAAATCATTTTTGCAAGCATCTATCTACTTAGAATGGGGCAATAGCAACCAAAGACAACGTTCCATCCAATTGAATTTGTTCCTTAGAAGATTCCATGAATCGAGGATGCAGGTGTGCTGGTCCCATTCCAAAGCTAATCATGTGTACCTTTGTTTCTTCCCTGGGGTTCCCCAAACACTACATTAGGATTGTGCCCTTTGCCCGGACGCCCACAGAGACACCCTTTGCTTGTTCACATTGCTCCTCTCAGGAATACTTAAGTAATCACCTTAGTGGATTCCTTTCTAATTCTGTTCTCTTCTCACGTTTGCATTCCTCCAAATGTGTGTTTAACATCATAGTTTTTCTTTATTGACCTAATCGTTG
This sequence comes from Pseudochirops corinnae, assembly GCA_028646515.1. NCBI lineage: Eukaryota > Metazoa > Chordata > Mammalia > Diprotodontia > Pseudocheiridae > Pseudochirops > Pseudochirops corinnae. Next base: position 136,382,478 of record CM053591.1, read on the forward strand.
ACTCAACCTTTCTTGTGTGAAATCCACCAAAAAGGCTGCTCTCTCTTTGGAGATGAGCAGTTCTTAAGATTTTCAAGTACCTTCTCTCAAGTAGATGAACTTTCTCAGGTCAGATGAGTTAGAATGAGGTTCTTTTCTTTTGGGGAAAATCAACCTCTATTGGTCATACTCCATGGAAAGCTCAGGGGCTCAAGAGCACATCTGTGTTAATGGTCCATAGAATGATAACCATCTGGGCTTCAGGGTGAATGAGATGATAAATATTGCAGAGGCTACTCAAAGTTGTGTTTACTCTAGTATGACAGTCTCTTTACTTTACTTATTGAAATTCCACTCGAATCTCAGGACCCTGATACTCTTAAAGAAAATAACAACAAACAAGCTACAGAGAGGGGAGATGTAAATTGCTTTGTTTGCTTGTTTGCACTCCAGGGCAGTGAAACCATAAGCAATTGTTATTCTGAGAGTCTCCCTGAATATATAAAATCTTTGTCTTTCAAGGGAGTTATTTTAAAGGTTAACCAGCTTAAGAAGAGCTGTTTTCCTGAAACTAAATGTTTGTCCCTTCCCATCCATTTGGGCGCTTTCTGTCTCCTGCTTTGAGTTTTGTCTCCCTAAATCCTGCATTTCCCCCGACTCCCCCTGCCCTCCATCGTAATGTCCACAGTAACTTGGTTTCTCTCCCGGGCAAACTTTCCAATTGTTATAAAATGGGAAGAAACAGACTCGCTTTAGGATATCTGTTTGTTGTTGGTATTTGACATTTACAAAATGCTCGCAGTGTCCTGAAAGCTGTGCACAGCTTCTCAAAGTTGAATTTTCCTGGAGGACTTGGCTGTTTTCTGAAGGGAAAAGCTGGGGCTTTGAGGAGGCAGGTACTTTGGCTTTAAGCCCAAGTCTCTTATGTGCATGATGACAAGGATCTTTGAAAACCCAGATCACATCTGAATCTGCATTCACAATGGGAAAGTTCTATCTGGATGCCTCACTAAATTCCAGAGCACCAAACTTTCCTGAATATTTCCCTCTAGTCCTAGCCTCTCATCAACAATTCTTTTTATGTCAGTTTCTATTCTTTCCTTTTCTTCAACCAATATGTTAACTTTTTTTACTATATTTGCCCCACTGATGTGTTTTACTGATCTGTTGCCATACAACGGTGTTCTCCCGTTAATTCCCCAACAGGGTTGTTATGAAGCTCAAATAAGGTTCAGTATATAAAACACTTTACAAAATTTAAAGTGCTATCTAAATATCTATTATTATTGATATTACTATATCATTGATGTGAGTATTCCCACCAAAGGTTCATATCACAACCCACCCACCCATGCTCTCATCCTGTGTGACTTGTGTCCATTCTTTTCCACATATCCTAAAGGAGGGGGTCCACCCAATGTGTTGAAGACCTTCAATGTTATGTAGGTGCTCTAGTATATAAAATAGAATTTGATTTATAGCAATTTATTCACAGTTAGCTTTTCAGGAATGTATCTATTGTGCAAAAAAAAGAAAGAAAAGAAAATCACTTGTGCTGAAATATATTTTATGTACTTTATACAAGTCTCCTCTTGAAATCATTTCAAAGCTTGAATTGTCATGAGATTCCTAAAGTTAGTTCTAAGGAAGGCACTTCAGAAGTTCCCTGTGCTCAGTAATCATTAACCAGGCCCCAGTAGAGAACCAGTCATGGTACACAAACCAGAGTTAGAGCTCATCTCTAGCCAGAAGCTACACAGCTTCAGTGTTCCTCACTGATTCAAAAGGAATTCTTTTCTTGGGCTGTGAGTCTAAGAGAACTAAGAACCCTTTCACCTTCACATCGTACACACACAAAAAAAGTCGTATTTTGCAAATCGCTTTTTGCTCTGATGATTTATTAATCATTTTAAGTAATCTGAATGTTTGGGGGGCATATTGACCGTCCCACAATGGGGCTATATTTGAGATACACTATATTTGCAATTTTATTCCATTGAGGTTAGAGTTGTCCAACAAAGGAGAATTCATTGGGGTCACTGCAGAATTTGAAAGCCCTTATGGCAATGCTGGTTGGCCTGGCACTAAGCCTTGGTAACTCAAGACTGTGCTAATTGGTAGTCACAGGTGTGGGCCCAGCACAAGAAGCAACTGGAGCTTGGGAGAAAAACAAGACAACATAATTAGCCAGAGCTGGTGAAGAAATGGTGACAGCTCAGGTGTTCACCAGCCAAGAAGTGTCACTAGTTCTAACTGGAGGCTATATTGCTCCTACTTCCTCCAAGGATGCACACCCACTGGAGGCCTGCCTCCTAATATTTTCTTCTCTCTTGCAGAGGGAAGTTAGAGAAAGGGACAAACAGGCTCCCAAAGCAGAGAGCAATGAGAGGTTTATTTACAACTAGAAAAGTAGTTATAAGCAAGGGAAACAAGGCTCGCAATCTCCCTCACCAGCTACTGAGTTAATTGATCATTTGCCCATGTGATATATTTTGTATTATTCTTAGAAAGATGCGGGGGTCAGCCAAAACCTTCAAAGAGTATGTTGTCCATTTTATTTGGGGAATTTTGATATTCCATATGTTTCTAATGCCTCTGCTTTTTGAACATTGACTGCCCAAGAGGCTACAGTTGCAGTTATAGGTCTGGAAAGAACTTTAGAAACTATTGTATCCAGCTGCCTTAATTTCTAGGTGAGGAAACTTTGAGTTCTCTCCCTTTCCCTTCCCTCCTCTTCTTTCCTTTTCTTTTTTTTTCCTCTCCCCTTCCTTTCAATTCCCTCCTCTTTCCTGTCCACCTCTTTCCTATTGACCCAGATGCCTTATTTTCATTTTTCTCTCTTTTTATTTCACACTATCCTCTACCATGCAATCCCTTGATCCACTGCCCTGTTTAGCCATGATAAACCCCAAACCTAGATTACTGCTGGGAGTTATGCCTTCTCTTTTTCTATGCAGTTGGACAAGAATTGGAGGAAGTCATGTGATCCTGTTGATTAGGACCACTATGAATATATATTATCCAAATCTCAACTGGGTTCTCACTGCAGCATGGAAATCCTTTAGTCTTCCTTGGTTTGTTCTCCATCATACTTTCTACAATGAGGGACCCAAATACTTTCTCTCCAAGTCTCCCATAAAACCCTCTTGGTCTCAGGTCCTCTCCTTACATTTTACAAAAAAAATCAAGGCCACTTCCTGAAAACTTCTCTTTCTCCTGATCTCACAGTTTCATCTATTATCCCCTACTATTTCAGCTTTTTCTCCATACTCTGAGGAAGAACCTGCCTTTATCCTTGCCATGAACCCTAGATCCCAAACTTTCCTATCTTCTCCAAGATAATCTTCAATCTCTCCCTATATACTGGTTCCTTCCCTGATATCTATAAACCCAACCAAGTATACCCCAACCTTAAAAAAACTTCTCTCTAGTTACCACCATCCCTAGTAGCAACTATTCAGGAGGGTTCAGAATTTGTCTCTGGTACTCCCTGACTGTTTAACTAAATGACTCAATCTCTCACTGTCCCATGTGTGCCTATCTTCAATGGCAGACGAACTTTCATAGACCTTAGAGACTATTGGGTACAATTTTCTCATTTTATAGATGAGGAAACTGAGTCACAGAAAATTTAAGTAACTTAAATGTCGAGATTGTAAGCATCAAAGGGAATGTTTTGATGTAAGAAATTAAGGTTAAGTTTTGTTATGGATAGATGATTTGTTGTTGGGGAGGAAAAGAAGAAAGAATAATCATCCTGGTTCCTTTCTTCTTCCCACCCCTAATTGCTATTCAAGCCTAATTGGTTCTTCTGAAGCCCAAGACAGACAAGTTAGCAGCAGCAGCAGCGGCAGCAACATCAACCCCATCATCATCCTTATCATCATCATCAGGGGTCAGCAGAGTTCCAAGAAAGCTAGATGTTCATCACATGAAGTCATTGTCTGCAAAGCCCTTTCTGCTGATGGCGTCATCAATATGGGAGGCTGAATTCAGGTTCTCTGACTCCAAACCAGCAGTAGGGAACCTGCTCTGAGCCCACAGTCATCATACTCATTGAATGTAAGCTACTTAAGGGTAGGGTTTAGCTTCCTGTTTGTCTTTGTATCCACCGTATCTAGAATGTGGTACTTAATAAATGCCTGCTGATTAACTGATTGAATGATTTCTAAAGTAACCAATAAAAGACAATATTATCCAATAGTGTGTAGAGATGAGATGGCCAAAACAGCCCACAGACTCTGCTCTTACACCTGCATGTGCTTTTAGAATGAAACCATCTGTCCACAGAAAGAAGTAGAATGATACATACTAGATTTTGAATCAAAAGCCTCAGGTTCAAATCCTGAAGCCATACTATCTGTTCAATGACAGATAAGTTGCTCCCCTTCTCTGGATCTCCATTTCCTCATTTGTTAAATGAAAGAGTTGAATTAAATGCCCTCTTTGGTCCCTTCCCACTCCATAGATGTGAAAGGAATCAATGCAGTATAGCAATCTCAGTGACTGGAGTCAGAGGACCTGGGTTTAAAACCTACTTCTGCTACTTGCAGTCTTTATGACCTTAGTCAAGTCATTCAACATCTCAGCCTTGGTTTCCTCATACATAAAATGAGGTGTTTGAATTTGACTTCTAAGGTCCTTCTCTGCTTCTAAGGTCCTTCTCTGCTCTAAAATTAGGATTCTAGTAAACTCACTGTGCCAATATAGATCAGTATGCCTGGGACACTGAAAGATTAATTTTGCTTGCTGTTGCAGTTAGTAGTGTCAAAGGTAGGACACAAACCCAGATTTCCTGACTTTGTCCAATATTCTATCCACTTACATCCTGCTGGCTATCACACAAGGTTCACTAATAGTTCACAAACCAAATTGGTGGAGAAATTCTTTGGTGTGGTATAGGGAAGGGAAGGAATAACACAGGTAGGTAGCAAAATCCTAAGAAATTAGTTCAGTCCAGGCAGTCAACTGGTCACAAATGACCCTCTGATGTTAGGGGGCTTTGGGATTTGATACTGAAAGAGACAAAAGAAGCTGGAGACTTTTCACAAATGCAGCAATCCTAGTGTAAGCAGATAAGGCTTAGCATTAGAGTTGGCAGAATTCCTTTGGAGTCAGGGGCTGAACTAATGGATATTAATCAGTCACTTGAGCTGTCTCTATCTGCATGTCCTCTCTCCTCTGGGTGAAAGGGGCCCTGATCCAACCGATCTCCATTGGGGAGAAAAGGTGAAATAGGAGAAGGTTGTTCTGGGTCCTCTCACCAACTGCCTGCTGCATATCTTTGGACAGTTTGCAATTTATACAGGCCTTACTCATTCTTTTAAAAGTAAGAGGGGAAAGTATCATTTATCAAGTATTGACCCCATGACAAGGATGTGTGATGATTAAGAGGAGTGCTAGGGATTAAAATACAAGGTATGGTCATCATATGGGCGAGTGTAGAGGACAGACCTGGACCCAGAAGACATGTTTGAATCTTGTCTCCAGCACTTAACAGATGCATAAATGGGGCTGAATCGTTTAACTTTTCTGAGCCCAGGATTCTATATCTATAAAATGGGCTTAATAATGTATTTGCTAACTCCTTCATTGGGTCGTTGTGAGGGAATTAAAATATTATATAAGCATGAACTATCATATCGTGAAAAAAAAAAAGGAAGTCTCCTTCCCCAAATGTTAGGTCAATATCACCATTGTGAACTTCTGAGAGGGAATGGACAAGAGCCACATTGGATGGACAGTAATAGATGGGCTGGGATTTGCACTATTAGAGGCATTCCCCATATCAACAAAATTACAATGCCAACGGAGTGTTTGAAGATTATTATTTGGTTCTAAGAAAGGAAAAATCATCAAATCTCTAGGCACAGACTCCAGAGATTGCTTCCCATATGACAATTTCCTTTTGTCTTCTCCCTATCCACTTTCTCAATAAGACATAAACTATAGATGTCCCATGATCCTATGGGTAGTGAGGGTAGGGTGTAGAGGAGAAGACAGGAGTGTTAAATCTGATTGTGTAAGAAAGTAGGAAACCAAGGTTGTTTTTTGTAGATAAATGGTTTGGTGTTAGGGGAAGGGTATAGTGTAACCATCCTGGTTCCCTTCTTCCCCCTCCTCAATTCCTATTCGATCTCAACTGGTTAATTTGAAGCCTAAGACTGGCATAGTGTTATTTTTTATTATTACTTAATTTTATAAATCCTTATGTGCTATATAAACATGAACTATCCAATTGTCAGGAGAAAGACAGGAAATCTCCTTTCACAAATATTATGTAGACATCACCATTGTGGACTTATGGGAGGGAATAGACAAGACCCACATAGGACAGACAGTAATGGATAGACTGGGATTTGCACTGCTGATTTTTGGTAATAGGTTAGGTTCCATAAAGGCCTAGATTTTTATCCTTTCAATTTATTATATCCAAAGACACTCCCAATCGTGTTGTTATTAAATGTGGACAGATAAATTTTAATTCTTTTACTCTAAACCAATGTTCATTGCCATAGAATATAAACTCTTTGAGGACAGGAATTATTTCATTTTTGTCTTTGTATCTCTAGTGCCTGGCACAGTACCTGGAATATAGTAGACACTTCATAAATTCATATTGATTGAAAACTGGGTACACAATAATCAATGACAGTATCATCATCCCATGGTGATGGATAAAGCCATAAAATACCCGATGCACTCTTTAATATTCTCCCCCAAGTATGTTTTTAAGAAAAAAATCATTTGCTTACAAAAAGAAGATTGGAGAACACTGAATTTCAAATCAAATCTAGCCTCTTACATTTACTACCTGTGGATGCCGGACAAATCACAATCTCTCTGAGCTACCATTTCCTCATATATAAAATGAGGGAGTTGGGCGAGAGGGTCCCTTCCAGCCGTGCACTTGTGATTCTATGATCTGTCACCCATAAAATGAGGGGGTTGAACCGAATGATCTCTAAGGCTCCCGTCACAGTCCTTTAATTCATGAACCCAAATGGCAATCCTAGATGAGTCTCTTAGGGACATGCAATGTTTCAGTTCTTACGGAAAGATGAAAGGGACTTCCATGTGCCAGTTTCAGGCTTTATTGAAATGTTCTCCCCACTCCCTTTATTTTATGGTTAGAGCAACTTTCCAAATCTTTCATAAACACGTAGCTTTTTCATTCGAATGTACATTGTAGCCAGTTAGTTCATTTCTAAATAACCCCTTGCATCGCTATTCAGTGGAGACTAGTAATTACCATAGCAACTGCAGCATGTGGTATATACGCTGCTCCATCCAAGAAACAAAGCATTTTCTTTTTTTCTTTTAGCAAAATTATACACACACGCATTAATTTGTGAGGTGAAATGTAGTATTTATAAAGGGAAAATATGCCTCCCAGGAAACAGACGTGTCTTCACAGGCTTAGGATCTCTGAAAGTTGGTCCCTTCTACACTCCCCTCTTCTACTCCTCTTATCCACATATTGATTCATTTTTTAAAAATGATTTTTTTGTGTGTGTGAAATGGAAAAAAAATAGACAGGAAGGATTCTGTTTCAGTGGGAAGGTGCAGAGGTCAGAGAGAATGTGCATGGCTCCGTGTGGCAGTTGTTCCTGTCTGAGTGATTATTATACTACCAAGGGGATTCATTAAAATGAACCCCATTGCTGTTGCATTGAATGAGACTGCCCATAAATTCTGCCATGAGCTTGTCAGTGGAGAAGCCCATATGTAATGCTTAACTATGAGGACTACATCTGCTGCCTGTGTCTGCAACCAACCTATGTGTGCTCCCATGCGCTATGCACGTGCACGAATGCCCCTTTGACAATAAATTTCTTAAAAAGAAAGACTATGAAAGCCAGTCCAGTCAAGAAATTAAGAAGCCTTTTTCAGACTTGCTCAGTGTGTGTATGCGTGTGTGTATAGGAAACATTATAGTTCAGGTATGACAGTCTTGAGCTAATTCCCAAGGGACAGTGGGGTGGGGGTGAGGGAGGGGGTGGCAGAATGGTTAAATGGCTTACAGGCAGCATGGGACCACAAATTACCCTTATTCTTCTGGAGAAACCAGAGGAAGGGGTCACAAGCCAGTGACTCAAAGGGACTGCTCACATTAGGTAGCCTTAGTCACAATCAGATCTAATGGAGACTTCCCACACCTCCTGGACAGAGGAAATTTGGCCAAAAGCCTGGGAGCAAAATTTGAAGTGAACCATCATTTTGTTGTTCCAATTCTGTCCATCATAAGCCCATTTCCATGGGACTTTAATGAAATAGGGATTTAGAAACATTGCTTCGAGGAGAAAAATAGTTCATTCAAGGGGAAGGCTTTGCTTGGGTCCCAGAAGAAACTGAATCTTTTACTCTGTTCCACAAGAATTAAATTAATGGCCTTCTGTACTAATACCCGAGCATTTTCTCTTAGAAAATAGAGCCCATAACACCAGAGGCGGGGCACAGGGCATGGTGAGAGGGTGGGAGTGGGGAAGAGGAGTGAATGGGAAGGAGAAAGATGTAGACTCTTATCAGCTTTTATGAAGCATTTAATGAAAGTGGAAGCTGAGACCTGCTAAATTTACACTTTAAAATGGGATTTCTGGTTATTAATTCTTGTTGCCCCTACTGGAGTAAGTCAATATTGACGAGGGTGTGAGATAACGTATATTGAAACATGAATTTTCACATTCTTTCATTAACCACGTTTAAAAGTCAAAACTGCAGCTCTCTGGGTTTTTCCCTTCCCTGCTCCAAATCTTTGTCCATTTCATTTTTAGTGATTTCTCCTTTTCCAGCCACACAGTTCTGAGCCACTAGATGGTGCCTTTTGCACAGCTAGAAATCCTGGACAGTAAACCTGTTTGTCTTAAAGCTCGTTCTTTTGAGAAACTGGGAAGCTAGTGACTTAGGGAATTATTATGCACAGTTCATTTCCTTGTAATTTAACTCTCACTGTAACAAAAGCATAATGTATAGCCTGTTTGGGGGGACTGATTTACAACAGTTTAAACTAAAAGATGATTTCCCCCCCCCCCCCCAAACTCCTACTTGCTGATATAAGCAGATGAGAATTTCCCACCTTACTCCCTGCCCTGTTTCCTCACCCTTCCCCATACCCCGATCCAGGCAAGACCCAGAATCTATGAAGACAAAAGTAAAACTGGGCTTCTGCAAATACAGGAATGTGTGTGTGTGTGTGTGTGTGTATGTGTGTAGACTCAGATACACCCACATATATAATATAGGAATGTATTATAAGTGAATAAGTGAGATATATATATATGTATATATAAAAATGTGTGTGTGTATACATATAGTGCCTACTATGTGCCAGGCCTAGTACTAAGCACTTTATAAACATTATCTCATTTGATCTTCAGAACAGCTCTAGGAGGTAGGTGCTATTATTATTCCCATTTTAGAGTGGATGAAACAGGCAAACAGAGGTTAAGACTTGCCTAGACCTACCTAGGGTCATACACCTAGCGAGTATCTGAGGCTGGATTTGAACTCTGGCTTCCTGACTCCAGGTTCAACATTCTATCCGCTGAGCTATCTAGGTTCAGATATCAATTAAAACTTGAGCTGCAGAGGCCTTTCTCCTGTTCTCTTCACCTACTCAAATCCTATTCCTGTGTTAGGATCAAGCTCTAACACAAACACCATGGAATCTTCCCTAATGACATCTGCATTCATGTCCTTTCTCTTACTTTTTTGGTACCTATCTGCATAATACAATTAATGCCTTATGATCTACGGTCTTTTCCTCAAATTGTCTTTTCTGCATGATCATTTACCATTTTGGTCATTAATCATTTAATGATGTTCTTAAGTCTTTTCTCCCCCAAATAGACTATAAAGTACTTATAGGCAGGAACTGTCTTTTGTCTCTCCATCATCTCCCTCTCCCCCATTTCCAAAAACTAATAATGTAGAACTCGTCACACAGAATAATAAAATTACACATAAATCTTAGAGCTAGAAGGAACCTAAAATATTATCTTCTCCAGCTCCTCAACTTCTGATTGATCAGAAATCACCCACATTTTACATTTGAGGCAAGTGAATGAATCCCAGATTGATTGACTGACTTGTACACAGCCATGGAGTTAGTCAGTAGTGGAGTAGGGAGAAGAAGACTGCATACACTATAAGCTTATTGAGCCTGTAGTAAGCCCATCAGTGATTGATTGTTCAACTGGAGTTCCATTTTTTCTGAATCCATATTCTGTAGCCTTCCACTGTCATCCAGGAAAAGGAAGAAGTCATAAATTCTATGATTCATGATTGGGTAAAACTCACTATCAACCTGTATTTGTCTGCTTCCAACTATTCATTCCCCAGACATTTATTAAGCACCAACTACATACAATGCACTATTCTTAGCACTGGGGAAGATAAGGGGAAAAACAGGCCCAACTCCTACAGAGCTTACATGTATATGCAGGTTATTAGAATACAGATTAGAATATGTTAGTGGTTTTTGCATAGGAGAAACATAAAATGCTATGAGATCACATGAGGGACAAATAATTTTTACTTGGAAGGAATCAGGGGAGGTTTCACACCAGAGATGACATCTGAGTAGGGCATTGAAGGATGGAGGGAAGTCAATAGACTGAAATGGGAAGGGAAAGGTGACAGTCCAGGCAAAGGAAATAGCAGAAGCAAAGACATAGAGATGAGAAAACATGAGAAAAGGTGGTCAGACAGCAAATGATCTAGGTATCCCAATGATACAGGGGTAAAACCTGCTTAAAGAAGATGCTAGAAGAAGAAAGTAGAAAAGGGCTTAAGAAATTACTAACCAGGCCTGCTTAGAGAGCAGAAGAGAATTGACTGGGGTGGGTCACTTGAGGCATATATTAGTTCAATATTAATATGAAAGAAAAACATAACTCTATTCACCTTGTTCACAGAGAAGCCCTGCCACTTTTCCTGGTGTTGATAGATGCCCTTAATTTGGTAATAAAATAGCATCTATAAAACAACAGTGGTTTTATATGTATATGTGTATATATATGTGTATGTATACATATACATACATATAAATGTATATATATGAGTATATATAGAGAGAGAGAGAAAGAGAGGGAGATACTTAAAAGCACAAGAAATCCAAACAGAAGATCTTCAGATAAAATCAACAGAGAAGAAAGAACATGAATCAGCCATTGTCTTTTAGACACAATAGCACCTAAAGCCTTAGGTGACATTGCTCACTTATTATATACTTTAGTCCTTGACCTATTGGATGCTCTTAGTGGAAAGAATACTAGATATGGAGTATGAATGACCCAGATTCAAATTCCATGTCTACTATTTACTGCTTACATGACCTTGGACAAGTCACTCAGCCTTGTGTAAAACGAGGAGATTGGACTGGACGAGTTCTATGGTCATGGGCAGCTCTAAATCCTATGATTCATGGGAAATGAGAAGTTGCAGGTGAGGTTGCATTCCTAAATTGTAATACCATCAGTGTCTCCTAGTGAAGGAGTTATAGGACCCCAGATGTATCTCAAGGAACTCAACATTCACCAAGTGTTTAGGGATGGGGGTCCTCAAGTGTGACCCTTGGACTTAATCCAAACAAATCATCAAAGTTTATATTCAGTCAAAGGGCTGCACTTGAGGACCTAGAGGGTCACATGTGGCCTCAAGACTGCAGGTTCCCCACCCTGGGTTATACTGATGGCACAAAACCCATAGAACAATGCTGCCTACCCCTTTACAAAACATGATGTATGGTGGGGTGGAAACTTTACACTTTTGGCCATGATTTTTCTGGGAATTTGTTCTGGCTGAGTGTTCTTATGCGACAGGGGTTTTGTGATTCTTTTTTTCTTTCTCCCCGCCTCTCCCCCCACCCCACCCCCCCCAGTGGATGGAGGTAAGTGAGAGGAAAGAATAAATAAATCCTTTATAATTGTTTTTCTTAAAGCATTGAAGATTTAGGAAATTGCACACTAGTTTTATCAAAACACTGGCTAATCACCAGTGAAATTTCACCCAATACCTATGATTGTTGTTTTTTCTGTCTCTGTCACTAATTAGCTGTGTGACTTTTTTTTTTTTTACTTTGGGTCTCAATTTAGTCATCTGTAAAAACAAAGGCTTGGACTACAAGATGATCCCATGGATCAAGCTCTTTGAGCTCTAACATCCTAGAATTTTAGGAATGTCCTGTGATCCAGAAGATAAGAACCTACTCCAACTGTGGAATAAATCATTATTTTATGTCTTCCTTGTCTGTAGTAGACTTGATTCTCTAGAAGACTAGTGTTTGGGGAAGTTGTCCTATTTCATCTATGAAATAATAAGCAATTTATCATTTCACTGTTTGCATTCTAAAAAAACAAAGAACAAAAATCCCTTTATTAATGAGTAGTTTCAGATATCTAACCCCAAAGAGAATGGTACTATACACACTATTGGAAAAAAGAGCCAACAATGGAATAAAAAACCTAGGTTCAACTCTATCCCTAATAAATACTAATTATTTGATCACGGACAAGTTACTTAATCTCTCAATGTCCGCAGACAACTGTCTTAAGTTATTTGAGGTTGTCAAGCATTTGTGAAGGGCCTTTCCACAGCTGAAGTTCCTCATATTGAGGAATTCGCTGGTCTGTTGACTCCTCCTCTATTCTTGGTGGGGTAAAAAAAAAAATCCCTAGCAATTTAAAATATGTATGGATTGTGGGAAGAAGAAAAAAGATTTGTTCCTACTCATTAGCCGTGTGACCTTGAGCAAGTCATTTTACTATTTACTTCAACTTCTCAACTGTAAAATAGGTATAATGAGAGCACTTACTTCACAGGGTTGTTGTGAGGATCCAACGAGAGTCTTTGTAAAGTGTTTAGCACAGTGCCTGGCACAGAGTATTTGATTAATAAATGCTTATCCCTGGGTGGTGAGGTGGCGCAGTGAATAGAGCACCAGCCCTGGAGTCAGGAGGACCTGGGTTCAAATCCGAACTCAGACACTTAACACAAAAACTAGTCCTGTGACCTTGGGCAACTCACTTAATCCCAATTGCCCTGCCCTCCCCCCCTGCAAAAAATAATAATAATAAATGCTTATCCCTTCCTATCCCCTGAAAACAAAACCAAAGTTCAATGAATATTAGGAGATCACATCTTTAAAAAATGGTTCCCATATAAAGGTCAAAGAGGACCTGTGGCTAAGGATTAAAAGCTAGTGTTTGTAACAAAGAGGTAAGCTCCGAAAAGTGAGTACAGAATCCTGAAGTCATCACATGCCAGGGAGAAAGTGAAGGCAATTCAACCGGGGACAGCTCCCGGCTTCCAACCAAGCTATAATATTGTAATAATCAGGGAAAGCGCGTGTAAGCGTGCAGCACCTGCAGTCCGTGTGCCTCCTTTTCGAGACGTGTAATTAGGAGAGTAGAGCTGTCGTTCAAGGGCACAGAAATCCTGTAACATTCCTGGGGCAGGGGTTGGGGGGGAGCCATAACAAAACTGGCAGGAGGACCTGTAATGGAAGTAGGACAGGAAGAGGGGGAGGAGATGAGGAGGAGGTAGGATTGTAGCCATTGCTTGCCCCATCTCTCATCAAATTCCTAACCCTTTTCAAATCATGCCTCTATTTACTATCCAACACTTTTGTCCTCATTGCAGTGAAAGAAGGGCCAGATCTCTTCTCACCTTATTTCGTATTTTAAAAATTGCTTCTCCCCTAGACTATTCAGTCTTGGATCAAGGTGACTGTTTCCAGCAATAATTTCAGTTGCACAATGCACCGTATCATTATTTTTAATTGTTATGATTCGTGGCTAACTAAATTTACAAAGCTTTTGAATGTCACCGGGTGAAGGCAATATAGGAATCCAAAAACAAATAAAGGAGGAAATTTATCAGAGTGCTTGAAAGACCAGGTCTACGCTGATGGCAATTTGAGTGGAAGCATTTATTAGGTACTTACCACATACATGCTGCTATGCTGGAGAGTGGCAGTATACAAAGTCTCCTCGAGCTTACAATATAGAGTTTTTCTTTTTGTTTTTATGTGATTTGGGTGATCTCCTTATTTCCTTCCTCCCTAGTTGTCTGTGCTCTTTTGCTCTCTCCTATAATTTTGTTATTGAGTCATTTCAGTCATGTCTGACTCTCTATTACCCCATCTGGGTTTTTTTTTTTTAGCAAGGACAATGAAGTGGTTTGCCATTTTCTTCTCCAGCTCATTTCACAGATGAGGAAACCGAGGCAAACGGGGTTAAGCGACTTGCCAAGGGTCATACAACTGGTATATGTCTGAGGCTGGATTTGAACTTAGGTCTTCCTGACTTTAGGCCCAGCACATTTTCCACTGCACCACCTAGCTGCCCCTTCTTGTAATTACTTTTTATTAATTATTCTTTGTACATGTTACTTTCCCTCAAAAATAATGTCATCTTTTTGAGGGCAGGATTGATTTATTTTGGTCTTAGTATCCTTATCCTTAGTTTCCCTATTTGAAAAAAAAGACACCAAAAACCTGGGATATTAATACATCTATTGCAGTTACAATAGTAGGTGATTAATAAGTGTTTGGCAAGTTGAATTTAATCTCATTTACCCCTCACAACAACCTTGTGACAGAGAGTGCAAGTATTATTATCTCCATTTAGTAGATGAAGAAACCATTCAGAAAAGTTACAGACAATCTAGTCAGGGTCACAGAGCTAGGAACTGGCCAAACTGGAAAACAGCTATAGACCTTCCAACTTCAAATGTGGGAGTTTTTCTACAACACTGCAATGCTTAGCAGCAGAATTAAAAGAACTAAGGATCATTGAGCTCAGCTGTCTGTGGCCAACATCATCTCACATCTACTCCAGACTTCTGACTGATGGTGAAATACACAAAACATCAAGTTGGGAAAAAATACCAGAAGTCTGGTCATGAAAGCCAAAATGCAACCTCTTCCGTTCTCAGTCCAAAAGAAACATTGGCCAGTGCTTCTCCAGAAGAAATCTTAGAGACTACAGGGACAGGTTGGACAAGAAAAAAGAGATGAAAGGAGAGAAAACTGGAGGAGAGGAGAGAAGAGAAGAAAAAACAAGAGAAAAAGCAAAGAGGGAAAGAAAGAGAGGAAGGAAGGAAGGAAGGAAGGAAGGAAGGAAGGAAAGAAGGAAGGAAGGAAGGAAAGAGAAAGAAGAAAAGAAAGAATGAAGAAAAAGAAAGGAAAGAAAGGAGAGAAAGAAAGGAAAGAAAGAGAGAAGGAAAGAAAGGAAAAGAAGGAAGGAAGACAGAGAGAGAGAGAAAGGAAGGAAGGAAGGAAGGAAGGAAGGAAGCAAGGAAGAAAGAAAGAAAGAAAGAAAGAAAGAAAGAAAGAAAGAAAGAAAGAAAAGAGCTTCTCTAGTGTTTCTTGGTACCATGCTTTACTCTTGCTGACACTGAACTCAAAGAGGTCAGTTCCTCACTTCATTCTCGGGAAACATAAGATCAGAAAATCACATAAGTTGAAGGAAGAAGGAAGCTTAGAATTCATCCAGTCCAACTCCTTCATTTTATAACTGAAGAAACTAAGATCCAGAGATAAGAAGTGATTTTACCTAAGTACCCAGGTACTATGTAGGACAGGCAGAAATCAAAACCAAATCCTCTGATTCAATATCTAGTACACTTGAAGTGCATATCAGTGCCATTACCATCTTTTACAAGTGGAGAAACTGAGTCAAAAGAAAATGAGACAACTTAACAAATGTTACTTAGAAAACTTTAGAAGGAGCTAAATTACTTTTAGAGCAAGTGGTCTTTGAGAGGACATTTGATAAACCTTAGGAGCTATCCAGTAGTTTTGTAATATTGAAACATTACTATTTAGAGGTGAACTGTCCGGTTTTTCCAGGCCACTAAACTGCCCCCAAAAAAACCAGTCCTTGAGTCCCATTGATCTATTCCAGATCCAGACTAGATTACTCTAGATTACTTTACTTTCTGATAAATTGAGAGCCAAAAGTCTCAGTACATTTTCTTCCTCTGGTTGGGACTCTCAAAGGAAGAGGTCACACCTGTGGACTACAACCCAAAACACTTCTCAGAAAAGAGTTAAATACTTCCAGCTTCCTTTCCACTTCATTATAACTACAGACAAAAAAGTGGAGGAGATCATTCCCACCCTTCACTCTATAGCCACCTTCTATGTTGCCATCTGGAAACTGTCATGCCATTTGAGGACTGAGATACCTCCTCAGGAGCAGAAAATTCTCCTTCCTATCTCACAAGCCTCATTTGGTGACAGCCTACTATTCGAAATGAAGGGTGCTCTCAGCCTAATCTCAAAGTCCTGTGTACAAACATGACCATGCCCCAAGTCAAGGATAGCTTTGGACTTCAACCTTGTTTTTGTGGCAAGGTTCTTAATTTCCTATGTAATTCACAGTCTTAGCAGCAGCATTTGGTACTGGCATGTAAGCATCTCTTGCTTACACTAATGAGGATTATGCAGTTTATGGATTATCTCCACTTACCCCATCCTCTGCTTAAAAAAAGAAAAATTCTCCCGTTTGCCTACTCATTTTCACTTCCATTAGAAGGTAAAGGAATCAAAATCCAAGACTGATTTGAAGCTCTTAAAGAGGTTTAGGTCAATAAATTTCACAGATGATTTAGAAATAGAAGGGACCTTAGAAATTATCTAGACTAGGAAAAATAACTCAACAAATATTGTCTAACTGCTTACTATATGTAAGGCACTGGACTAGACACTTTTTCCCCAAGGTGAAAAAGAAAGAAACAAAAATAATTGTTAAAAGCTTTACATTCTCTTTGGGAATAGAACATATATACAGACAAGAAAATATATGAACATTTGGGGCTAGAAATAGTACTAATACCTCTGGAGGTGGTGGCAGATCAGGAAGCCTCATTATTTTTTTTTTTTTTGGAGGGGGGAAGGAAAGGCAATTGGGGTTAAGTGACTTTCTCAAGGTCACATAGCTAGTAAGTGTTAAGTGTCTGAGGCCACATTTGAACTCAGGTCCTCCTGATTCCAGGGCTGTGTAGCGCCAATGCAATATTTACAGTGTCCATGATCACAATAAAGACTGTGACTTTAAGTATCACATGACGTTTGATCACAAAATATACCCGAATCCCAGGTAGAGGACAGAACTGAAGCATTTATTTAGATACCAGAAAACTGAATCCCCAAACCATTAAGCTGATTCCATCATAGTTCCAAAGATATTCAAAAGCCATAATAACACTGAGAGCCACGCCATCCTTTAGCCTTCCCACAAACCAATACAAAATCAATATCTACTCAGGAGCCTATTCTGTATCCTTGCTTGGGCGTCCTCTCTCCACCACCATCTGGCTAGCTCTGAACCAGCTTCCTGTGGGCTCTGCTTCCCTTCAGGGAATTCCCTCCATCACAGGCTCCATGTGATTACATTCGACCTATAGGAGACAGAGTTTACTTTCAAATTAGGGGAGGTCTTCAAACTCTTCCCCTCGATCTATTAAGGGGCAAGGAAGATCTTCAAATTCCCATTCCCATGACAGGCTGGTGCTCTATTCACTGTGCCACCTAGCTGCCCCATGGAAACCTTGTTATTATAGACTGAATCAGGCACCATCTAGCAATAGTATTCCCTCCTTTCTTTATTTTGCTTCATAGTACCTAAGACTACAAAGGGCTCTCCTGTGTGAGATCTCTTTCCCCTATTTTTTCTCAGAAGGATCCCCTTCTGCTCCTTTTAACCCCAAATTTCATTTGTATAAAAAACATTCTGGTGTTGAGAGGGCTTTGTATCCTCCCAGGCATGACCCAAGCCAACAATCTACTGTTTTTATATCATTTGTCAAAATAACAAAATTAGGTTCACACACACACACACATGCATTCATGCATACATATACACACATATGTATGTATGCATTTTTCTTCCAAAGGGAAATATCTTTACTGCAATTAATTAGCCAGCACACTGTGTAAGTCCATACTGTGTAAGGCACAGGCAAGGGTGGAAAATGAGAAGAGATATATGTAGGATCCAAATGAATGAGAAGGCATAAACCATAGGTTCCTGCCTTGAGGAAGCTTTCTACTTAATTGGAGAAGAAAACTCATGCAAAGGAAGCCACTTGAAGAAACTGACATTTAAATATCCAAATGGCTCTGTGATCTCAAACATTCAGATATTCCTTCTAGTGATGAAGATCCATGCCTGCCCAACCTGTACAACTCTTATCCATGTGGTCCTGTAAATTCATATCGGGGTTCCCTCCTACATCCTAGGGGCCTTTCTCTCTTTTCTAGACATCTGAAAAAACATCAGTAGCATATATAGCCTTTCCATTAGTTATTCTTTGATACTGCCAGGTGACCAATCCATTCTTTTTTCTCAAACATTTTCTTGCTGTCCTTTACATTGTTCCTTCTTTGCAATTTGGTATCTGTAATCTATTGTTTCCTGTTGCCTGTCCATATCCTCTATGTGCCACTCCATAATTCTCCATGTGATTCTTAATTTCAGTTCTTTAGAAACTATGGCATTTCATGACTTATAAATATACACCAATATTAGAAGAATATTGGTATTATAAAGATGCACCTTTTTTTTTTTTAAGGAGAAACTTGGAATGTTTAAAAGATTTGTGTTTTCCCAGAGGAAATCCGGGATGTTCTCTTCCTCCTGCTCAATGTTAAATGGAGACTCACTCATTGTTCATATGCAGTATCTGTCCAAGCCAGAGACCGATAGATGAGTTAAACGGGCTGTCTGTTCAATTGCATACCATGGTGTGGGTAATAGTTATTTTTCATCCGCTTGTTTTTTCCTGTGTGGATAATTAGGTGAAACATTTTAGAAGGATTATAGATCTCATTTGGGAAGTGCTACAATGTTTCAGGGATGATGTAACCAGAACAATATCACCTGCAATCATGAACATCTGGAGGACCTTACCATCTATAGGGAATCCCTCTTCCAGTTGCAGCCTGTATTGGATCTCTTCCATAAGAGTAGAGAACACCTTTGGCAAGCATCTGTCTCCCTGATTTATACCTCAGCTCATGGTAATGATCAGAGGGTAACCAAAAGTTATCTGCTATATTTTTCTAAGAATATTGTATAATTTTGACATGTTTATGGGAGACGTCTCATTGGAAAAGAGGCTTTAAAGAAATATCTCATGCTACTAAATCAAAAGTATGAATCAAATGCCTTAAATAATTGATTAAAGAATCAATAAGTATTGATTAACTACATTGTGCTAGATGCTGAGATATATATTTTAAAAAATCAACTAATCTCTGCATTCAATGGGCTTACATTCTAATGGTGGAGACAACATGCACATTTATTGTTGTTAAATCATTTTTCACTCATGTCCAACTCTTCATGATGCCATTTTGTGATCTTCTTGGCAAAAATACTGGAATGGTTGCCATTTCCTTCTCTGGCTCATTTTATAGAAGTGGAAACTGAGGCAAACAGAGTGAAGTGATTTGCCAGGGTCACACAGCTAATAAGAGTCATCTCCTGTCAGTGGTGGAGCTTGAGATGAGTCTTGAAGGATTCCAAGAGGAAGAGATAAGGAAGGAGGGCATTCCAGGCATAGGAGACATCCAGTGCAAAGACTCAAAGAATAGAAATGGAGTTTTGTGTGTGAGGAACAGCAAGAGTGTTAATACAGTTAGACTGTAGAGTTTGTGGAGGGGAGTAATGTGTAGGAAGGCCAAAATGGTAGGAGAGAACCAGATTGCTAAACAGAATTCATAATTGATTCTCTCAAATGCTCTCCTTTCTCACCTCTGCCTCTGGACATCTCTAGTTCCTTTCAACACAGCTCAAAAATGTCACATTTGCAGAAGACCTTACAAGTTCTCCCAATATTTGAGTCTTCCTCTTTAAAGTTGCCTTCCTTCTATTTTATATGTGTCTTGTATGAACCTATTTATCTATGTGTTGTGTCCTCCATTAGAAAATAAACTCTTTAGGGGAAGGAGTTTTTCAGTTTTTGGTTCTGTCTCCCCAATACAGAGTCTGGCACAGAGTAACCATTTAATAGGTCTTTGGTGATCAATCGGTTGAGAATTCACTGTCCTAGGATCAAGGGATAGGGGTGATTATAAAAGATAAAAATCATTTCTATTATGGCAAACTGAAAAGTTTTTATGTGAAAGCAATATGTACAATTTGAATAAGAATGGAAATGGTTGACTGAGCAAAGTCTTTGCATCAAATACTTGGGATAATGTTCTGATATACAAGATATTTGGGCAACTAGCAGGAGCATATAAGCCCTAAAGCCATTCCCCAAGAAATAAATGGTTCTCCTCCTGTCTATCTGACTCCTCCTTCTCAGTATCTTTTGCTGGATTCTTAATCCAATCACACTTTCTAATCATAGGTGACTCATAGGTCACCCGTCCTGGGCTTTCTCTTCTCCCTCTATACTGCTTCACTTGATGATCTCATCAGTTCCTATGGATTTAATGACAATCTCTATGCTGATGATTCTCAGATCTTCCCATCCTGCCCCAACCTCTGACCTCCAGTCTCACATCTCCAGTTACCTTTCAGACATCTCAGACTGGATGTCCAGGAGACATCTTAAACTCAACATGTCCCAAATTGATCTCAATGTCTTTCCCCCTAAACAATCCTACCTTCCCCATTACTGCAGAGGGCAATGCCATCCTTCATTCCCTGAGGCTCCCAACCTAGAAGTCATCCTGGATTCCCCACTCTCTCTTACCCTCCACATTCAATCTGTTGCCAAGGCCTGTTAATTTCATCTTTGCATCATCTCTCAAATATGCCCCCTTCTTTCCTCTGACACTGCCATCATTCTAGTGCAGGTCCTCATCACCTCATGCCAGACTAATTTCAATAGCCTGCTCACGGGTGTGCCTGCCTCAAGTCTCTCCCCACTCCAATCAATCTTCCATTCAGTCACTAAAGTGATTTTCCTAAAGCACAGGTCCAGTCATGTCACACACATCTCCTTCTCCTGCAACTCAAAAAGCTCTAGTGGTTCCTTATTGCCTCAAAGACCAAATCCAAAATCCTCTGTTTGGCATTCAAAGCCCTTTGTAACCTAGTTCCCTCTTTCCTTTCCGCTTTCATTCCCACCTATATATTCTTCAATCCAGTGACATTGGCCTCCTTGCTGTTCCACAAATAAGATCCTCCATCTCTTGGCTCTGACCATTTTCTCTGGCTATCCCCCATGCCAGGAATATTCTCCTTCCTTATTTCTGCCTATTATCTTCACTGGCTTCTTTCTAGTCCCAGCTAACATTTGTTCTTCTACAGGTGGCATTTTCTCAAGCCCTCTTATTTCCAGTGCCTCCTCTCTTTTAATCATTTCCTTGTTATCTTGTATATGGCTTGTATGAACATATGTGTTTACTTGTTGTTAGATTGTGAGCTCCTTGAAGGCAGGGACTATCTTCTGTTTCTTTTTTTGTATGCCCAGCACTTAGCACAGTGTTTAGCATGTAATAGGCACTTAATAAATGTTATTGTCTGATTGACAAAAAGGATATGAACAAGTAACTTTCAAAAGAATTGCAAATTATTAATAGCCACATGAAAAATATACCAAATTATTACTATTTTTTTGGAGGGCAATTGGGGTTAAATGACTTGCCCAAGATCACATGGCTAGTTTTTTGTGTTAAGTGTCTGAAGCCGGATTTGAACCCAGGTCCTCCTGACTCCAAGGCTGGCGCTCTATTCACTGCACCACTTAGCTAACCCAAAATTATTACTATTAAGAGCAGTATAAATCAAAGTCAATTGAGAAGCATTCATGAAGATCTTACTACATGCCAGGTACTGTACTAAGCAGGAGGAATACAAAGAAAAAGCAAAAACAGTCCCTTTCCTCAATTATATGCTAATAAGGGAGACAACATATATAAATAAAAAATGTAAAATAAATACAAAGTAGATGAAAAGTAACCTAGGAGGGGATGACAGTAGCACCTGGGGGTACCAAAAGTATTCCATGGTTTCATCCCATAGCAACAGGCAAAGATGGCCAAAAAATAAAAGGAAATATTCAGTGTCATAGAAATTGTGGGAAAACTGTTGGAATTACGAATTGATCCAAACACTATGGAAAGCAACTTGGAATTATGCAAAGGAAGGAATTTCACTGAACCCAAACAGGTCAATATAATAGGAACTATAACAATCATCAAAATACAGCACTTTTGATAGTAGCAAAGAACCTAGAAAAAGTAGGTGCCCGTCAGAGAATAGCTAAATAAGGTAGAGTACACCAATTTAATGAAATATTACTGTGCTACAAGGAACGATGAAGAGTATGATACAGAGAAGCATAATAAGATTTATACAAATAAACTCAAAATGAAATAAAGAGAATCAAGAAACTAATAAACATAACAATTATAAAAATGTAAGAAATAAAAACAACAAAATAATTGACAAAGAATGCTGTGAAATGAAAATGATCAAACTTGTCCCCCCAAGAAAAGATATAAAATGATATCTTATTCTTTTCTTCATAGAGTTGGTGGGTTTAAAAATTAGGTCCAAGTTGTTGCTTTTGCCCCTCTCTGCCTTTAATATCTTTCCCTCAACCATTTACCTTGTGAATAGATCTCTTGACGCATCCAAGAACATGGTGCTACCAACAAGACTTTCTCTGTGGGTACTTGGCTTAATTCAGCTGCTCCTTCTATTATTTTGTCCTTCATTGACATTTCCTCATCTAGGTCTGTGTAATTAACGTGCTCAGCTGCTCTTGACAGGGAAAGGTGTTTGTTATAAATATTTTTGCAGATCTTTTCTTATATGTTTGTTGTTCTCTTTCCATTTTCATCCTTAAATGTCCTTGGGATAATTTTAATTACATGGATTTCTCACTAAGCTTTTTAAAACCTACTTTTCCCTCAACTCTTCTCTATTTTATATGAGGATACTTCTTATAATCTCTACCCTCAATCATTACTTGTAAGGTTTTGCAAATGAGTTTATTTTTTAAATCCTTGATATGGTTCTTGTCTGTCATCTTGTTCTATGTGATGTCAAGTATTTCCTGGAAATGGCAGTTTTTAGTTTATTTTTCTTTTCATTATGGCAATGGGTTTACCTTCATTATGTTTCTGTATCACATTAGCATAGTTTAATCATAACAAAATGACCATATACCATTGAGAACTTTACAAGAAGCAATTTTTAGGCTTATTTGAGAGATGGGGGAGAGAAGTCCATCCTATCTTAGTAATCATCATTTCCTATATGCTAAAATAGAATTATCTTCTTTTGGAAGATTTTATTCAAAGATAATCAAGGATACTCTCATCTACCACCATCGTTTTGCAGACAAGGAAATGAAGTCCTAGTGAGGTTAAACAAGTAACTTGCCCAAAGTCACAGAAATGGCACAAGCAGAATTTGGAGCCATCTGCCTGCCTTCAAATTCAATTCTCTATCCCCAACAATGGTATTACTTGAATATTTGTCAGTGCCTTGGATTGGAAGAGTAAGGAAGACAAGCCCGCAGAAGCCTGGAATGATTCCCAATTAGGTGGTTAAGGAAATGAGAAGAAAGGCATGATTGAGAGGTACTGCAGCATGCGGTTTTTAGTAACAGATGGAATGTGAGGAAGGCAGGGAAAAGAGAATGACATCACCATATTATAGTCGAGAAAAGACCACATTATCTAAAACTGTTAGACGAAATAACAAGATTTGTTGCCTTGTACTTATGACTTACTCCAAGACTATCCCCATAAAATGGCACATTTGATAGCTCTGCAGGGTAAAATTTACACTATGTAAATCAGAAGATACTGAGGTTTCCATGGTTTTTAAGGAACAAAACCTTGATGCCTCTTTCATTCTGTTTGCCCTCCAAGTATGAGATCAAGAAATTTAAGCTACACAAGGGAGCTATTTCTCTGGTAGTTCCTTGTTCCTCTGTTATTGTTCAGTTTCCTAGAACATAATTGATATTAACACTTTGCATATATTTACCTTCTTTCTTTGGCTATCAAGGACAAACTGTGAAGAACTTTACAAGAATTAATTTTTAGGCTTATTTGAAGTTCCCTATTTCCTCATTGCAACCTCATCCTCACCCCTTGTAGACATACCATCCAGGGAAATAATTTGCTACTTCTAAGTAAATGGCATGAAAGTCAGTGAAGTAGTCATATATTTTAAGAGGATTTAAGGGAAAATTCTTGGTTAGTATGAGAAGTGGGAAGCTAAACCTAGGAATGCTGACTTGAACCTCCTGTTCTAGTGATGAGATGCCATTCTTCCCTGATGATGTAACATTTGCAATATGGAGTTTTAACTGCTCCCCCAGAGGCCTAAAATTGAGAAGTATAGGAAACAGTTCACAGAAGAACAGGAATAGGGCAATAGGGTCTACATATGTGTTAAAGAGACTGGTTAGAACAATTATCTGGTGGGTGAAATGTACTTATAGATGAAAGTCACGGTTAAAAAATGCAGAACAGATGGAGAAAAGGCAAGGAGGAGACTGGGAATTATTGCTTGGAAACCAGTGGAATTTGGACTGTGACATTTTAGATAAATCCCAAATGTTAATGGAAAACTAGACATCAAAATGAAAAGAAGGATATGGAAAATCATGCACATTTTGCAATCAGTTTCAGTCTGGGTTTTAAAATCCAGGAATTTTATAATATTAGAGGCTGACATACAAAGAAAGGTAGGTAGAAATGGTAAGTAATTCAGTGCTCTGAGTTGGAGGTAAACAAGGTTTTAAAGGTATATAAAATTAGTTTATTTAAAAGAATTCCTATAAGCCTTAAATCTATGATTCTATAATAGTTTGAATACCTCTCAGTTAGCTACCCTTACCTCTGTCCCAAACAAATATCAAATGATTTCAGAGAGAGGAGGAGGGGTAAGATTTTGCTAATTTATAAATTTTTCAGTTCACTTGAGTACTCTATGGAAAATATCTTGGTTTTAAAAAATACATATAGGAATAATAAGTGGTTTGTTGGATGCCCATTTAAAAGACAAAATCTAAATTAGAAAAGGTCACCTTCCCTGGATCCAGAATTTGATGGTTTTTTTTTTTATTAAGTGATTTGTTTATTTACTTTTAGTTTACAAGATTCAGTTCCCCAATCTCTTGAGTTTCAAATTTTCTCCCCTCCCTCCCTCCCTTCCCCCCATGGCACCTTGCAATCAAATATAGGAT
>CM053591.1:136408129-136427071 GCA_028646515.1 Pseudochirops corinnae
AACTATATAAATGATAGTTACTATTATAATTATTAGACAAACTACATATAGATCATCTGAAAGAACCATATAAATGCTGGTTATTTTAATTATTATAGCAGCTATGCTATACATGTATATACACATACATCTATATTAACACCTTGTACAAGTCACTTGTCTCTGATCCTCTGTTTATCTGTAAAATGAAAACCATGTAGAGAAGATAGAAATAAGCTGGACAAATGTCAGAATAGTTTGGAGGATTCTGAACTAGTTGAATGACTGGTCCCATAGAGTAGTCATTGATCAATCAATGGGAAATTGGAAGGAGTTCTTAAGGGGCATCTTCCAGAGATCTGTCCCAGACCTAGTGTTATTTAATTTTTTTCATCAGTAACTAGGATGAAGGCATAGATGATGTGCTCACCAAATTTGAAAAATCTGCAGAGATGAAATGGGTAGATAGTATATCAGATGGCATAATAAACTTATCCCATATTCTTTTGGACTGTATTACAAATAACCTTGGGTTTTAAACCAGGGCTACCTTACCACCTTGTCTCTCCATTATCCAGAAGATCCAGGGTTTGCTAGTTGAGGCAGTATCAGGGCTCTCTGATCCTTCATCTTGGTGATTATTTTATTTTGGTTAAATTTCTCTAAGAAACAATTATAATAAGAATGAATCACTTTTAATTTTATCCATTTCCTATTTTCCAGAAGCAACAAAATCATATTCATTTAAATAGATCACATTGGAACTGTTGTATCAGCAGTATTTTTTCACCTTCATCCTTTTTTATAATTTGATGTGAACATTGATCTTGTTAGATCCAGATAGACGATAATCTGAATGTACGAAAAGAGACTATGTCAATAACGAGTCATTTCCAGCCCATTAAAGAAGAATCAATTTCATTTGTGTGTGTGTGTGTGTGTGTGTGTGTGTGTGATATTGTTTGGTGTTTGCTAGGTCTAGCATTTTGTGACTGTTGAGAAAATACCTATGATTTATAAAGATTAAACTTTTGGAACATCTACATGCCTTTAACCTCTTTTATTTCTTAATCCTCAACCATATGTTCCAAAATATCTCTCACAATGGCCACCTTCTCAATGACATCACCAAGTATCAAGGTATATTTTGGTTTAGTTTGGAGGACCTCATTGATTTCTTTGTAGAATTTCTGTACTTCCTCATTTTCAATGGAATAGGCATTTAGTTACCATGGCAGAGCATCATTCTTTCATCTCCCTCTCTCCTGTTTTATCCCTGACACCACACACTCCAGATCACAAGCCATTTAGGTTAATAAATATCTAGGTAGGGGCGAGCACAGGCCTTGAAGTCAGGAGGACCTGAGTTCAAATCCTATCTCAATTAACACTTACTAGCCGTGTGACCTTGGGCAAGTCACTTAACCCCAATTGCCCTGCCCTCCCCCCTCCCAAAAAAAAAGCAAAAAAATAAATAAATATCTAGGTATAATTAAAGGAAACAATTTATACAAGTTCATAAATATTGTTTCTGCCTGGATAAAACAATAAGTGTGTGTAAAAAAAAAACTAAAAATTAGGTTTGGTATCCCAAAATGTGTACTACTTAATGGTACCTAAACTTTCTAGCCTGATCTGTAACATTCACCAGAGTTTAACCCTAAGCCTAGTTACTCAGTTCTGACTCATTTTGGGTTCCCTCACATACTGGCATCTTCTACATCAGAGCATAGTCATATTTACTTGAGGGCTGCCTACCTCAATGCCCTGGATTAAGCTTTTGTTTTACACTTTACAGTCTCAGCCTCATTTTAGCTGATAAGGAAGTCCCTGTCATTGCTACTTAATGACTTAACTAAGCATAGTCACTTAACTGTATACTTAGCTTTCCTCTGCCCAAAGAGGGAAGGGAATAAAAAGTATGATCACATGTCACTAATATTTTTCCTATCTTTGATTTCCTACAAAATGATAGTTAGACAAAATCATCTCAAAAGATCCTACCAGATCTAAATCTCAAGAATTCAATAAGCCTAAAAAAATCAGACTAATTCATCCTGACACACTCTTCCTCACCTATAATTTATAAATGATCAGCATCTTTTTTTTTATAAATGATCAGCAGCTTCTACCCACTCCTGGTTATCATTATAGTAACCCATCTTAGCTCACTGAGGATTTCTTCAGAGCCTTGCTTCAGTTGGCTGAAAGTGAGTGATTATGATATTCGATGTTCTTAGAATACAGTCTTTGTAGTGCATGTGATCCAGACTCTGCTTCCTAGTACTGTGAATTATACAATCCACGCTACTGTCCTAGGATAAGCATTGATCATCCTCTGTCCATTCTAGGAGCAAGTTTCCCTCATGGATCTTCACTGACTTTCATATTGTTAGAGCCCAGAGAGAATCAGAAGCTATTCCTGGTTTAGCTGAGCCATTGGAAAGCCATTAAAAAAAAATGGATAAGTTCATGAGGTGCCTAGAAATGGTAGGACACTGTTTTAAGTTTAATCTAACAGTTTCTCCACCATTTTCCTAAGTCTAGACACTCAACAAAATGATAAATCAAGCCTTGGTTTGTAGCCTTTGCTGATTTTTGAGGTGTAAAAACTCACATTGAAAACTTAGCGATTGGTTCTCCTGATCTGGTGCAAGATGATGCCAGTACATGATCAAAGTCAACTGAGTCTGTTTTGTACTCATCCAGAGGGTTTTTCCGATTAGAATGTAAGCTCCCTGAGTTCAGAAACTATCTTTCTTTTTGCTTCCATTTGTGTCCTTAGCACTTAGCAGAACGCCTGGCACATAGCGAGTGTTTAATCAATGCTTGTTGCCTGCATACCTGTCTGCATACCAGCCATATTGTTTTGGAGCAGTACCCTTATCCATCAGCAGAGGGTGCAATTGGGTGGGGGGAAACTAGCCATCTGCAATTACAGTTTTATTAAATGTACAGTAGGTGTGATACATCATAGATTTCATTTCTGTGATATATCATATTCCCTTAGTACATATGACAAGAGGATGTGTGTGGCATAAACACATTCCAGAGAGCCTGAAATACCATGGTTACTTAAACTTTAAAATACACACACACACACACACACACACACACACACACACACACACACATGCAACTTAAGGGATTAGTCAGATGATGTGGGTTATAGGAAAGCTCCAGAAGTAGAAGCCAATGGGTGTAGTAGGCAAATTCTATTTGGAGAACAGATCTAGAATTTGCAAACCAGTGAATTCAATAAAGCATTTAAGAAAATAATGAAGTTAAGTAAGTGAGCAA
Organism: Pseudochirops corinnae; assembly: GCA_028646515.1. Classification (NCBI taxonomy): domain Eukaryota; kingdom Metazoa; phylum Chordata; class Mammalia; order Diprotodontia; family Pseudocheiridae; genus Pseudochirops; species Pseudochirops corinnae. Next base: position 136,411,409 of record CM053591.1, read on the forward strand.
ATGAAAATCTGTGTCTGTGTGTTTAAGGGGGAGGGGAATCTTATGCAGCATGTAGCACACGTGAAGAACCCATAAAGCTGACCTAACTCAAATAACTTTTCTTCAATAGACTTACACTCCAAACAGTCAACAGATGAAGAGAATGCTACAAAGGCAATATGTATAGAACTTGAGCAAATCATTTCTCACAAAATCAGTGCCTCTATATTTCACTTGGCTGTGAAATAAAATTGGATCAGAGAGGAACATGGATTGAAAACTGGCTGAAAATTGACAAATAAAAGAGACCACAAGAAGTGCCAGTATTTCCAGGTCAGGGGCATATCCGTTAGTAGAATTATTTATTCCTAGCCTCTTAATCAATAAATCAAAAAGAGAACTTAGCTGGTTGATTAAGTCTACAGATGGTTCTAAATTAGTCAGTGTTGTCAACACCCAAAGGACAACAATGTCCCCAGGGATGTTGGAAATGAGGGGCAGGAAATAACAAAACAGGGTTAAATTGGGCTAGATGGAAACTACATCTGGGGAAAAATAATCCAAAAACCAGATATCCAGTGGGCCAATGAAACTTGGAACGTAGTGGTGCCAAAAGAGACCCAGGTGCAACACCGGATGGCAAATTAGGTAAGATTTTGAAACATAATGGGACAGCCCAAAAAGCCCATATTATTGTGGGCTGACTTCTCTTACAAAGACTCTTCATAACAGAAAAGAAGAGAATCTGTCTACCTTAATTGATCCAGCATTTTGTTCTACTTATAAAAATTGTACAACAGGGGTGTGCTGGCAAATGTTTAACAACCAACTCTCTTTTTAAAAAAGTGGGGGAGGGGATTCATGACACATGTTTAAGTTCAATCTGCATCATTAAACATTTTCTCCATTACTTTTTAAATTCTAGACAATCCATAAAATAATAAAACAAGTCCTGATTTGTAATGTTTGCCAATTTCTAAGGTGTAAATGCTCGCATTGAAAATTTAACAATCAGACTCAGAAGCTCAAGATGACTCCAGCACAGTGTCAAGCTGACCTCACCATACATTATTTATTTATACATGTAGTTTTTACAGTTATTTAAATAATAAAAATGATCCTATTACCAGAATGTGGCCAGTGATCACATGGGTCAAGAAGGGCCATATTCAGGACACAAGATTCAATGGAGAGAGATCCCAGGACACTTCAAGGTTGCTGCTGGATAGAGAGAATAGAACAGGATGGGGTAAAGTGAGGCTGGAGCTGACCTGGGATTGACCTGGTGCACTGCTAGGTAAGGAAGTATATCTAATAGCTTGCTACTTTCACTAATTATTCTTGATAACTATATTCAAAGTTCAGTTGTTTCTTGCTGATGGTTCACAAGTATTGTTAGTACTCTTTAAATTTCACACCTTAGTTATGGCTTAGGTATATTAATTCTGAATGAACACACCATATATCTACCTGTTTGTATATAACTATGTTTAACTGATTCTGATGCGTTTGGTTTATTTGGGGGGTGAGGGAGGCAAGTTGATATACTCAGAATTAGGACTGAATTCTGACCTTGTATGTCCTGTGACTCACTGAGGGTTGGTTGAGTCATATCCCCTCCAGTCCTGTTGCCTGAATGAAGATTGCTATAACAATTTAACCTAGCAAGGGACAATTTGTGAGTTTAGTTTTAGAAAGAGATAGTGAATTTTACATTGCACATAATTTGATATATGTCTGGGTTATAGCCAGTATGAAGAACTCTCTCTATAAGCTTATCTGCAAATAGACAGATGGCCCTGCCCAAATGTGTAGAGAACCATTTGCTGCCATTTTTAAACTATTACCTCTGACTGGAGATAGGGAATGTAAATAAACCTTTGCCCCAGGAAAACAAGTTTTGCTACCTTTCAGTCATTAAATGTCAGCGTTGGGGCAGAAACAACACTTGAACTAGACTAAAAATAGGGGAAGGGGAAACTTAGGCAGAGGATGGGACTGACAAGTCCCAGTCAGTCAACAAACCATAATTAAGCACCTACTATGGCCTAGTCACTGCACTAAACTCTGGGGTCACAAAAAGAGGCAAAAACCAGTTTCTTCCCTCAAGGAGCTCACAGGCTAATGGAGGGAGACAATAAGCAAGTAGATAAGTACACCCAAGCTTCACCAGATAGATAGGAAATAGGAGAGGGAAGGCACTAGAATGAAGAAGGGTTGGAAAAGGAGAAGACATAGTAAGCCAGGAACCAGGGATAGAATATCGGATCAGAACCAAGCAAGCCTAGAAGTGGCATACCAGGCAATCCAAAGAAATGTGGAATTATAATAAAGCACTACAGGCAAAATGCTCAGTAGCCAGGGAGTACCAGTCAAGACAAAGTCATCAGAAGAACAGAAGCACAGGGTGATAGACAAAATGTAGCACCTGAAAGCACGGTGTTCAGTCCCCTCATTATAAACTTGAGGAAACTGAAGCCTAGACAGTTTTAGAGACTTTGCCCAAGTCACACAAGTAAAGCCAGGATCCAAACCCAGGGCCACTGACTCCATATGCAACAGTTCTTTCCACAGCACCAAATCAGGAGAAAAGAGACCAGGAGACCTGGAAATGGAGTCAGCTCCTTCCTTAGACTCAAAGCTTTCTGTTAACAATAGAAATTCTCTATTCTACAGGTCTCACCTCAGAAACAAGTACACTTCTTTGCCTGAGGAAACAGAGTATGAGGGGTGTCTGGTTGGAAATAAGTGAGGAAGCCCCTGGTAAGAACTTGTTGAACTGGCTTCCAGCCTTAAGAGGCAGTTAAATTTATTATACACTTATCCCTTCCACATTACAACTTTCCCCGTTGTGGTTTTGATATATTGTGGGTCAGCATAAGAAATTAAATGGGAATTTGGGGGGAGTTTTGTGAAAGCTGCAGTTGACAGGCAAAGGCTAGCAGACAACACAGAGCCAATGACCAAATACTTTATCCAAATTTTACAATAAGGTATTTACAATAAGGTATTGTATCATAAAAGAAAAAGAAAACATTCAGACTTCTTTTCTGATACAAAGGAAGGTTCAAAAAATTTTACACAGATTTTCTCGGTTGTGGGGTATAGGGAGCACAGTACCCCCAATCCCCTCAATGTGGAAGGGATGACTGTACCCCCATCAGTGAACAATAGTGATTGATCTCTCCTGGCCAATGCTAGACTCCAATCCAGAGAATGACGAAGAGCTAACTCCTGAATCTCCCTGCCAGTACCTCGAGCCTTCAGCAAAACCACCTCTGGTTGGCCTAACCAATAAATCAATTCCTTCAATACATATTGAATAACTCTCTGATACTACCTTTGTCTCTCTGTTTTATACTGGGCCTCATCTCTTTTGTGATTAGCTTCTGGTGACCCAGACTGCTACCTGAGACTAAATAAACCTGATGACTGAATGCCTTAGTCTCCCCAGATGAACAGTTAGGACGATGATTAGCAAGTGTGACTGACAGAAAAATCCTACCCCAAGTAAAAAGTGCCAGGTGAGGAACCTGGGCTCTTGAGGTTCACATGTGGCTTCGGGTGCAGCCCTTTGACTGAGTCCAAGCGTTACAAAACAAATCCTTTTGTTAAGGGGATTTCTTCTGTGAAGTTTGGATTGAGTCAAAGGGTTGCACTTGAGGACCTAGAGGGCAAAGTGTGAGGCCTTAGATTCCCCACCCCTTTACTAGACCTTTGTAAAGTATTGTTATTTAGGGCCATTGAAGCAAATCCAGAACCATTCCCTCTTTTGTTCTCAAAATCGAATGCCTTTCACTGGCAATTATTTAATAATAATGATAATGTACTGTTACATGGAATGTTACAATGTTACATGGAAACATGTGGTTTTGGAATCAAAGGATCCAGGTTCAAATTTTGGCTCAGGTCCCTATACTGTAGAACTGCCTCAGATTTTTCATCTGTGAAATGTTGTTGGTTTCAACAGTCTCTAAGGTTCCTTCCAGTTCTAAATCTCTGATTTTTCCTACATAGGTGATCAATTGCCAGAAGACAACCAACAGCTAGGAGAAGAGAGAGAGACTCCCCTCCCTGGCTAGAGTAAAGGGGAGGAGGATGCATCAGAGCTGCCTGCCCAGCACAGCTGCATCTCATCAAGAGAAAGGCAGGGGGCTTGGCTAAGGCATCTCCTCTGATGTAACTGGGTATCCTGGCTGCCAAAGCTGGGGTCTGTCTTATTGTTTTGACATCTCTGCTCTCAGACACTGCCCTTCCTCCCACTTCTCACCTATCTCATCATATCCTGCTTACAGACCTGTCCTCTGTCCCAAATATCTTGATCTACTCCCTCTCCTGGTTTAAGCCTTACGGGCCAGCCCTCCTCAGCTCAAACATTCAGGGCTTCATAACTTTTCCCTTAGGACAAAGTAAGAGTAAATACTATCTTCTCCCATCTACTCCCAAGTCTGCCCAATCTTGCTTAATATCTAAGCTAAGAGAAGCTGGTTAAATGTGACTACTCCTGTCCGGAATGGGAACGACAGGAGCCTGTTAACAGCTGTCCAGGATGATGGTGGGAAAAGAACCAAAACATTTTTGTATTTTCCCCTTGTGGCAAAGAACAAATGAGGAAAGAAAAAAAATACTTTCTCCCTCATGCCAATTAAGATTCTGGCCCATGCTTTCTGCCCTAACTCCAGTTGGCTGCTTGCAGGGACCCCCAGACAACTTCCTCAGTGGAATGGAATTGTCTAAGCCCTTCCCCTAAATAACTATTACAATGGAGCCTGATGATTTAATCAAATCTTCTTCAGACTGCCTGTGAGACAACTGGCTGGGGTTAGGGATGCAATCTGTGATCATGGAATGAAGCCAAACGAATTGGGATTGAACCCATAACCCTTGCCTCATTAGCAGGATGCTCTAAACCAACTATGCTGACTAACCAGGCACATACAGTAATACTGGCAAAATGGCAGGATTATCTAGTATAACAATTCTCCTCACAATCATGCTTTGTCTTAATAAAGATATTCCATAAGAATGGCATAAACTGTATCAACATATGGGTGAAGCATACCGTTTGAAAGAACCAAATGGGTGTTACAAAATCCTCCGATAAGGCTATTAGAACAACTTTTCAATACTATGTGGCTCATTTTGTTGTAAGTCTGTTCTTACTGATTGATTTATCTTTCCAACAAGTAAGTTTAGGAGGGAAAGACAGACAGATTAAATCATCAGACTCCATTGTAATAGTTAGGGGGTGGAAAGAGGAAAGAGAGAGAGAGTGAGAGAGAGAGAGACAGAGAGAGAGAGAGAGAGACAGAGAGAGAGACAGAGACAGAGACAGAGACAGAGAGACAGAGACAGAGACAGAGAGGGAGAAAGAGACACAGAGACAGGGAATGAGAGAGGAAGAGAGGGAGAGAGGATAAAGACAGAGACAGAGAGACAGAGACAGAGAGGGAGAAAGAGACACAGAGACAGAGGGAAACAGAGAGAGGGAGACAGAGAGAAAAGAGAAAGAAAGAGAGACAGAGACAGAGGGAAAGGGAGACAGAGGGAGAGAGACAGAGATAGAGGGAGACTGAGTGCTAGATAAAGACAGAGAGACAATGAGAATCAGAAAGTGATAAAGACAGACGTGTGTGTGTGTGTGTGTGTGTGTGTGTGTGTGTGTTCAGGGGGCAGGGATATGGATTCTACCTGTGATTTTATTGGTCTAGGGAATTTAGAAGTGAGTCAACTTCTTCTACATCATGGTATCATCTCTGTAATTTATATTCTTATAGAGTTTTTTAAAGCACTGGTAGATTAAGTGACTTTGCCTAAAATCCCGCAAACAAGATGTATCAGAGGCTGAACTCAACCCCAGGTTTTCTTGGCTTCAAAGCCAGTTGTCTCTCAATTACATCAATTCTACCATTTTTTCTGTCTCTTTTGGTATATATGTAAATATACACATGTACGTTCACTATATATAGTATCACTTGAAAAACTATCAACAGAGAAAGAACATTGAACAGAAGCCAAGATCCTGAAGCAAATGAAAACATTCGGAATCAATCTCTTATCAGAAAATTTAGGTTTAAGGAGAAGGATCACCTCATCTTGAAAAGTGGAAATGTTGAGAACTTTTGAGGGCTAGAGGAAGGGAGACACAGGAGTGTAAAATGGATGGCCGCAATCTTCTCAGTAAAGTAGGAAACCACTGGTGGAAGAGGGAAGTTGGAAACTTGAGAAGAAAGATATTTTGGAGCAGCTGCTATGAGAATGAATCGGAAATGATCCAAAGGATTGCCTTGTTCCTATGTGGATAGAAAAGAAGTCAGATTATATGAATTTGTACCGATCATGTTTTTTGGGGGGGAATTTCTTTGTTGTGGTGGTGTTGGGGGGGGTAGGGGAAGAGATACTTTATTGATATCCTTTTCACATTGTCTCATTCCCTAACAACTATCTTCAACCCCAATGGCATCCTCTCTTAAAACAAAAAAAGTATGGCCAAGTACAAGCAATCGATACATTTGCCCCATCTGACAAAGTATGCCTCGTTCAGCACATATAGTTCACCACCTCTCTGCCAAGAAGCAGGAGCATAATTCTTCACCATAATTCTTGATTACTCAATGTATTGATCAATGTTTTGAGAAGTGTTTTGCTCAGCAGTTTGCAAGTAGAAAAAGAGATGATGTGTTGGGAATAAACCAGACTTACAGAGAATTGGGGAAAAGGAAAGGGGCATGAGATTAAAAGGTGGAGGACATCATCTCATTGGACTGGTTACTACTAAAGGGCCAAGACACTGAAGAGAGGAAAATGCAACCAGAACAGGAGTGATGGACTGCATGAACATGGAGAAATGGAGGAATGATAGTCTACAGTAGAAATGAACAGGTTTAGGAGGAACAATGAGGAGGTACAAGGGACTGTGAACATGGAGGGAATTTTCAGAACTTAAGATCTTCCAAGTGGAAGAGTTTAGGGTGATGCCAAGCTCTAAAGGTACAACCCTTGCTGTAAATGGCTGAGGTTGAGTGGAGAGAAAGGTCATGGTAGTTGAGAAAGTTGATGAATAGGGAGGCCAATTTGTTTGAAGAGTCTCCAACTCAGGATTCAAATACTTAAAGGAAGCTGTTATCTTACCACTTTGGAAGCTGGCTTTAACCATAGGAATTGCAGCCTAACCATGTCTGCCTATTCTATGTGACAACAATTCCCTCGTAAGTTTACCACAAGGAGTCTGCTCAACACGCCTGAGGATTTCCTTGCTTTTTCCTGACATTTGGAGGATACCAGTGAGGTACTCAAGCTATCATGTATTACCTTCAACCCATGATCAGGCCATATTCTCTTCTAATCATTTCTTTTTTCTTTACTTTAATTCAGCAAAGACAAAGGCAAAGACCGAGGTGGAGAGGAAGACAGTAACCATGGTACTGCACTCACTTGAGGAAGTAGGGAAAGTGACCTAAAGATTGATAAATGACACCAAAGTGATCAAGAGAAAAAAGATAATCAGGGGATGTTAACTTCAAATAAGGAAAGTTAACTGAAGGATAGACATGCAACATGAGAAGGGAGGAAAAATGACATTTCTGCTTCTGCCTCTGTGTGGATGTGGTGGAAAGAAAGAAGATGGAAAAAGTGTTGACAAAAAGAGATCTGGGGAATCTGGGCCATTATAAGTGAATAGTCCAGAGGTCACAACGGAAGGGATAAAGGTAAGATTCGTCAGGTTAGTGATGAGAGAACAGGGGTAAACAGCAAAGGAAAGGGATTTTCTTCTATAATAATAGCTAGCATTTGTATAAGATTTTATATGTATTCATATTATTATATACATATACTAATACATATAATAAAAGGTATATAATCTTTATACAAATATAAATATTACATACACATAATAATACATATAATACAAAGGTGTATAACCTTTGTCCCAAAGTCCACGGATATGGAATTTTCTCCTCATTTGTGGAGATCAATGTCCCATAACTGCATGAGGGGTAGGGTAGAGTTGTTGAGAGTGAGGAAGAGGAGAGCTCTTCAGTCTTCTTTGATTTCTTCTCAAACTTTGAGTTTTGTTTGAGTTTTCTTTGATTCACTGAGTCTCCTCAGATATTGGGACCTCCTGGTTTCCAGTCTTGAGAGAGATGATGAAAGATGCTAACACCACTTCAGGTTTCTAGAGGAAATGGTTATGAGAAAAAGCCAACATGAGAAGAGCTGATGATCTCCATCATGCCCCTGTCCCCAGCTTACTACATTAGGTACTTTGAGGAACTTCCCCTTGGGGAATATCTAGGACATTCTCTCTCTCTCTCTCTCTCTCTCTCTCTCTCTCTCTCTCTCTCTCTCTCTCACTCTCACTTTCACTTTCACTTTCTCTCTCTCTCTTTTTTCTCTCTCCTCTATTTTTCCCTGTTCTTCTACTACATCAATTTTTCATCTTGGATATATAGAATCCTGGGCAACAAGTGAACAGGTTCCATTATAGACACTTTTCCCTCTACTACTCCAGCTTCCCAGAACCCAAAGGGCCCACCAGAACAAGTACCGTGTGTGTCTTTCTCTCTCAACATTCCTGTCAATGTTCCTGTTCCCTCCTTGCCCACACCATCTCTGATATACATTGAGCCCCCATCCCGATGCCTATGGGGCATAACCTCTTGGACCTCTATCCCCCTCAGGTCATCAGAAAACCATTCCTTTTTTCCCAGTGGGGGAGGAGGCAGCTACACCACCCCATTTCTTGAGGTTATGATTACTTACTCCACTTGGGTAACCAGGGAGTCACAAATTGTGATACTATGGTAATCTGGAGGACTTCCCATCTACCCTGTCACTGAATCCTTAGGCTGTCCAGGCCTTGCTGTCATACTCATTACACCCCTGGGCATTGTCATAGTGCCTGCTGGTGTACCTTTGGTAAGATTTCCAGGCCCTTCCTTCCACTCTGTTTTGAATTCCTAACATTTGCTGTCCCATTAGAGTGTGAACCCCTTGAAAGAAGGGACTTTCTCACTTTTTAAAAAAATTTATGTCTCCAGCACTTAATACAGGACTAAAAAATAAACCCTCCTCTAAGACCTTTTTTCATTCATTCACTTCAACCCACAATCTGAAAGTCTGCACTGACCCCCTCACACTTTCCAAGACCAGAGCAACAATGCAAATGTTGGAAATAAATAGCATATAGTAAATGCCCATACTGGACTAGGGGATATGCAACTTATTTAGAGAAGTATTTCACTTGGCACAAAGGGATGTGCCTTCTGGAAGAAAGGCAAAGCATAAATAAACATGGCTCCATGTGGACCTAAGAGCTCTGTCAGAAAGGGGAGGAAATATCGTTGAAAACAAAGAACCTAACACAAAAGGGAAATGGTCTGAAGGATTGCATGTCATACTCCAATGTCAAGCTTGTGAGTTTTGAATTCACTGGAGTGGGGCTGTAGAGGACAGAGTCTTTAGCAGGTCAACACGAACGGTCTTGCATTGTGACCAGGTCTTCCCATGATGAATGATGAGGACATTGGCAAAGATTACCGAATCAGCAGCCCTCGACGTATGGGAACACCTTAGCCTGGCAATATTTTTAAGGTCATTATGGAAGCTGACTAATGAGATAGAACATGCTGAGACAAAGAAATTTGGGCTACAGAGGAACATTTAGACCCATTCTGGGCCTCTGATATATAATTTCGACCCAATGAACTGCAAAAAGCATAAAGTTTACGTTCTCTCTCCTGAATTGAGGATGTCAAGATGTAGATAGATTGGTGTTGTGGAGGCTAAAAGAGAAGATGGCTTTGTGATCCTATCAAAGGTTCCAAAGGTGGAAATGCTTAACTAATGCAAAGACTGAATTTCCCACTCATTGTTTGGTCATTTCTGTTGTATCCAAATTTCATGAGCCCATTTGGGGTTTTCTTAGCAAAGATCCTAGAGTGGTTTGCCATGTCCTTCTCCAGCTCATTTTACAGATGAGGAAACAGAAGCAAACAGGGTTAAGTGACTTGACTAAGGTCACACAGCTAGTGTCTGAGGCCAGATCTGAATTCACAAAGATGAATATTCCTGACTCCAGGCCCAGCATTTTTGCACACTATGGTGCCACCTAGCTGACCCGAGTTTCCCACTAATTTAGAGAAATAGCATCAGCAGAAAGATCAGAACAAAGAATCATTGATTCCTACTGGCCAAATACAAGATCCATATAGAGAGGGAGAACTAGCAGGAATATGGACTAGGCTGAATGACAAAGCAGAAGAGGAACCCATTTCTCTCACCACCCATTTTCCTTTCACCCAATGATCTTGTGTCTCTTCAGAGCTGAAAAAGGTAGACTTCAGAGCAGGTATTAGCAGTATGAAATCTCACCTTCAGGTCCTGAAAAGGGAGATAAATTATTCCCTCCCAAAATTAAGACAAAGGAGGCCACAAGAATATCTTTCTCCTTCATTAGTCAAGCCTTCACCTGTAATCTTCCTTGACAGACATTATTTAACAAATGAAAATGTTTAATTCACATAGCAGTATGCTTTGGTCGTGGGAGGAAGGAGAAAGCTGTTCTGAAAACATCTGACTTTTTATAGGTCATTTCTATTTTTCTAACCAATCAAATTTTGTTGTTCCCTGGGGGTGTTAATCAATTATCAGTCTGTTCATTTTTTGTTATTTGAAGACTGTGCCCAATGAAACCAAAAATATAATAAACTGAAAGATTTTATAATTGAAATGAACATTCCTTCCTTTCTGTCATGCCTGGATGTAGGAAATTAAATTTTGTATGTTAACTAAATTGTCAATAATGCATTTCATAAAGGTCGTAATGTCTGGACTTTAGCAAAATGATTTTTTATTTAACTATTAAGATTTTTTTTTCCTTGTTGTCAAAAGAAATGCCAGTAGAATTACTTTTTTTATTTCATTCTGTAACATTAGTCTATTTTATTGCATCTTATTCAACATCTGCTCAGGACATGCTATTGAAACCTCCAAATTTTATTGCTGATGGGGCCTGTTAGGCTAAACTGGATTTCTCCTACCTTCCAGCAAAAACCCATGTGTTAGTTTCAATTTAAAAGGCTCCCACATGTTTGGAGTTCTACCCTTGATTCTCTCCAGCATTAGAAACCAAATCGAGAGTTTCTACAAGTGTGATGTTGGTGAACACTGAACTTAGTCAAGAATTCCTGAGTACAAATCACAGTTCTGAAAAACGATAACAAACGATAACAAAATATAACAAACGATGGCGATAGTAACTAATATTCTTCAGGTGGCTAAGCACCATAGTGAACCGAGTGTTAGACTTAGAGTCAGGATGACTCCAGTTCAAATCCTGCCTCAAACACTTACTATGGCAAATCAATTGACTTCATTCCTGATAATTACCCAAATTAGAATAAATTATAATTAGGAAACATTTAACAAAATAAATAAAAATACAATAGACCATAGGTAACATTACATTTTAAAACTATCAATATGCAAGCCTACAGGGATCTTTCTTTACAAGTTAGTGACCCCATTTCTATTTGAGTTTGAGATCCTAGACTGGCTGATATCCAAAGTCCTGTCCAAATCTAAATTTACGATTTCCCATCTCTGGAGGTTTTTTTTAAAAAAAGAAATTAGATAAGCTTTGTGGGATATTGCAGAAGGACTTCTAGCACAGATATGGATTAAAATAGTTGACCTTTCAAGTCCAAAATTCTATTATTCTGTTTTGATGAATCCTGGAGTGGAATTTTTAGGGCAGTTTATGCCTATGGGAAATTCTGAACTCTAGGCATCACCAGAAATGGATTTTGATGGACTTTCTGAAGTGCATTCAAGGTACTTTTGCCTGACTTTGTATTTGATCAGAGTGGGAAATATAAGCATGCACACAGGTACACACACACACATACACACACACACACACACATTTTTCATTTTCAGTGCTTGTGTCAGAGTTGCCTATCACTCAAAGGGCCTAGATTAATTTCAAAGGGATTTTCTTTTGGTTCAAGGCCTTACTCAGAAATCCAGAAAAGAAAAAAAAAAATCTCTTAACTGAATAGTCCTGTATCCTGGCACCAATCCCATACCTGCAAGCACACAGGCCATAATACATCAGCAGGAAGCTTGATTAATAGTGAAAGGAGAATCAAATAGCATTGTACATTCTCCAAGTGAATTATAATGTCTCCAGTTCCCATAAAGTCCCACACTAAGCATTTCCTGGTGTCGCTTGTTGGGTCCCCACCACAGCAGATCAACTGCTTTCATTTCTCCAGTGGCCAAGGTTGTAAGTTTGCTTTTCTTAGCTGGTATGCTCTTTGGGAGGTATTTTCTAACAGGTCTCTGTCATCCTTTAAGGATATACTATTTTCTCTGGTTGTTTGTTTACTCTTGGTGGTAGCCAGGGTGAGCCTAGGCAGGAGTTATATCTGTACCAAACAGAATGAATGACTTAGCAACAGAGCTCTATGCCAGGAATTTCATCTTCATTGATCAAATGAAACAATACGTGGAAAGCAGTTTGCCAGTCTTAAAGCATTATATTATTATTAATATTGACTATTTTTAGATTATGTATTATATATGTGTATATTACACATGTTTACAATAAATATTATAATGCTAAAATAAAAATAATAAACATATTGAATGTAAATATTATAATATAATACAATCAATATATAGAATAATGTATTATAATATTAACTATTATTATTTACTGTTAAATGAAAGTTTCTAATATAGTTAAACTACATATTCAGGAAGTGATCAAAAACCCTTCCTACTTCTGGTGAATAGAATGGTATCCCTTGATCAAAGTAATACTAATCTACTCATCCAGAGGTTGACAAAGCACTCTATTCTTTCTCAGTTTACTCTCCTTAAGCACATGGATAGGAATATTCTAATCATAGAAACCTGTCAATTACCAGTCCCATTGAAGGCTAGGTGTCCAACTATTCTTAAGACATGTAAGCCCTCAGGCCATTATCATTCTCCTAAACTAGTTTAGAGAAATGGAAGTTGGAGGATGTAGATCCCAGCTACATATTCTTGTAAAGTCTTAGTTGTAGAGATGGGAGAGACTTTAGAGATCAGTTGGTTCAAACTACTCATTTTATAGATGAAGAAAATGAGAATCAGAAAGATCATGGCAGGGTCAAGTTTTAAGACAAAAGTCAATTCTGAGGACTTTCTATTAGGAATGATATTGACAAGCTGGAAATTGTCAAGAGGAGGGTACACACAATCATTTGAAGAGAATAGCTAATTATAGGTAATGCTTTAAGGTTTGCAAGACACATTACAAATATTATTTTATTTGATCCTCACAATCACTTTGAGAGGTAGGTACTATTATTATGTCTGTTTTGTAGATGAGGAAGCTGAGGCAGAAAGAGGTTAAGTGACTTGCCCAGGAGCAGACAGTAAGTGTTGAAGGATGAATTTGAACTCAGGTCTTTCTGACTCCAGGTCCAGAGCTCTATCTATGGGGACACCTAGTTGAAGGAAATGAGGAATGTTTAACTTGGAGAAGAGAAGACTCAAGAGAATCATGGTAGCTTTCTACAAGTATTTGGAAGAGGTGTCCTGTTTGGTCCCAGATGGTGAAACCAGGCCAATGGGTGGAAATAACAACGACTCCAATTAAGGAAGGATGTCAGGAAGAACTTCCTAAGAGAGTTAACCCCAAAGTGGATAGGGTTTCTTCAGGAAACTCTGGTTCCCCCTTTATTGGAAGTCTTCAAGAAAATACTGGATGATCACTCACTATGAGGTTGAAGGTAGATTGGGCTATTTGATTATTGAGATTATCACAATATCTAAAATCTTGTAATTCTCTGAATTCAGGTCACCTGAGTCCAACTCCAATTATGTTTTCATGGTTCCATGTTCTTTCCTTTTCCCTTGTGTAATAGGACTAACACTCCAAACTACACACGTTCCAATATCTCTTTAAGACACTTCCATTACATCATCACAATTCTCCTGGAGGAGAATTCTCCTTAGTCTTTCCATGTTAGTGTATGACATCAGAGGGACTCTATGCCTGAGTTGATCCCCACCATGCTTGGCATCATTAATCAACAGTTACAAAGATAGTTATGATTTGACATTTTGCTGGAAGAACAAATCCCCAAATTCTGAAGAACTAAAATATACAGACTCAAAATTGGCTGGGCTACATAATAAAGGAAAATCATTAGCAAGGGGGAGGCATGGATGTTCATGACACATTTCTAACTTTTATGGAAGTTGATGTCATGTAAGACAACTAAAGATGTCCCATAAAGTCTCTCATAGTGTTCAGGATTCTTACTGGCTCAGTTAGCAGCAGCATTTCTACAAGAGTTTTAGTTTGATGAATGTAGTAAACATCACCAAATAAATACAAATTGGGTTAAATGGAATTGAAATTTCTCTTTTAATCATAATTACAAGTTTCTCATTAATTGAGCCAAATGTCTCTCACAAGAGGACAGGCAAAGACATTGGGAACCAAGAGGTTCTTAAACTCTTAAAGTTTTATATTGGGCTATATTATGCTTTTATTGAGCCTTATTTACTCTTCATTAATAGCATCCCCCAAGTGAACTACCATTTCCATGAAATCTTCCCTTCTTCTCAAGTAACATATGACTGATACAGAATACTAGGGGTGAGGATTATAGGTTTGTGGTGATTTGTTTGCAAATTTAAATAAAGTTAGATTTACTTGCAAAAGCCATCTGTATGCAAAATCATCCATCATTACTGTAAATAACTTTTTTCCCCATCAAATTAAATTACTGGAAGATTGGGAGGGAATATGGATTCAATCAGCAATTCTTAGCTATTTTTTTTCTTCCTGCTTGAGCTCTAAAAGCAGATGAGGTGTTTTAATTACTAGATTTTACATGTGGAAGGAATAAGTCTAAAGGAAATAGTACAATATTCTTTCCAAGTTTGAATTACAAATCATTCTAGGACCCCGGAGAGGAGCACAAAAAACAAAATTTCAGAAGATCCTTTGTCAAGTCAGTCTTTTCAATCAGTCTTGAAAGCCCCTTTAAGAACCCAATTTCTTCCTTATGTTCTATTTGCCAAATGGAAAGAAAATATTTAATCAACTATAGTTGGTACAATTCTTCCAGGCTTTTCCTATAATAAGCTTAGTTATCTATCTAGAAATAATACATATTAATACCAAATTTGCAAGAAAAAGAAAAGGAACAGGGAGGTGGAGTATTCCTCCAAATTTGTCGGAGATATATTTGCACTGGTTAAGTGTAATGGGAGGCCCAGAATAAAAGGGTTTGCAAACCCTCGGGAATTTTGCTATATGGCAATAAATCATTAAAGATTTAATGTTTGCTTTCAAACCCTTTCTCTCATTTTTGCCCTTCTCAGACAAGGGCAGAAAATAAGCTTTCTTGGCTGTTGCAATTTTCCAACAGTCTTCTGCTTGGAATTTTCTTCCTTACCCTGATTCTGATTTCAATGTAAACTTCTTAACTTGGCACCTGAGCAAGCCCCCCAGGCATTTAAGTAGCAAAGAGGAAGGTCTCAGACGTCTCTGTATTCTTACAGTCACGAAACCTGCCTGGAGGTAATATGTCTTCCCAGAGCACCTATAAACTTGAATCTCAATCTATCTCCCCCTCTCCCTCTGTCTCCCTCCCTCTCTCTCTCTCTCTCTCT
>CM053591.1:136427571-136450213 GCA_028646515.1 Pseudochirops corinnae
CTCTCTCTCTCTCTCTCTCTCTCTCTCTCTCTCTCTCTCCTTTTTCCCTCCCTCTTCTCTCTCTCTCTGAAGGATCCCTCCCTTTGGCATCTATGGAGAGAATTTTTTCCTCTGGTGCAATGCAGTTTCCATGTCAATGGATGCCAAAAGCATTCTGCAGAGAAACAGCAGTAAGAGGAAACCAGTGGCCAAGTTCCTGTATCATTTTTTTTTTTACTAATTGACCTTGTCAAGTTAATTAGTGCTGTAAGACATTGACTGTCTTTGGCAGGTTAGATGGAAACTTACTGGTTCTGGTGAAAATGTATTGAGAAGAAAAGTTTGCAGTATCCAGTGAGAAGATGCCTTGGGCAATTTTTAAAGGCAAATGCTTCTCATTCGGAAAGTTGGAATTCGAAGCTAGCTAGCTTTAAACTCCAAAGAGTAGTTTATACTTTGGAAATTCTTCCTTTTCTTTAAAAAACTCAAAGTACTTCCATTCTTTCCAAATATTTTCACAAAATCTCCCAGGGAGACAGATGTTTTAATGGGGTGTCAAGATTTCAGGTGAATTTAACACATCTCTAAAATGCTTTAGTTCAAGACCCTGGGCAAAAATGTTGCCAAATTTATGCCAAAAATCCTGCAAAACAAAAACCAAATAACCCATAGCATGAGTTATTCAGGTCCAATATATTTGTAGGGCTATGGAGTTTTGTGTAACATATGGGTAAGTAATGAATAGGACAAACATTCACCTGAGTTCTTGATTCTCCTTTATAATATTCAATTCAATTTGTTTTGTTGAATATGTATTTTTAAGTGCCTATTACTCTGCCCTCCTACATTAGAATAGAGAGTCCCATTTAGAGCCTCGAAGACCAGTATTTAAGTTAGGCCTCTGATACATACTAGCTGAATGACTGGGTAAGTCTCTTAACCTCCCAGTGCCTCAGGCAAATTTCAGACTCTAATTTGAGAAATAAAAGCTGATTTCCATTGATGAAAGACTTTTCCTCTAAGCCAATGAAATCATAGATCTAGTAAAATTTTTTGAATGTTTAAGATTAGTAGGGATTTAATGCTCCCTGACCTCAAAGAGCTTACTGTGTTCTACTTGATAGACACAATAAACTATATTCGACAAATATTTATTAAATGCCTACTATGTGCAAGGCTAGTGCTCATTGTCCCCAAGCAGAGCAGATACAACATGTATATAGATAAGTATGTATAAGGTAATTTCAAGACAGTAAGAGCATTAGCAACTGAGGGATATACAGAAAGACCTTCTCTAAGAGGTGGCATCTGAAAGATGTCTTGAAGGAAGAAAGGACTTCAAACTCCATAAATATGTGAGAAACTTAATATTAACAGATTAAGTGAATTGTTCCAGTTGACATAGACTTTAACTCTTCTCCCCAGTTACAAACAATATCAGAACTAAAATTTGGACCTTGACTTAAATCTCATTTGTAGCACCAATGGTATAGAATATAAACTCTCTCCGGGGCAAGGTCTATTTCACCTCCTGTCCTTGAATTCCTAAAGCCTAATACACTGCCTTAAACACAGTAGTTGCTTAATGTTTATTGAATTTCTATGCACACAGAAGACCCATGATAAAAGTCTAGTAGATACAGGTCTAGCTAGCATTTTTGCCCAAATTGTTCCCTATGCCTGAAATATCCTTCTCTGCCCTTGTATTGGCATCTTGCTTATTCTTCAAAGCTCAGCTCAACTT
Source organism: Pseudochirops corinnae (assembly GCA_028646515.1). Taxonomy (NCBI): domain Eukaryota; kingdom Metazoa; phylum Chordata; class Mammalia; order Diprotodontia; family Pseudocheiridae; genus Pseudochirops; species Pseudochirops corinnae. The sequence goes on from CM053591.1 coordinate 136,429,295, forward strand.
CTACCTTCTCCTTGAAGACTTCCTTATTATAATTGGTAATGAGCTTCCTCCCTTATATATCCCTTTGTATCAATGACAGATACTCATAGGATATTATTTTTGTATTATACAATAGTTCCGTGTGTGTACATATATGTGTGTGTGTGTGTGTGTCTGAAATACACACATACATATATCTATCTCACAGCTCCATACTAGACTATAAGCTCCATGAAGGTAGACACAGCAATTTACTTAATCTTTAATCTTTGTATCTCCCTTTGTACCCAGCATAGTCCTCTGCATATAAAAATGATGCTAACAATTTTCAATGGTTTGAGCTATATTGAAAGCTCAGAAGCCTAGGTCAAAATAATTATAATGCCAAAATGATGGAAGAATAAGAGCAGAATCACAATGGGCAAGTCTTAGGTGTCCTCTTAATTGAACATAGTGCCATATTTCTCACTACCCCTAGCATCCCCACCTTCTGACATCTTAAAATTAAGGACTCTGAACAACTTGATCCTGACAATTACATCACTACAATCATCAAATGATGCAGATACCTTGATCAACACACCATTTAATGCTTACTGTGCTATGGAGTCAAAAAAATTTCCCTGGCCCTTGAATGCTAGGTGGTCATGAAAACAAACCAAGACTGATTGATCTGTATGCTTTATGTGAACCTGGTCAAAGTCCAGAATAAAGAAATACTTCTTTCGGGTGATCTCTGTGGGTTGTTTGTTAGCTTCATAAAAAGGACAGCCAGCACCCCTATCAATGTGAATGAACATTCTCATTTTGTCATGATATTACATTCTTTCCAGATTAGTCTAAATATCTCCTTTAGTTTTCCTCCAGCCTCAACACTGCCACTAATAAATCCTTTGAGAATGAATTTTCTTTCTAACAAAATCTGCTGTCTTTTAATTGTATGCCCCATATACTGGCAATAACTTAATGAAACATGCAAAATGGTGTAGAATGGAATGAGAAGGTCAGATAGGAATATTTTCACTAAGCAGAATTGGAATATTCAACGGGATTATTAGGCATATGCTTTGGATCACCTAAGGTTAGTGGAAGCAAAGGGGTCTCAGTCTCTCCCACCTGGTAACAGAACTGTCCCTTTTATTACCTAGCTGGTTCTGAAATGGGAGAATGGGAACCTGAGAAGTCACTTTCTTGTTCTCTGCCTATACTGTGAACCTTCTTGAGGGGAGGGATTGACATGCTGATTACTGTGGATAAATGATGTGAGATTGGGATTCCCACGTGGATCTTATCATAGTAGAAAAGAACTAGAAATTAAGGAGATATTGTGAATTGGGGAAGGACTGGACAAATTGTGGTATATGAACGGAAAGCAATACTATTGTGCCATAAGAAATGACAAAAAGGATGACCTCAGAGAAACTTTAGAAGACCTTTATGGACTGATATACAGTAATAAAGACATTGTAAAGAAAACCAAGTGAAAAACTTGAGAAATGTGAGTGATTCATGCCCATGATTCAATAAACGACCATGATGAAACACGCTACTCACCTTCTAAAAACTGATGAACTAAAGATACAGAATGAAGCAGATATTTTTATACCTGGCCAATGCAGGAATTTGTCCACATTTGTTACAAGTCTTCTTTTATTCTTTTTCAATTGACGAGGGAATGGTGAAGGGTTAAAAAGTAAATATTAATTTAAAAATGTTTTAAAGAATTCAAGCATGGTCATTCTTCTCCTTCCCAATATGTAGGCAAAACTCACAAGAGTATCAGGAGAAAAAAATGGCAAAAAAATTCCAGACAAAACACACACACACACACACACTTTTATTTATTCCCCAAGAGACATTTCTGACAATTCTGAAGGAACCAAAGAGGACTCCTTAATTCATAGGGATCAATATTGCATTTAACAAACATTAATTGATTGCTACTATGTACAAAGCATCTGTGAGATGTTGCTATACAAAAGAAGAATGGTCCTTAGAAAGGACTATCTAAGGTCTCCACCTAGCAAATGGTCACCTGCTCCCGAGACCAACTGGGTCAAAACCTAAACTGACTGTGACTGTGGAAGTCTTATTTCTGAGGAGCAAGAGAGGAGGACCGTGCATCTCATTGTCTTATTACTGACTTCTTCCAGGATCTGCATGACCCTAGCATAGCTGGGCTAACAAGTGTCTTCCTGAGAGGCTTACCTTCTTTCTTCCTCCCTTTACACTAATCAGTAGTCCCTCATTCAATCTTAACCCCTCACCAGTGCCAGGACTCGTAGATGCATCATATTTATAAATATAAATATAGATATAGATATAGGTCTACGTACATATACATGTACACACATATATCCACATACATATATAGATGTATACATGTATGTGTATATACATATATTCACATGTGAGTATATTCACACACATATAAATATTTGCATGTTTGACAGCCATTTTAGTTAATTACATGTTTATACTGTAAGTCTCTTTTTCTGATTCCTGGAATACATTCCTATGTCTTCTATCGCATGTCTCTCTGTGGTTCCTAAATTTCAGACAATGAAGCGTGACCAAATGCATCGTCTATGTTAAATGTGGTGTTGCTATGCTAATATCAGCCCTGGACTCACAGCCCTTGAGACCTCAAGCTGACTTAAGGTCAGCATCTAAAACATCATAAAAATACTCAGGAAAGGGACTGACCTGCAAAAATTGTTGCAGGGCATTTCAGAAAGTGCCTCTTGAAAATTCAAGGCATTAACATCACAGCACATCTGATCTTAACCATCATTGTCCATGCTCCCTGGTTGCCACACGGGAATGGCTGCTTTTAAGCAGCAATCTTTATTTCCAGGCACACTAATGTCCCAAAGCAGAGAAGTCCGTGCCCTATCTGATGGGGGCAGAGATTTAGACTGTTGCCTCATGATAAACCTTGTTCCACATTGTCCTTGGTCTCATTCTGAAAAAAAAGAATAAAAAAACCCAAGACAAACCTGGATTCCCTATAATAATCCTCAATGAATATTTCTTTGGAAGGTAGGAGGCATGAGCTGAAATGGAAATATCCAGTATAAAAAGAATCTCTCCAATAGCTCACAGCTAAAGATTGGGCTGGCAATGAATGTTTGTAGCCTGGATACTTGCGCTTATTCAATAGATGGATATTTGGGGGTTTGCCCGGAGGGAAGGATGGGAAATGATATTGAATTCCTTGCCACTGGAAATGAGAAAGCAGGAAGAGAAAGCAGGTGAATGCAAACGGATGCATCACTCAGGTCCAGCCAGGTGGTCCATAGACTGTACTGACTGCTCTTTGATCATGATGCTTTGATGACTGCTCTTAGGGGCCTCAGCCACCTGTGAAGTCATTGACAGAGAATAAATAGCTGGAGGAGAGTAGAGGAAATTAATTGTTACTTTAAAAAAAAAGGAAAAATGGAATCAAATTCAATAATCACCATGCTGAGTTCCCTCAGGGATTATGAATACTGGCTGGCCATATGGCTTCATTGAGATGCCACTAAGACCATGACAAAAAAACCCTTTCCTAACTGTATGAAGAAGGCAGCTGCTTCCCAGAGTCCACTTTACAACACAGCAAACAATGTCCCAAAGGGGAGGATTCTTTTGTGGATTCAAACCATCAGGCTTTTCCCTGAGCCATTTCAGTACCTAAAACATGGGGCTTACCAGCAACGGAGGGTGTTGGCTTATCCTTGAACTTTGTGTTCTGATTTTTCCACTAGACTGACAGCATGGGACCTAGTGTGAGGATTACCTTATTTAAATGAAGAAATCCATTGTTCTCAATAACCACTTTAAAAGGCAGTGTGGAGGGGTGGATAGAGTTATGGAATTGGAGTCAGGAACATCTGGGTTCAAATCCTGCCTCAGATTCTTTGATAGCTGTGTGATCCTGGGGAAATCACTTAGCCTCTGTTTTAGTTCACTCATCTATGAAAGGAAGAGGTTGAACAAGATGACCTTTAGTCACTTTCAGCTCCAAATCTATGGTCATATTATCTACCCATCATTACCTATCTCTCTATATAAGATTGGTACCCTTATGGATCTCACTGATTTTGATGTATGTATTTTGATGTACCTATGTGGTTTGATGTACCTATGTTTGACGTGGATTTTTCTCCTATACCAGTGGAGACCAACACCAATTCATGCTTTCTCTTCCTGTGTGATTCTTGTTGATGTTCTTCAATAAATTCTTTAGAGATTAGCTACTCAATATCCTACAGTCCTTCTGTCTTTGTTATCAATATTTTTTGAATACCAGTATAACACTTGAGATGTCTCTCTAATACCATCTCACTCTTGCTCACCATATTTTCTGGTCATACAGGTCCTTTATTTACTTTGAGACTGAGTCTCCTTATCTTACCCAGGCAAAAAGTTCAGTGGTTTCACACAGGTCTGATTACTCTGCTGTTTGACACAGAAGCTTTCTGCTCTGTTTCCAGCTTGGGCCAATCCACTTCTCCTTAAGCATCCTAATGGCCCTCCTTTTCCTCATCATATCGATGTCAGATTTAGTGCCGATAGCTGACTGTCTTTTGTAGCTCAGAACTCTCGAGCTCAAGAAATACGCTACCTTCAGTGTCTCCAGCACTACAGGTACATGCAGCCACCATACTTGACCATAACTGCCATTTATTTCCCTTGATGTCCTTTACAAAACTTCACAAAATCATGGAGTGAAGAGTTAGAAGGAAGCTGTTATAACATGCTACACAGTCTATGTATACTTGCTAATTGTCTTTCCATGGCCTAGATGACATCTGCAATTCTTATTCTTTGGAAACTGAGGCACTCCATGATTTGAAAGAATGCTTGTTTTTGGCCTTTCTTTGTATCCCCAGCACGTAGTACAATGGCAGGCACATAGAAGGTATTTAATAAATGCTCAGTGACTTGACATTTGAGAGCATATAGTATCTCCAGGACTGCATGCTCACTAAAGGTGCTTTCTACTGGCATGGACGTTTTCTTTATAAAGCCAATAAAAGATAAATTCCCTGTAGATGGTGAGGTTTTACAGATATACTTGTTTGTAGGTGACATTATACAGAGAGTATCATATCCTCAACCATTAGAAAGGGGAAGAAACACTGACTTTGGAGTCAGAGAAGCTGGTTTTCAAGCCTGTTGTGATGCCTACTACATGTGTGACCTTGAGCAAGTTAATTAACCTCTCCAAGACTCAGTTTTCTAATCTGTAAAATGAGGAGATTAGACTAGGTCAGGCTTGTAGAACCTTCAGCCTCAAGGCCACATGTGGCCCACTAGGGCCTCAAGTGCAGCCCTTTGACTGAATCCAAACTTTACAGAACAAATCCCCTCAATAAAAGGTCTTGCGCCATAAAACCTGGACTCAGTCAGAAGGGAGCACCCAAGGACCTAGAAGACGAAATGTGGCCTTGAGGCTGCAGGTTCCCCACCCCTGAACTAGGTAATCTCCAAGTTCCTTTATAGCTCTAAATTTATGATCCTCTGATCTCTTCCGTGAGGTCCATGGACACTTAGAAGATATCAGCCTAGTAATTCACATAGGAAAACCCAAGTGGATAAAATAATATATGATGTCCAGATTTTAACATGCAGATAGAACAACAGCCCATTGAGTTAACTCATCACTGCACTACAATCATATGAAAAAAAAAAACGATCTGAACAAGAGGAATAGAGTGGGTTGGATGACATCTGGAAATCTGTACAACACTTTCAGTGGTCATAAACTGTTTTCTATTATAAAAGGTGATCCTTTTACTATAATAAGTTGTCATACTTGTATTGAAGTAATTGGCCTGAAAGCATGAGTTATCCCTAGAAAGGAGAACAAAGAAGAAGGTTATATATTCAAGGCTATAAGCAGACAAAAGCCTACAACCCTTGGGTACAGCAAAGAAGGCAGGAAGCCTAAAATTCCAACAAAGGATGCCCTTTCCATTTTCTTAACATTGATCTAGTTACCTTTAAATATTTTCTTTGATTATGAGTGGATTAGAACCTTGTGAATGGAGAAACTATACTTCAATGTTTCGTAGAATGTCAGAATGAGACCGGATCTTAAAAATTTCTTACAGATTTTTAACTTAGTCTCTTACAGATAATGAAACTAAGATCTCTTTTGGTTAAATGATGTCTTAAGACACAGGAACAGAATTCAGATCTCCCAAACCCAATTACGGTATTCTTTCCATTACTCTATAAACTTGGCCAAACTTTGATCATTCCATCCAGTATTTTGTGTGAAGTTATTGTTGAAATTATTCCCCTAGATGTTTCCATAAGATAGGGGATAGTTACATTTAGACTGAATGATTGATTCTGTCCAATTTATCCCACCAGTGTCCTGACTAGTGAGTGTTTTCCACAGCCCACAACTAGATGGCTTTATCTGTCTTCCCTTTTTTCTTGCTCTGGAACTATAATCAACCCAATACTTTCAAGGGCCTGTCAATCTACTTCTCCATGGTTCTGCTCAACCCATCCCTGTGACTTTTTCGACCAAAACACACCTCCCTGGCTCAATTGAAATAGAAATGACTTGAGAAAATATGGGTTCATCAGGTAAATACAATGAATTTGTGTTGCTATTGCAACATCCAACTGGTGCTATCTAGCAGGCATTTGGTGAGATGGGTTTAAAATTCTAGAAAGTGTTTAAGGCTAGAAGCTACTTGCACAGAGATAGTAATTGAAGCCATGAAAACTGAAGAGCTCACCAAAGGGAAGAGTATAGAGAGAAGAGAAAAGGACCTAGACAGGACATTGAGAGAATCTCAAATTTAGTGATCAGGAGAAAAATGATCTTAGGAGCAGAAGATAAATTAACACCTGGAAGATCAAATCTGTAAAGTCTTAGAGGTCATGTAATCTAAACCCCTCATTTTACAGATAAGTAATTTGTCCAAGGTCACACAGACAATAAATTTCAGAGCCAGGATTGGAATTTGGATCCTCTGACTCCAGATCCAGAAGGCTTTCCATTGAACCATGCTGCCTCTCAAGTAATGGGTGATGAAATAGTCAAGCAATAGAGACGATGAAGGAACGGTCAAGTAGGACAGACAAGAAGCAACGGTGAGCAGTGTTATTGAAACCAAGGGAAGAGAGTATGCATGAGGGGGTTGTGGTCAACATAGTTCAATGAGTGCCAAGAAAAGGTCATAATAGATTATTGGTAACTTTGTAGGAAGAGAGCATTTTCAATAGAGTGGTGGTGCTGGAAGCCAGATTGCAAGGGATTGAGAATTGTGTGAGAGGTGAAGAAATGGAGGCAATGAATGTACCTCTCTCTTTGCCAAGGTCAGGAAGGTTGACTATAGCAAATCTGACCCAATGTAAATGGGTCCCATTCATTTCTGCTTGAGTCATGGAGAACTAGCCATAATAGTTTATCCAATAGTCAGACTATTTCCTTGCACTTATCCTTATGGCAATTTGTGACTGGAATTACTTAAAGATCAAGCCTAATTATAGGAGCCATTATTCTAACCATCTAATTCTTAAGGAGGGAGGATAAGAAGCTACTGGAACTACTTACTAATAAGGGACATGCTCTCCATAATAGTTCAATTGTCAAATTAAAAAACGTGCAAGGAAATTTATACTTTTCACTGTTGATAGGTGTCCATTGTTTGAGAATATATCTTGCAATTATGGTTCCCCACATCAAATGTGCTTGCAAGAAATAGTGATTACCCATAGTGAAATTATAAGACATTTGATGGGTAAGGACCTGTAATTAGTAGAAGGGAAAGAAAGGAAGCAATATTGTCTAAAAAAAAAAAAGCACTAAAAGACTTACATTTAGGGTTTGGTATCTCACATGATCTTTGATGTTTTATTTTGGTAATCTGCCACAACATTTAAAGAATATTTTCTTCCCTGAGAGACTGGCAGGTTAAAGTCTAAACTGGATGGTCTGATTTGGCTTTTCCTTGTCTTCCTCCTGGAAGGCAGCCAGAGATTCTCCTTTCTCAGGAAAGGGCAATCCCTTTGAATATTTTAAAAACTGGAAACCTGCCATGTATGACTGTCGCATTAATTTAATTTTACCGGCAACGATAAAGGGGGTCAATGCCTAGGATCCAGATACAATGATGGACACACTAAAATAGATTATTTTTTCTGCTTTTTTCCCTCTAGTCCTCCTTCCTAGTCTTAAACATTAAATGATGAAGTCCAGGAGCCCTCCACAACAAGGCAGTAGCCACCTATTATACCAGAGATGCTAGTCACAAATACTTTCCCAAATGGTTCATAGATGATAAATATACAGACTATGCTACTAAGTCTGAGACAGCATCATAAAAGCATAGACTCATAGATTTATAGGTGGAAGGGAACCTTATAGGCCGTGAAATCCCACCTCATCTTTTTGCAGATAAGAAAATGGAGTTACAGAGAGATAAAGTGACTTACCCAGGGTCACACAACTAATCTGTCTTATTTGAACTCCAATCTTCTTGACTCTAAGTCCAGTGCCCTCTTTACCACACCAAATCAGTGATTGAACTTTCATCATATGAGTCTGAATTTATGCAGAAATATTATATGACAGACAACCTCAAATATTCCCAGGATAAGCTTTCTTTTGAGACTTTTTAAGAAGAGAATTTTATTTTTTTCTAATTATATATAAAGGCAATTTTAAACATTTATTTTTTTTATATGATTTTGAGTTCCAAATTTTTTTCTCTCCCTCCCTGAGACAGTAAACAATTTGATATAGATTATATATGAGACCTTTTTTTAAGTGTTGTTTCCCCACTTTCCATTTGATGTTTGAGCAACACTCCTTCTGTGCCTTTAAGTATACAATCTCATTTCTGAGGAGGCCCACACCTCTATGGAATTCCCTCTCCTGCATTCCTCCCTTCTTTTTTTCAGTTCTCTTTTTTTCTCCAAAACCCAGGGTGATTAGATGGTTATGAAAACAAAGGACTTACCAGGTTTTGTTTGGGAGAGAAAGTGAAAACATCATGTCTCATGCCACCCACCCATCCCTTACTTCAAGTTCACATTTATTTTATTTTGTTTTAAATTAATGGAACAAAACAAGCATCTGCATAGCATAGCATAATAAAAAAGATTGCATATGAAGCTGCAAATCTATTGCATACAATTTGCTATTCCTTTTAAATATATAATAGAGGAGGGGAGGGCAGGTTGGGGGGTAGGTAGTTAGAAGCACACACTCTTGAAAAGGGACAGGGTCAAAGTAGAAAACAGAACAAGTTGGGGGTGGGATAGGATGGAGGGAAATATAGTCAGTCTTTCACAATATATCCACTGTGGAAATGTTTTGTGCAGCTACACACCTACAACCTATATTGAATTGCTTATCTTCCAAGTAAGGGTGGGTGACAAGGGAGGAAGGGAAAGAATCTGGAATCCAAAGTTTTAAAATAAAATGTTTTAAATACATACATACATATATATATATATATATATATATATATATAATTATTATTTTACATGCAACTGGGAAATAAGATATATAGGCAGTGGGGTAAGGAGATCCATCTTGCCCTACTGGAAAGTGGGAGGAAGGATGGAGGAGGATATAGGAGAGAGCAGATTGGGGGAGGGGGTATACAGTGGGATTACTGTTTTGGGGTGGTGGGTAAGGGAAAGATGGGGAGAAAATTTGTAACAAAATCTTGTTGAAATGAATGATGTAAACTAAAAATAAACATAAAATTTAATTAAATAAATAAATATATAATAGAGTTATGTAAATTTTGTTTTTTTCCATTTTTCTTCCCTCCCCCCTTCCCTAGATATGGCTACCATTAGACACACATGCTTGTGTATGTATACATACATACACATATACCTACATTATATATATATATATACCTACATTATATATATACACACATATACACATATATGTATGTATGTAAAATTATTCTATTCATACTTTTATTTATCAGTTCTTTCTCTGGATGCAGATAGTGTCTTATTCATAGGTACTTTGCAGTTAACTTGGGTATTTATAATAGCCAAAATGATTTAGTCACTCAAAATTGTTAAAACAATATTGCTGTTACTATATACATTTTCTTAGTTCTGCTCATTTTACTCTTCATTATTTTGTGTAAGTTCACATTTAATTGTAGCTACAAGAGGTCATAACTGCCATTTGACCATATAATGATAGGTCAGAGAGGCAGTGTAGGCAAGGAAGCAGAGATAGGTCAGTCCATAATCTCTGACTAGACATATGCTCTAAGGAAGTCAGTGACGAAAATTAAAGTCTCATACACACCAAAATATTTATAGCGGCATTTCTTGAAGTATCAAAGAACTGGAAAATCATGTAGATTGCTATCAATTGGGGAATGGCTAAACAAACTGTGGTATATGAATGTAATGCAGCAGTATGCTGACAAATGCTTAACAACCAGCTTTTTGATGAAGGAAGGAAATGTATATATGATACACTTTATTGTTTATTTTATCAATTTTCATTGCATTATCAATTTTCCCCCATCATTTTCTTAAGTCAGAACAATCAATAAAACAATAAAGCACACCCTGATTTTTAGCATTTGCAAATTTCGGAGATGTAAATGCCTACACCAAATTTAACAATTGGCTTTCCTGAGCCAGTATGAGCTGTCACCAGTATACTCCTTGACAGTAAATGTAGATTTAATGTCAGTCTCTTTTGATATGTTGAATAATTATGCTGAACTATTTTCTTCATCTTTTTTATTTTTTGTGATAAGGGATGTCTCTGTGAGGAGTAAGGCAGTGGGATATATAGGGAAATGTAGGTGATACAGAAACAAAAGTTTTCTATAAAATTTTATTTTAAAAATATTTTAGTAATGATTCCCTTTCCCCTTTTTATTTTTTTCTTTTTGGGGGGCAATTGGGGTTAAGTGACTTGCCCAAGATCACATGGCTAGTTTTTGTGTTAAGTATCTGAGGCCAGATCTGAACTCAGATCCTCTTGACTCCATGGCAGTGCTCTATTCGCTGCGCCACCTAGCCACTCTTTTTGTTGTTGTTGTTGTCGTTTTTTGCCCTTTTTCTTGTCCTGTTTCTTTTCAAGGAATACCCATCAAAAGTCAGTCTAGTCATGGGTTTCATACCACCAAATCTCAAGGATACTTTCCTCTTTGCATGAAGAACTCTAATTCCCCTTAACTGTTGGCTAAACTTTGATGACCTGCCTAATGGCATTTAAGGACATGGATTTTACTGCTGTCTTCATTATTGCATGTCTTCTGTGAAATTTGGGTATCTTTATGCTAATCTTCCTTCATTGTAGCTATTTTTAGAGTATCTATCTTGGAGATAGACAGTAAATCTCCTTCCCTTATCCTTTTTACTCTAAAGTCATTTTGATTAGATTTCCAAGATACCTGGCAAATACATTTTTCCTAGTCTTTTATTAAGTATACTCCATCTCTGGCCAGGAATCTGTCAACCTTATATTTCAAGCCATGGTCTAAAAGTCCAATCTCATTATCAGACACCACCTTCTTAGCCAGCTGTTCACTTTCCAAATTAATTTTTGTCTTTTGCATTCCTTGCCTTCCAAAGGCAATGGTAAGGAAAACACAATCTCTGTTCTTAAAGTTTGCAGTTTCTTGCCCAAAACTCCATAATCATTGACAGTCCTTTTGTACATTGACAGGACCAGGTTCCCTCTGGCACTATCATTTGTGCTCACAAGAATAATAAGAAGTGAGTAGTTGTCAATTGTGTTAATAAGTGTTGGATAAGAGCACTAGGAGGACAAGAGATCTCTTTATTGTTGGTAGACTGAAAATTGTTGCCTCAGTAGGGAGTCACCAACTACCACTACTACTGCTCCTACTTTATAATTCCTCCTGAGACCCTTATTGGATAGTATCTCCCCTGAGAGTTTTTATGATTCTACTATGTCATTCTTTTTTAAAATTTTTATTCATTTTATTTTTAATTTGTGAAATAAAATAAGCATTTCCATAACATAGTAGAATAAAAGATGATTGCACATGAAATTGTGAATCTATTATGTACAACTTGCTATTCCTTTAAAATATATAATAAAGTTATCATGTAAATTTTGTTTTTTTCTATTTTTTCTCCCCCCCACCCTAGAAATGTCTACCATTAAACACAAATGTGTATAGATATGTAAAATCATTCTATACATACATCTGTTTATCAGTTCTTTCTCTAAATGCAGACAACATCTTCCTTCATAGGTCCTTTGTGGTTAATTTGGGTATTTATAATAAGCAAAATGACTTAGTCTCTCAAAGTTGTTCTTAAAACAATACTACTATTACTAGATACAATGTTCTCTTGGTCGTTCTTTAAAGAACAAACATTCTTTCTGTATACAACCTCAGCTCCTGACTCTTCAGGAAGAAACGTAAACCAATTTTTAAACTCCAATTATACACCTACTCTTTTCCTTCCCTTTCTTCTCTATGTAAGCCTCTTCCACACTCCAACATCGTGATGGGGCAAAGCCTCCCCTTCTCCATCTCAAATCCTTTTTTGTCCCACATTGACTTATTCCAATTAATTGATCGTGTATTCAACAAGCATGTATTAGGCTTTTTTTTTTTTTACTAGGTAGCAAGTCCTAGGCTAAGTGGAGGTGATACAAAGAAAAAGAAAAACAGTACTCGCTCTCAAGGAGTTTATATTCTAATAAGGGAATGATGTACAAAAATAGGTATGTAGAAGATCCAGATAGAGTAGATGAAGGCTAACCCTCAAAGGGCACTACTAGCAGCTGAGGGAAACCAGGAAAAGCCTCCTACAGAAGGCAACTTTTGGGGTGAGTATTGAGGGAAGTCAAAAATTCTGAGTTGAAGGTAAGGAGGGAGAATATTATACTCATGGGGGACATGGGTGAATGGAGATGAAACCTCATGTGTGAGGAGTAGCAAGTAAGCCAGCATGGCTGGACTATAAAATGTGTGGGAAAGAATAATGTTTAAGAAAACTAGAAATACCAGAAGGGTCCAGATTGTAAAGAGCTTTAAATGTCCAACAAAGGGGTTTATATTGTGTTGGTGGTGGTGGTAGTCCTTTGTTTTTGAAGGGGACCAATGACATCACAAGGGTGATGTCTTGACTTACATGTGAAAAGGTAATAGAGAGCTTGTGGAGTTATTTCACAGGGCTGTTGTGAGAAAAGTATTTTTCAATGCTTTCATATATATATGTATATATATATATATATATATACACATATGCAGTCATTTGTTTAGATTTAGATTGATTCATTATATTTGTTTATGTATTAATATATCTACATATTTATACTTATATTTACATAAATGTAAGTTATTATGTAGTGAAAGTAGAATTGGGTTTGGCATCAGATGTGAATTTAAATCTTGAATCTTCCACACAACTTATGCAACCTTGGACCAATAACTTAGGGACCCAAGATTCTCTGGGACCCAGTCTATTTGTAAAATAAATGGGTTGGTATGTTACAGTAGAAAGTCTGGGATCTGATGTCCAAGGACTTCCATTCAAATTCTGTCTTAGACATTGATCAGCTATGTGATATTGGACAAATCATATAATCTTTCCTCATCCATAAAAAGGAGAGGGTTGGACCAGGGGGCCTCTGAATTTCCTTCCAGTTCTAAATCTATATACTTAAGTGACTTAACCTTTCTGAGCCTCAGTTCCTCATATATTAAATAAGGGGGTTGGACTAGGTGGCCTCTAGGGTCTATTTCCAGCATTAAATCAAAGAAAGTATGATCTATGATCCCATGACACTCTATGGTCCCTTACAATTCTAAATTCTATGAGCTTATTATTTGGCCTAATATTGAGTGGGGGTGGGGGAAGGGAAATGATGGATACCCAAGAGAGGTCAGAATTTAGTTCATGGTAGCAACTGAGTGATCCCCAGTCTACAAAGGAGAAAAGGGGATTGGGACTTCATTAAGTAAAGATTACCCCATAGAGGGAGCAGGTCTAGAAACTCATTTGGGCGGGGTGATTTCCTTGCTGCAGCTCAGAGCATAATTCTTTCTAGGCTATCACCACTCCCCCTCAGCAAATTTCAGGAGCCTACAAGCTCTAGTCTGTCGTCCCAGAATAGCCATTCCAGAGCATTAGCTGCCATGAGCCCAGCACTGACCCCTAGAGAACACCATTTATTATCTGCCTCCATGGGTAGACACTGACCCATCAATAACCCCATGCTATTACAAACCTCCAGCCAGCTAAGCACCCACATCCCAGCCACGGGCAGTCCAGAAAACAGTCTGAGTACTACTGACATGGAAATGAAGATTCCGTTTGTATAAAATTTGATAAGGGAAAAAAAGGTTTCCAGGGTGTTAGAAATTATTGAATATTCCACATTTCAATTCATTCTCACAGAGTGCCTGGGTCTCATTTTCATTTTTTCTTCCCTTCTTTGGGGTTCAAAATGAAAGGGTTAGCTTTTAAATGCATCCCTGGAAACAGGACTGCTAACCCTTCTCTTAAATCAATTCCCCAGACAGGCCCATCTCCTTTGCCAGGGCCTATGCAACCAGCACACAAGGGATTCATCAACCAAAACAGCTGCAACCATTCTCAGCAAAGGCCAGAGAGAGGAAACTGCCTGACCTGGCCTTGGTCCACATGTCCAACCAGGCAGGTTCAAAAGAAACCTGGGCAGGGAGGCCATTCTCCCATCCCAGACTCCTCAGGGCTGTTCATGATATATTAGGTAGTAACATTTATTAAGTGCCTGGTACAGCCAGCTCTGCATGTTATCTATTTTAAAAAATAAAACAAAATTCCCTGAGCTCAGGGAAAATGGATTCAACAAGGACAAAAGAGACACAATCACAGACTGACTCAAACATTCAAACAGAAACCCACAATTCCATTTAGCATTTGCACCCCTCCTGTCCTCCCCCAAATCTGCATGGTCTCTCAGGGGCAGCTGGGGCTGGTTTCATCCCTAATAGAAACTGATGAGCTAGGATCTAAAGCCCCTCAAATTTAGGCCATGGATGAAATAACAGTGTTGTACCATGGAGAGAACAATAGATTTGGGATAAAATGTCCTGGGTTCCAATCCCAGTTTAGTTACTTACAGTCTGATTATTACTGACATGGAAATGAAGATTGCATTTGTATAAAATTTGATAAAGGGAAAAAAGGCTGCTGGGGTGTTGTCACCTAGGTGATTTTATGTAAGTTTTAATTGACCTCTCAGAGCTTCAGTTTCTCTCTCTATAAAAGGAATTCTGGATCTAATGGTCTCTAAGATTCCTTCCAGCTTTATATGATATGAACCTAGCCAGGTGGTGCAGTGGATGGAGTGCAAGGTCTGGATTTAGGAAGATCTGAGTTCAAATGTGGCCTCAGATTCTTACTAGCTATATGATCCTGGGCAAGTCATCTACTCCTATTTGCCTCAGTTTTCTCTTCTGTAAAATGAGCTGGAGAAGTAAATGGCAAACCGCTCCAGTATCTTTGCCAAGAAAACCCAAAATGGAGTCACAAAGAGTCAGACAAGACTGAATAGAAATAAATAGAAAATAAAAGCTTTTTATTTTAAAATATATAGATATATATATATATACATACATGTAAATGTGTAAATAGAAAAGAAATAAAAGATAAAAATAAAATAAAGGAAAGAAATAACAAGAAATCTTATCATTATAGTTACTAATGGTATGTAAATGGTATGGCCAGCACCTTGGAAAAATAGGGTCAAAATTGCAAGGGATAAAGAAAAGACCTCTAGACTCTGGAGTCAAAATACCTGGATTCAAATCACCCTGCTGCCACTTGCTACCTGTATGACCTTTGGCAATTTATATAAAAAGGAGTTCTTAACCTGGGATACATACCCTACTCCCACCCTCTTCCCAGTAGATAGATTTCAGGAGGTCCATAAACCTAGGAAAGGAAAAAATGTACTTCATTTTCACTAACCTTTGGTTTGCTTTGTAATCCTATATATCTTATTTTGTACATCAAAGGCATTATTTGGAAAGGGTTCACAGAAAAACCAAAAGGGTCCATGACTTGGGCAAGTCAATTAACTTCCCTGAACCTCAGTTTCCTCCCTTGTAGAATGAGTATACAAGAAAATGGACTCTAAGGTCCCTTCCAGCTCTTGATCTATGATTTTTTTTGTATAGGCTATAATTCTGTTAGGATGAATTTGTGGACAGTAAGAGTTCTTGGGAAGCTAGGTGGCACAGAGGTTAGAAAACTGGACATGGAGTTAGAAAGGCCTGAGTTCAAATCTAGTCTCAGATACTAGCTGTGTGACCCTGGGCAAGTCACTTAACCCTGTTTCCCTTAGTTTCCTCATCTGTTGAATGATCTGGAAAAGGAAATGGCAAACCATTCCAGGATCTTTGCCAGGAGAACCCCAAATGGGGCCATGAAAAATCAGACACAAGTGAAATGACTAAACAACAGCAGCAACAAAGAATTTGAGGGACACCATGGAGGACTTAGAAAGCAGTGGATCAAATCAATAGACTTCAAAGTATGAGCAAGTAGTGTTTCCTTCGGGTGAAGCTAACTACATATGAGTTATTAAAGAAGATATTTGAACCTAGCTTTGAGAAAGGTGAGATAGACAGATATACAGACAGACAGATAGATAGCATACACATATATATGTGTGTATATGTATATGCATATATGTATATATAAATGTGCATGCATATGTATATATGTAAATGTAGTTATAGATTATAAATATGCATATAGTATTTATGTTATATATTATAAATATGCATATAGTAATTATATATGTATATACTACACATATGTATACATACACACACTGTATATGAATATTTTACACATGTATATTGTATACATATATGTACATTTGGGTTGTGTTATACATTGTGTATGTGTACATATGTGTCTGCATATAGTGCATATGTACATGTATATACATGCATGCATGCACTGTGTGTATACGGTAAATATACACTGTGTATTTTGTACATGTGTATATGTATATATTATATTGTATGTGTACTTGTATATGCATGTATATATGTCTATGTATGTGTATATGAATAACAGCACAAAAAGGAAAGAAAGGAATACTTCAGGCCCGAAGAACAATTCCTGACAAGACACAGAAACAAGAACAAATATGGTTCTTGTGAGGGAGATCAAGTAGATGGCTTGTCTTGAGTCAAGAGTCTGAAGAAAATGGTCCAGAAAGAAAGAGAGCAAGCATAGGGATAGGACTAACAGATACCTCTGAAGGCTGGTTAAGGCATCAAGTTTTAAGACAAAAAGATATCACTAGGTGGTTGAGTAGAATAATAATGCAATAACAACAACAAAAACCAGTTGTTTGGAAAGATTGTTTTGGAAGCTGTCAGTAGGACAGGTTGGGGGAAAAGGTCATTTTGGAGTTTACTGAAGCAGTTTACATGGGAAATGAATAGCACCTGCATTATGATTTTGACTGGAAAAATAAAGATAGGGAGAATCCAAATACAGGGTGGAAACAGATCAATAAGGCTTGACCATGAATTGAATGTAGGGGGAAGAAAAGCTACATCATCAATTGTTTAAAGACTGCTGCAACAGCATACTGATTGGTCTTCCTGCTTCAGCCCCTCCCCTTTTCAATCTCTCCCCAAAACTGCCGAAATAATTGTTCTAAGTCCCAGATTTGAATCTAAATCTAAGTCCCAGAATCTAAATACTAAAAAAAAAAAAAAAAATTCAATGGTTCCCTTTAGACTGTAAGTTCTTTGAGGACAAGGACTACCTTTTGTCTTTTTTTTTTATTCCCAGGGCTTAGTGCACGGCACTCAGTAGGAGCTTAATGAATGTTTATTGATTAATTGATTTGCCTCAGATAAAACACAAACTCTTCAGCCTAACACTTAAAGCCCTCTCCAAGGCCACTCCAGCCCATATTTCCAGTGTTCTATCACCCCATTCTCTATCACAGCAACTAGGCGGTACCATGGACAGAGAATTGGACCTAGAGTTAGGAAGATCTGAGTTTGAATCTTGGCTCAGAAATTTACTAGATGAATTATCCTAGGCAAGTCATTTAACGTTTCTCAGACTCAGTTTCCTGTTCTGTAAATTGGAGATGATAATTGGTGTGAAGATTAAATGAGATAACCCTAAAGTGCTATACAAGTAGCCGTTATCATATAGTCCATGTTCCAGATAGCTATACTACTAAGTTCTTTACACTTGACATTCCCTCTCTAGGCATTCTCACAAGGCAGTTTACCATGCTTGGAATGGCTTTTCCTCTTCCCCTGAATCTCTCTCAATCCTAATTTTATTTTGAACCTTAGATCTGGTACGACCTCATATGGGAAGCTTCCCTTGGTCCTTCCCTTGCCCACTTATTAGTATTCCCTCTCTCCTCAAACTCCCCAGTAGAATATAAATTTCTCAAGACTAAGGACTGTTTAGCTTTCATCTGCATATTCCCAGTGCCCAAGTAACAGTGCCTTGAACACAATATTTTTCAGGTTGAATTGAATGTGTATGTCTTATACTATAATAATGAACATTAGAATGGAGAATGAAGAGAAAGCTGCATTGTTGATAGCAATGAAGAGATTTGGAGATCAGTCAATCTACACATATTTATTAAGTACCTGCTATATACCAGGTAATGTGCTAAATGTTGGGGATACAAGTACAAAAATAAAACAATCCTTACTTATAATAAGCTTACATAACAGTACTATTGTCAGGGAAGACAATTACATCATTTTTAGATTGTTGTTTCAGCTGTTCATGGTATGTCCAAATGAAAACGTTTTCTAGATATTGAAGAACGAGATCTAGAAAGATAGTGACAGGGTAGCAGGAGATGGAGATTTTTGAATTTTTTCTAATCCTTCCATGGTTCCAAAGTCTTGAGGTAAATCAAGGTATCCTGCCACAGTCCAGTTTCCCAGAGTGTTCCTTTGAGATTTTTAATCTGTTCAAAAGAACATTTATTTTGAGTGCTACTAGCCCAGGGGTAGGGAACCTGTGGCCTTCTAGGTCCTTAAGTGCAGCCTTGTAACTGAATGCAAATTTTACAGAACAAATCCTTTTATTTTTATTGATACATTTTCATTCATCTTTTATATTTTTATTTTGTTTTAAAAATGAACATATTTAAAATATCAAAGAATAAAGTAAGTTTCAATGAAATAATCCTCCCAGATTGACTGGCACAATTAGAACATTAGTAAACCATGGCAGTTAAATTGATGGTCACTATGCTCATTCTTTAGTTCTAACTTCCACCATCTGCCTGGCACTACTACTGCATGAGGCTGGTTAGTAAGAGTTTACAGGGGTCAAGTACACCAGTCTGTTATCAACTTTTGACAACAGTACTGTGTTTCTGTTTGAAGTGTAATATGTGAATCGTTACATAGCTCAACAGTATTTTAAAATTCTCTCTGCTTAAAAGCCCATCATGTTAAAGAAGACCAAGAAAACTCTGAAGGAAGATTTTTTTTTTTTAATGAGGATTGCGAATTGCAATATTATCTTGTTTCTGCTAAAAATAAGATGATTTGCTTGCTTTGTGATACTGCAATATCAACATTAACAAAATTCAATGCTCATCAGCATTATAACATTCTTAAGGACCACAACTATTCTAAATTGAAGAAAGAGGCATGAAAAGTTGGATTGCAGAAATTAAAAGATGAAAAGCAAAAGCAAAAACAATTCTTTCAAGCAGTAATAAGGCCTGGAACAATGCCACTGAAGCAACTTAAGAAGTGGCTTATATAACTTGAGGGGAAAAGGAAGCCATTCACTGATGTAGAAATTGTGAAAGAATGCATTGTCGAAGTTGTAGGATGCTTAGACTCTGATAACTTTTCAAAGTATAAACAACTGCCTCTTTCAAGGAGAACCATAACTGACCAGCAGCATGAATTAGCCTTCAATTTAACACAGCAACTTTGTGCAATACTTTAAAAGGAAAATATATATTATTCAATCATTTTGGATGAATCAACTGATACTACTGACTCAGCACAGGTTTTATACTTCATTAGGGTCATAACAGAAGATTTTCTTTGCTACAAAGAATTACTCACTTTGGGTACTCATGAGACCAGAACAGGAGAATAGATAATCTTCAACAACTTTCAAGATAAATATCATGAACTGGACTGGACTGAAATTGGTAAGCTTAGTGTGTGTATGTACAGATAGTGTACCTTCCATGACAGGAAAACATGAAGGGTTTATTGTGCAGATTTTTAAAAAAGTATTAACAGATCCAGATGTTCTCATTTCTTTTCATTGTATTTTGCATTAGCAAAAATATCTGTGCCAAAGCTACTATTTTAAATATACTTTGCAACAAGTTGTAAGTATTGTTAACTATATTTGTGCAAATGCAACATGGTATCATCAGTTTCATAACATGCTAAAGTTGAATAATGAGGTATTCGGTGTGGATTTGCCATATCATTCTAGAGTGCATTGGCTATAGCAGGGACAGGTGTTAGGCAAAATTTTATCTCTTCAAGAACAGATAGTTAAATTTTATGAAGAACAGAATCAGTAATGTGAATTATTGAAAGAAAATTTCTATAGGAATGCTGCAATTCCCTGTGATGTAATGTCAAATCAAAATGACTTGAATATTTCTTTGCAAGGTAAAACTATGTCTACATATGATATGTGGCAAAAAAAAAATCTAATTATTTTGAGAAAAGGTATCTTTTTCAAAATACTTCTTCAAAAGGAAATTTCAGATGAACATTTTCCCCAGTTAACAAAGGTCATTGATGAGCAGGATGATATATGTGAATCATCTGAAGAATATGCTGCTGTTATAGACCTATTAATTGGAGAATACAATGAAAGGTTCACTGACTTTGAGAATCATGACATCACACTCAAATTAACATTTTAGCCTCACCTAGTTGATACCACCAAGGCACCTAA
>CM053591.1:136464094-136484901 GCA_028646515.1 Pseudochirops corinnae
ATATATATATATATATATATATATATACACACACACATATACATAGATATATATAGATGTATATAGATATACATATGTGTATGTGTGTATATATGTATACAAACACACATTTTATATATACATACACATACATATATACACATATGTGTGTACACACACACACTCAGAGGAAAAGTGGAAATAGAGGCTGGCACCAAATTGTGAAGGGCAGTAAATGGCAAACAGAACAGTTTATTTTATCTCAGAGATAACAGGGGGCTACTGAAGCTTCTAGTAATAGAATGCAGCCTAATCTCACTCCCTATGCACCTCTCCTGTTGTCCTCTGGGTTACTCTCAGTTTTGATTCTTTTGAGAATGGAGAGTTCCCTGACTCTGTGCCACACAACATCATGGAAGGATATGTTTGTTAGAAAGATGAGCCTTTTGTTTCTGGGAGGAGCTGAGGGTCCTTAAAAGCACTATACAACTTCTTGAAAGCAATTCATATTAACTTTTCTCTTCCTATCTAATTCTGTGCCCAACGTACTGTCCATCCACTGTGTTTGTCTGTGAATCTAAGATCTATGAACTGACTGATGAGTTATATCTATAGGTTGTTCTTTCAAGGAGGAAATCTGGACAATAGGCATTCTTAATGTAGTAGGCTTTTTCTATACAAATTATTAGGCCATACTCTTTTGAGTGAAGGGAGGCTATGCAATGCAATGCCCTGGGGCTTGATGCCATCATCACTATGTCATCCACAAACAGAAGCATCTGGAAGCCTTTATCATCTCTGGAGAATCTCTCTTCCATTTGGACTCTGCACTGGACATCCTTTCTGACAGTAGGAAATAGCCTCAGGGAGCATAATTTTCCCTGTTTCATGCCATATTTGATATCAGTAATCAGAGGGGCAACGAACTCATCTCTTAGCACATCTTTCAGTGAATCCCTAAAGCTTTTGTCATGTGCATGAGAGACACTTTGTTGGAGGAGAGTCTTTATGATGGCATTTTGTTCTGTGGAATCAAATGTGTTTGTTTTTTTTTTAAGGAGTCAACAAACAAGGACTGTGGAATCTTGTATTCTCTTTCAGTCAACTGTGTGACA
Organism: Pseudochirops corinnae; assembly: GCA_028646515.1. Classification (NCBI taxonomy): domain Eukaryota; kingdom Metazoa; phylum Chordata; class Mammalia; order Diprotodontia; family Pseudocheiridae; genus Pseudochirops; species Pseudochirops corinnae. The sequence continues at coordinate 136,465,189 of CM053591.1, forward strand.
ACTAAAATGTGATCTCCTGTAGAAAATCTGGCTATACCCTTCTCATACATATCTTCATCAAGAATGCCCTTATGTGTATGTAGATTATTTTCTTAAATTTTTTTTGTAAAGACAAGAAGTTTAAGTGATGTTATATGGGCTGGGCACTTGGTCTGTGACTTCTCTCAAAACCTTTGCTATCCTCCCCTTTTTTCCTAAATCTTAAGAATTTATCCCTTAACAGCTTCCTTCACAAGCATGTTTACTTCCTCTGACACAAACCTTTTTTGTAGATATTTTGTCCAGTCCAGCTACTCTTGGGTCTTTGTATTCTTCATTACCATTTCCATTTCCCCATAGCCTGATATCATATTAGTGACCCTGATATTAAAATCCAAATGTTGCACTTCCCATCATCTGTGAAGAAAATATGTTGATTATAGAAGCTTCTATAGACATATTCCATTGTTCATTTCTATGCTGTTTTCAAGTTTCATTCTTAAATGACTTTGTGTGATTGGGTCTCTCATCAGATTGGTTCAAATTTGTTTTCCCCTCTCCTGCCTCTTAAACTGGACTCCATGGATTTTGTGGATACATATTAGGGGAATCCATGAATTTGGATGGGAGATATTAACATCTTCATTTTAATAGAATTTTCTTGGTAATTTTATGTTTTATTTTATGTGTTTACAAATTTATTCTAAGAAGGCATTCATAGGTTTCAGCAAACTGACTGCCAAAGGGGCCCATACCACAGAAAAGGTGAAGAACTGCTGTTCTGCTGTATTTTGCATCTCCTATATAAGAACCCACCAATGAATTTAGATTCTAAACCAGTATTACCCTTGTCTGTGTCACAACCTTCAGCCTGACAAGTAGGTAATGTGTTTTGTGGTTAAATCAGTTTCTGTACCATTTTCTTCTACTCATTTTAGTGGTTGAACTACATGGGTCTTTAGAAAATGATGATAGCCACAATGACTAGGGGGAAAATTCATACCCAAACAAAAGATAGAGGTGACCATGAGAAACAAGATAGCTCATTTCAATGCCATTAAACCTAAAAATTTGTGCAAAAATAAAATCAATGATATAGACTATAAAGAATCACAGAATTTGAGAGTTGGAAAAAAGCTTCAATGGGCATCTTGTCACCCACACAAAAAATTCTCTTCCATAACATATTTGATAAAGAAACTGTGGAGTGAAAAAAAAAATTCCGTATTAAATATAATAAAATCCTGTTTCTCATGCTATATAGGAAATCAATAAAAATATGTTAAACCAAGATCATTAGAAAAGTGTCAAAGTATACAGTTTTCAAAAGAATGACAAACTGTAAATGATTATAGAAAAACAGGCTGTAAATCACTAAGAGAAATAAATATACTATGAAATGGAAATTAAGAGAATTCTAAGGTTCTAACTCATACCCTGCACTTTGGCAAAGATGACAAAAACTGAAAGCAGTCAATGTTGAAGAAGCATTGAGAAGACAGCTGTTGGAAAATTGGTCCAGCTCTGGAATATCAATCTGTAATTATGCCATAAATGTGACTAAACTGTTCATGCTCACTGCTAGAAAAATATCCCAGGGATATCAAAGACAGAAACAAAAATTATGTGTATATGTCCATGTGTGTATGCATGCATGTACATGTATACATAATAAAATATCCATAGCAACATTTTTTGTAGTAGTAAAGAAGCAGAAATAAAGTGGATGCCCATCACTTTGGGAATAGCTGAAAAAACTGTAGAATGCAAATGTAATTGGACATCCTTCTGTGGTAAGAAATCATGAATAAGGGGAAGACTGAGATGCATAGGAATACATATTAACTGATTCAAAGGGTAGTAAGAAGAACTAGGAAAATAATATAAACAATTACTACAACCATGTAAATGGAAAAACAACAACAATGAAACAATGAAACAGAATGTTGTAGAATTATAATGACCAAGTATGAACCTGGAAGAGATGTGAACAGGCATCTTCCTCCTGTCTTTGAGGAGATGGGACATTATGTTTTTTATACACTGCATATAATGCCAGACTTTTTGTTTAATGTATCAGTTTTGCTGAATTGTTTTCTTCCCTTTTTATTCTTTGTTACAAAGGAATGGATTGGACAGACTGGGAAATGTAGGTAATAAGAAAACAAAATTATCAGTAAAAATTAAAGGCAAAAATTATGAAATATACCATTTTCCTTTTGACAGAGAAGGGAATTATTAGAGCAGAATACTATATAAATTATCAGATGCTACTGGAGAATTGGGTGTTTCTGTTTACCTCTCTTACAAGGGAGGGCTCATTTTGGAGGTGAGGATGATTGTTTCCTGAAATGACTATAATGTAAAAATGAAAGCTTCTAATAAAACTCGTTTGAAAATGAAAGGGTAATAGTCTGTGCTAATATTTGTTCTTTTATCCATTTCCCATTTCTCAACAATGATTGCTTATTTAAAGATGTCAAGGTAAATGTCTATCTTCTCATTTTTATTCTTTGTTCTAAATTGGTATTGATTTTTATCTATGTTGTAATAAGTCAGTGGCTGTACACATAGGGCTAGTTTGGAAATAATTCTCATATCAGTTACCAGTCATTTCATGGCTATTAAAACATAATCAGTTCCATTTTTTGCTACCTTCCCTGGTGCTTGAGCACTTCTCAACTCTCCTCTTAAAAAGTATTTATGAAACAAAGTCATGAGGCTTCTGTATGCAAAATGCCTTTGGCCTCTCTCATTTCTTTCTCCTGAACTATGTTTTCCAACATCTATTTCACTGGTCTTTCCTCTATCCACTTACACACTGAAGTCACATAGCATTAAAGCATATGTTGACTTAATTTGGAAGGTCTTACTGAGTTCCTTGTAGAATTTCTCTACTTCATCCTCTGTAACAGATGTTGGCAGAGAAGATGCAATTATCTTCCTGGTGGTCCTTTTGCAATTGTGAGCACTGCAATATGAGATGACCAGGTGTTTCATGAAATGATGTATCTTGTTGCCTTTGGAAGCATGATAAAATCAACTACAACAACTCCTTTATTTGCTTCCCTAGGGAGAACTTATGAGTCATTCTTCAACTTAACAGCAACCTTTCTTGATTGTCTGGTTTCATTTAGAGTGAGAATATTAAGGTTGATGATTTAGTTCTTCCAGTAATATGGCCACTGGTTGGCCATTGGTCAAAGGCTCTTGCTTTTAGAATACCAAGTGCTAAATTGATGTTTATAAACAGTCTAAAACCCATGAGATGATTGCCCTCCTTTCCGCTCCTGTGCCACCCTCACTGCATCATGAACACTACCAGGATGAAAAATGTTTTTTTTAATTTTTGTTTCATGGTTTGCCATAGCTTATACATAGGAAAAATATGTTAATGATATCTATCTCATATAAAAGAGTAAGAAACATTTTTTTTCCTTTTGAGGCATTGCCAGAGCTGATCCTAGGCATAATTTTGATGCCAGGGAGGATTTTCTAAGGGGCACTCTAAATAACTAGCTTTGTAAGCTTGGGCAAACCATTCCAACCTCTCTGGGTTCCAGTCTCCTCATCTCTACAAGGAAAGGCTGAATGACATACTCTCAAAGATCTCTTCCAACTCTCAATCTATGATCCTATATAACTAAATTAAGGCTTACAGTACAGTCCCTAGTCAAGAACTGGACAAAAACCACTTGTTATTTTCTATTTGTCTAGGATTTTGACATTTTACAAAGCTCTTTCGCATGTATTCTCTCATCAGCTACTGAGAACAACCTGTGTGAATTAGAATAGGCAATATCCTGTTTAATAATGAAGAATGTGAGCTTTGGAAAGATTAAGTGGTTTACTTAGGTCACCCTTTGGGGCCAAAAAGGGCAACCTTAATCCCTCTGACACATGATATCCCTTCAAATGCTAGAGGACAGTTTGTCTGTCTCCCTAAGACTTTTCTTTTCTAGGCTAAATATCCCTTAATTCCTGCAATAAATAAATTATGTGGATTTATTTCTACTCTACCAACCTCATCACCCTCTTCTAGACATAGTCCAGATTGTTAGTGACTTACTTAAAATATGACACCCAAAATGGAAAACCCTACTTCAGGGGTAGTCTGAACAAAAGGAAGTGTAGCAAGACAATCACATCTCTGCTTCTTTTAATGCAGTTCCAGGCCCTACCTAGGTTAAGTAAGATGACCTTTAGAGCCAGGATTAGAAGCTAGGTCTTCTGACTCTCAGTCTAAATATCTTTTGAAGGTTTCTCATTGTCCCCTTTTTATAAAACAGTAGTAGCAGTGACCATGACCTCACACCAAGTTATTTATTAAAGAACCTCCTCTTATAATCTAATATCCTAAACAATTCCAGTTCTGCATAGAGTTCTGTTATGAACTGACAAGTAAGGACCAAACATTTCTCTCACTTGACCACTACACACTTGGATATTCCCTGAGAGTTCGGGGCCTCAAGTTTGTATTTTCCCTACACGTTCTGTTATACATATTGTCATTTTCTGGTTCAACATACCACATGGCGTTTTGTATTGATATTTAGTAGGACAGCCCATTAAAATGAATACAATTGGGGAATGGATGAACAAGTTGTGGTATATGATTTTGATGGAATACTACTGTGCTATAAGAAATGATAAGCTCAATGATCTTCAAAAACATGGAAGCACAAAATAATGAAGAGTGAAATGAGCAGAACCAAGAGAACAGTGTATACAGTAACAGCAATTTTATTTTAAGAATGAATTTGAGAGAATAAGTCATTTTAACTATTATAAATACCCAAATTAACTACAAAAGACAAATGAAGAAAGATGCTATCTACATCCAGAGAAGGAACTGATAAGTAGATGTATAGAATAATTTTACATATATATGTATGTATATATACATATATATGTATATGTATATATATATATATGTATATTTGTATCTGATGGTGGCAATCTCTAGGGTGGGGAAGGGGGGGAGAAAAAATAAATTTAGTTGATAATTTTGTTCTATATTTGAAAGGAATAACATGTACAAAATTTCATGTGCAATCATCTTTTTTATTGTACTATATTATGGAAATGCTTGTTTTATTCCATAAATTAAAAATAAAATAATTTTTTAAAAAAAGAAACAAGCAAGCAAAAAAAAAAAGATTTCAGTGAAAATATTTATAAGTTTTGGCTGGTGGCCCATACCAACAGTATTTTGCTCATCTTGTTACCATGACACTCATCCCTAGAAATAATTGTAGGGATGAATGTGGTGGGTTTTTCTTAAACCAATATAGTGATTTGCTAGAGTGAAAACATATATAAAGCCTGATTATGTGATATACTATAGCTAGAAAACAAATGTTTTATTTTTGTTTTGCCAATTCTAATGCCTTGCTAAAATAGGAAAATGTCTAAAGTCTGATCTTATGTCATATTATAAACTGGCAGATAAACATCATATAAAGATGCTACCTAGCCTAAGTGGCAGTGATAAGAAATGAAAAGAGTATTTGAAATGTAAGTGGGAATTGACTAGCTTCATTGTCAATGTCCATCCTCAGATGTGATGTCATAAATTGAATACAGTATATTTAACAATTTATTCCATAAATTAAAAATAAAATAAAATTTAAAAATAAAAATAAAAAAGAAATAACTAAATATAACATTCAAGACAGGTCTGACAAAGGTAAAGGACAAAAGCAAGATCCTTCCCCTTGTTTTGGATACTATGTGATAGTTAGTGGAAATCTCAGTGTATTGAGATAGATGAGAGAAAAGGCTAGTCTGCTTCCCTGGGGCCTTCAAGTATTTGGTCTCCATTTTCAGACAATTTAAACAAACAGCTTCATCACTCAGGCTTTTTTGTCTTGAGTCAGCCCTCTACACTAGGGGTGATCGAAGGTTACATGTGTGATTTTTAACAAGGTTTATATCAATGGAATCACTGTAAAGTGAAACAGCTTGTGTACTCCTTGAAGAATGCTGTAAAGGAATGAGAATGGAATTGTAAAGGGAAAGAAATGGCCTCTCCCCTTTGAGTGGAGTCTAGAGATTTGCCACATAGGAGAGTCAAAGCAAGAGATTAAGCCAGAAGCCTTCTCAAACTTTTAACTGATGGTAGCAATCTATCCCCTGCTACTATCACAGAACAGAGGAAGGATCATGGAAGAAACACTTATTTTACCATGTCACATCAAAACACCAAGTCATTTCAGTGCTATGTCACCTCCTGATAGGAAACAGCCAAGGAGTTCATTATCTCCAATGTCCAAATGCTGAGCCACATATATGGTTGTCTGGCAACAGGTAAGGGATATCTGCATATGTTCCATATAGTTTACGTTACAGAAACAACAGGTTATTAGACTTATACCCAGTGACTTTTTATCTCTTGATATAACCCCTTCCAGTCAAAATCACTTATATTTTCTAATTCTGTAAGTCTCTTAAGGCAAGCCAAAATATGCCCACTTAGGATTCCTGGGGAAGTTAAACTCTTTTTTTTTTTTGGAGGGGGAAAGGTAGGGCAATTCAGGTTAAGTGACTTGCCCAAGGTCATGCAGCTAGTTTTTGTGTCAAGTGTCTGAGGCCAGATTTGAACTAAGGTCCTCCTGGGTTCACGGCCAGTGTTCTATTCACTGTACCACTTAGCCGCCCCGCAGTTAAATTCTTAATGCTACCCATTTGGTCTACCACTTTTGAGCTTAGAGAAGCATTTCTAACTTACTATGTTCCAATTTAAAGAGTCTTCCTTTGCTCTACCTGTCTCTGTTGCAGGTTCACCTTAATAGCTGCTTTACACAAAGTGTCTGCTCTCTTCCCATCAATTCACAAAGGATTTGTGATTGTATTAAAGGGATTTGTCCATGTACTATAAATCCCAAGTAAATCAATAGAGATGGTGGGACAATTCCTAATGCACTGACATGATATATGGAGCCAGCGATCTGCATGTTCACTGCTTCCATTCACCAGCTTGGGTATTTGACCTGCCAAACTTTAATTCCTATACTACTCCCATCAGAGGTTGGCTCCTATTCATATTCCCAGACTTGCATCATGTTATCATCCTTCTTGGTTATTTTTTTATTTCTCTTTTAAAATGTATTTTATTTCATTGAATATTTCATAATTACATGTAAAAGTTTTTAAATTCATTTTTTAAAAATTGTGAGTTCCGATTTCTCTCCCTCTCATACTCTTTCCCCATCCTTTATATGATATCAATTATATATGTAAAGTCACGCAAAACACATTTCCGTATTAGCCATGGTGTGAAAGAAAGTACACACCAAAATAAATAATAGATGGATATAAGACATATAATTGTATAATATAATATATTGTTGTTGTTGTGTTTGTTCGTTGTTTTTGAAGAGGACCATGGCATCAGGGAAATGATGACATGACTTTCAGTTGACTTTAATTTGAGTGAGGGAGGGCTGTGCAAGGTCACCAGCCTCACCTTCTCCTCTAGAGCCATCTGGGTCTAGGGACCTGATATTCATCAAGATGACTGGAGATGACCTAAAATGCAATGGGACACCCTGGCCCTTATAATATATAATATAATACATAATAATAGATAGATGAATAAATAAATAAAATTTAAAACAAGAAAAATAAAAAGTATGCTTTAATATGTGCTCAGAGTTCATCAGTTCTCTCTTTAGGGGTTATCCTCCCTCGTGTAATCTGCAACTTGTTCACCTGCTTTTTCTGGTATCTGGCATTTCACCTCTCCTTTCTCTTTGTGCCTTTGCATGGCTGTCTCTTGTACCTTGAATGCATTTTCTCCTTATTTCCATCACCTGGAACCACTAATTCCTTTCAAAACTTTGCTAAAGAGCCAACTTTTACAAGGGACTTTTCCCCCTGCTCTTCCTTCTCTGCTCCACACCTAGTTATCAAAATATTTTATATTTATTTTGCATATATTTTTTATTTACTTATCTGTCTCCATGTTGTTTTTCTCAGTGGAATGTAAACTCCTCAGGGCCAGGGACCTTTTTTTTTTTCTATCTTTGTCTCTCCAATACCTTGTACAATACCTTGCACACAGATAGTATTTAATAAATGTTTGATGAATTAAATCGAATTGAATCACTATCACTCACTCTCTGCTTCATTCTTAAATAGAACTGATATTCCATATATCTCACCTGTTCCCAGCTCCAAACCTATTCAAACACTGTCCTCTGCCAAATTCCATTCTTTGAGATTTCTAGAAACCACCTCTCCAAGTTTGGCCCTGAACTATTTCTCCTATAATCCACAGGTTTCCTGATAATCTCTCTCATGACTTTGCTTTGCCTAGAGTCTTTCTACTCTCCCACAAGGAGAAATGCCAAAGAATGGCTGAGAAGTACCGAAGCCATAAACCAAGGATACAAACCCCACTCATCCTAAAACTTCATGTAAAGGAAAAATATATGAATGCATGAATGTTTTCAATATGAATGTGTGTGTGTGTGTGTGTGTGTGTGTGTGTGTGTGTGTGTGTGCAAAAGTAATAGAGGGGTTGGATGACCCCCGAAAGGTCAAATCTTTCTGTGCATAGAATGCAGGGCTTGAAATCAGGAAAATTTAGGTTTTAATTCTGCTCCTGCCACATTCTAGCTGCATGACTAGGCAAATACTTCTTTCAGTCTTGGTTTCCTCATCTGTAAACTGAGGATTGTAAAACCTAGAGTCCTTATAGCATGTGGTTACTGTGAACCTTAAATGAGATAATGAATCTAAAGAGTGCTTAAAAAAAAAAAAAAAGGTAGCATTCCAGGAGAATTTAAGCTTCTTGAGGGGAGGGACTGTTTCATTTCTGTCTTCATATTTCCAGCACCCAGGACAATCCACAACTTATAATTAGTTTTTGTAAATGCTTATTGGACTGCATTGAATTGAATTGAACAATTTCTAGCCCCAAACTAATAAAAGATCCCAAAGAGAAAAAAAATTGAGATTAAGACAATAAAAATAACGAAATTAAAAAAAACCTGATATAGGCTCAAACTCCATTGATTTTTTTCACAAAATTAAATAAAGTGGAAATGAAAAGTGCTAAAATTGAAGAGTATTTTTTTTTTTTACAAAAGCAAATGAAGTTTTAAAAAAGCCAATGAAAACATAGAGCTGCTTTTGGTGTTACCACACCCTCCTCCTCCACCTTTCTTTTCTCTGAATAGGTAGCCCCTAGGGACAAATTAAGGATTGCATTTAGTCACCCAAATTGAAATATTCTTTTTGTCCCTGGGTGATGGTTCCTTAATGCAGATTAAAAAAAAAAACTGGCACAGAGGCAAGATATAACAGAGACAGAATTCTTTCAACTGGGCAGACATCTACTGGAATACTCATTCCCTTAAAAGCAGAACATCTGACAAATTCTTGTTTGCCTGGATGACAATTTTCTCTAAGACTTGGCAACTAATTAGATATAGGGATGATTGGATGGAGGGAATGAAGGACAGAGAAGAGTTGAAGATGATGCAGAGGTTATGGATTTATGTGACTACAAGGACAGTGATGTCCTCAACAGAAGTGAGCAACTTTGGAAGAGTGATGGGTTTAGGGCCATCAACAAGCATTTAGTAATCCCCTAGTTTTTGCCAGTCACTCTACTAAGAGCTAGGGATATAAAGAAACGTGGGGGTGGGGGATGAGGAATAGTTATTACTCTCAAGGAGCTCACTGTCTAATGTGGGAAAATTTGTGTCTCATTTGGTTATTTGGTGGTTATGAGTCATCCAGGAGGAGATGTGCAGCAGGCAGCTGGTAATGAAAAGTGTTCAGGAGGGGTACAAAGATTTGGGAGTCATTGGTATTTATAGGATAATTAGCCTCAAAGAAGAGGTTAGATAAAGAATTTTTCTCCCTCTGCAGAGTTGGAAGACTATAGGTATAGGACATTGCACATACTGTCAGATATTGGTTAATTTTGAGGAACAACTTTTATTCTTTCTTTCCAAGGGTTAGGTTTCAAAGTCAGAGTCAGGGAGGGATATACTTGGAAATGAAAGTGATATAAAAGCAAAAGATACCAAATGCAATTTTTAAAAAAGAGAGAGAGAATTAAATCTATGGGAGCTGATGACATCACCAAGAGCAGATGACATCACCAAGAGCATCAGAGAGAGTACAGGACAGGGCTTATCCAGGGTCTTTAGAGATGCTCATACTTAAAAGGAGGAAGAAAAATACTGATCTAGCAAAGGAAACTAAGAAGTAATAGTAAAAGCAATAGTCAAAATAGTCAAAGGTCAGAAAAGGAGAAAGTGAATGTGGTATTACAGAACTAAGAGAGGAGAGGGAAAATAGGAGGAGAAGGAAGTGGATGGCACTAAGGGATGCAGAGAGACCATACAGAATATAACTTTTTTGTCATCTCCACTTTACAGTTGGAGAAACCAAGATTTAGAATAATGATGTGATTTGTTCCAGATCATACAGCTGGGACTTGACCCCAATAATGGAGCTGGGTCTGGAACCTAGGACTTCTGTCTCCAAAACCAGAACTCTTGACAACAAAAATGTGTTTTTAAAAGTATGATCAATGTAAGAAGAAAAAAGGAAACAGCCAGATAGATTTGAGCAAATATTTAATATTAGTAGATTGTTGAAAGATAGCTCTCTGGGTGAAAAACTGTCTCTTCCTTTAAAATGAAGGGGCTACACTAAATGATCTCTAAGGTCACCTCCAGTTCAGATATTAAATGATCTGAGTAAAGTTCATGTGTTTTTGTTTTTGTTTTTTTGCCTTCTCTATTGAGGGGATTACTCTTCAAGCTAATAATAGTAGAACAAGCAGAAGGAATATGAAAGCCAAGGTAGATTAGGAAATAATATTTCCCATAGGTTGTAAGTTAATTAAAGGACAGACTTTCACTTTTTTCTTTGCTTCCCTGGCACCTAAACATGGTACCTGGCACATAGTAGGTGTTTAATAAAGCTTATTGAATTGAATTGGATATGACACCAGATTGATTTAAATGACTTTTTCTCTCTTGGCCAAGATATACATTTGAGGGCATTGAAAAACTTGCAGATGTGATGACTGAATCATGCCAACAGTCTTTGAGGAAGCATAGAGAATGGGAGAGGCGCCAGAAGAAAGGAGACAATTTGTTCTGATTTTAAAAAATGAAGAGAAAGAGGGATTCAGCATATTGGTCTGGCAAGCTTGGTGTCATTCCCTGGCCAAATTCTAGAATGGATTATGGATTAGTTAAATGAGGTTTTTGAGCACTGACATAGGCAAGCAGTCTTCCAGATTTTACTGAATGTTTTGATAAGGTCAATCAAGGACCTATTTTAGATGGACTTAATCTGGATTGTAGTGGGACACTTGACAAAATTTCTCATGATGTCTTTGTGGAATAAATATAGACTGGAGAACAGAATGGTTAAGACAATTCATGGCTGATGCAATGTCCAGAAGGCTGATTAAGGGATTGGTGTCCATCTAGTCAACCTCAGACCAAGTCAGCCATCTGTCCATCTGGACCATCTTGCCATCTTCTCTATCACCTTCCATGGACTATCTGTCCCTTGGTTTTCTACCTCCTGCTCTGGGCATAGCAATCAAATCAGTTCTACCATTGCCTCTGAAAAGAGGGTATCATTAGACTACGCTCTGGATAAACTTACTACCCCTGTGATACTCCAGACCTTCGATGACTAGCACATGTGTGCTGTCTCCCTCTATTATAATGAATATAATCTATTTAAGGGGAGAAACTATCTCACTTTTGCATTTGTACAGTGTTTGAGAGGCCATGTGGGTATAATGGAAGGCAAGCTGATCTTGGAGTCAGAAAGACCTGGGTTTGAGTCCTACCCTGATACATACTGGTCATGTAGCTCTTGGCAAGTCATTTTTAAGGGGCAGAACAGGTGCTGACATACATTTGGAGAGAGAGAGAGAGATTTTTCACTTGAGAGTTCTCTATAGCAATGAAAACACAGGCCCAGTCCCCATCCTCTATTCTCAGGGCACTTTGTAAGAACTTAAAACATGCTTTGCCATTCATTTACATTCAATATCAATGTTGAAGTAAGTCTCTAGAGTGGTGTCTCAATCATGTCCCATTCAATATTTTTCATCATTTATGTGGAGAGAACCAACTGTATAGAACAATCTAGCAAAAGTCAGTTTGGGGAATGACACAGAACTGGAAGGAATAGTTAAACAATTGAACAGAAGAATCAGGACCCCTAAATGGCTGCAAAACACTGACCTGACTTAACAAAATGAAATTTAATAGGGAGAAATGTAATATTTTAAAATCAGGTTCAAAAAACTGACTTTGAGTTAAAAAGACGGGGGAGATGTGCCTTGACAGCAATTCATGTAAACAACAGTTGAGGAGTTTAATTAGCTCTAAGTTTACTAGGAGACAACTCTCTAATGTAGTTGACAAAATAATAATAATAGCTGGTGTTTATATACTGCTCTAAGTTTTGCAAAGCACTATATTACCTCATTTTCTAGGAGGTAGATACTTTTGTTATCCCCACTTTACAGATAAGTAAACTGAGGCTGGCAGAGGTTAAATGATTTGCCCGGGATTACAGAGCTAGTAAATATCTGAGACTAGATTTGAACTCAGATCTTTCAGACTTCAAGTCTAGCACTCTATTCACAGTGTCATCTCAATTCCAGTTCAAAGCAGAATAACATTCAAAATGAGAAAGATAATATGCTCCCAATAGTTTTGGATGCTCAGCTCACACATGGAATGTTGCTTTCAGTTCTGGGCACTATATTTTCAGAAGGATATTAATGCCCTGGAGCATATTCAAAGGAGGACAGGAAGGATGATGACTGGAGACTCAAAACCTATTGTACAAGGAATATCTGATATTATTATATATTATATGACATATGCATATATATGTAATTAAGTTGGAAAAGAGAAGACTTTAAAGGGATATTATAGTCATCTTCAAATATTCTTCTCTGGAAGAAGGATTGGATTTATTCTATCTAGTTCTGGACCTATAACCAATGAATAGAAATTAGAGAGAGGCAGATTTGAGTTTAATTCAAGGAAGCATCCCTGATTTTTTTTTTAACAATTAGAATTGCCCCCAAATGGAATAGGCTGCCTCATAAGGAAGTGAATTCCCCCATCGTGCAACATGAGTGTTCAAGGAGAGACTTGACAAGTCTTTGGAGAGCTTGTAAAGGATTCCTGTTTGGAGTAGAAAGGGGAATTGGATGATTTCTAAATCCATTCTAATCCCAAGATTCAACTATTCAAATGTTTAAGACTAACAATAATAATTAATAATAATAGTTCGCATTTAGACAGTGCCAAGTACCATGCTATACACTTTATAAATATTTCCTCACCTGATCATCACAACCCTTGGGAGGTAGGTGCTATTATTATTCCCATTTTACAGGTAAGGAAACTGAATCAAATGTAGGTTAAGCAACTTGCATGAGGTCACACAGATAATGTCTAGGGCTGGACTTGAAAGCAGTTCCAAGCTGATACCACGTCCAGTGCTCTATCCCCAGTGCTGCCTGGCTGCCCTAAACATGATTTCTATTCAACATTTGATTAGAAAAGTACAGATAGATTAAGAACTTATTGTATATTTAGTGCTATAATGTATACTCAGAAATATATCATAAACCCTTTGATCACAAAGCTCGTAGTACTATTGGGAAGACAATAACCATAATAATAGAACTGTAGAAACAGAATTATAGAATTTTAGAGCTAAAAGGCACCTTTAAGGTCATCTAGGTTACACAGCAGATAAAATGCTGGGGCTGGAGTCAGGGAGATCTGAGTTCAAATCCAGCCTCAGACACTTACTAGCTGTGTGACCTTGGACAAGTCCTTTAACCACTGTTTGCCTCAGTTTCCTCAACTGCAAAATGGGGCTAACAATAACACCTGATTCCCAGGGTTGTTGTGAGGATGAAAGGACGTGTCATTTGTAAAGGGCTCAGCACAGTGCCTGGCACATCGTAGGCACTATATAAAAGCTAGCTATTATTTTTATTATCATTATTGTTTTGTACTCCTACCACCCCAACTTCATTTGACACATGTGAAAACTACTGAGATTCCTACCTTAGTTCGTCTACTGTTTCATACCATCCAAAGTGCTTTCAAATATCTCATCACTTTGTATTCTCATTAACTAGATAAGGTAATAGTAGTTGCATTTTATAAATGTAGAAATTGAATGAATAAATGAAAAAGCATTTATTAAGCCCTTACTATATGCGAAGCACATGCAATTACTTGATTATATGGTCAATTAAAATATGTTCAATCATAGCATATATTCACTCGTATTTGACCCTCTGTTCCTGATATTGGTTGCTCAGATTGCCTGCCGATAGAAATGACTAGAATGAATCTATCAGGCACCAAAGGAACCAAATCAGCACGGTCATTTTTCAGGATTATTTATGATCATTGCATGTTTAAAGTGAGAGAGCATCAGGAGTGAACCAATCATGGGCATAACAGTCCTAGGCAGAGGTGGTCAGTTCCTGGCTGGACCTTATATGTGCCATGTCATACTACTATCCATACAACAGCCCAGAACATTGGGTAGCTATGTCAAAGAAGAGCAGTTGTGTCCTTTATTTTTATATCATTAACTTGTAATTAGTTAAGTTCCCCGGATATGAGACATGTCTCTTTCTCTTGAGTCTATAATCAAACCGCATTAAATTACATTTTCCTCTCCTCAAACAATAAAGCTCTCTCTGCCTCTCTATCTCCCTTGCCCTCCTCTCCCCTTCTCTCTTTGCCTGTCTCAGTCTCTGTGTTTCTCTTCTCTCTGATTCTCTCTCTCTGTCTCTCTGTCTCTGTCTCTCTCTGTCTCTCTCTCTCTCTGATTCTCTCTCTGTCCACTTTGCCTCTTTGCCTCTGTCTTTCTGTCTGTCTTTCTTGTTGTCTCTGCTTCTTTTTGTCCCTCAGTCTCTTTGTCTCTCTCTGTTTCTGTTCTTCTTTCCCTCCCATTCTCTCTCCTTCCTTTCCCCTTCTCCTTCTACCTTTTTCATCCCTTTTCTTTCCCTTTCCCTCCCCCTCCTTCTCCATGAAAGTTCACTTTCTGGTTGAGTGCTACATTTTGTATCATATATTGATTACCTCTAAACACAATAGGTTTTCTTAGCATATGAAAACATTAAATAAATTCAAAAACACGTTAAAATGTTTCATACAATCATCACATCATTGAATGTCCTAGAGGGAATAGATATTAGTGATCTAATTTATTCCCACCCATTCATTTCATGGGTGAGGACACTGAAGTGTAGACAAGCTAAATGATCTAAGGCCTCACAGATAGTGAGAAGGCAGTAATCCAGGTCTACTGCCTCCCCCTTTGATGATCTTTCTACTGTGCTGGGCGGCTCCAGTTCATATCTTCATTTTATAAAAATTCTTGCAACACTACCTTGGTCTGTAGCTGTTCCTCTTTCGACATTGTATGGAGCTATCAGGGATTTGGTGCTGTGGACTGAGGAAATGAAGACGATACAGCTGGGGGTAGTGAAGGGACCATAGTGATGCAGCTCCTTAGTTCACTTCCTGTTCTGCAATGGTGAACCCAGCCCAGAAATGGTCAGAGGTATTTTCCAGGAACAAAGTAGCCGAGACCTGGGTAAGCACTAGCCTTTTGGTTCCAAGTCACACCAAATCCCATGTTCCACACCTGGAATAAGTCAAGATTTTGATTGGAATTTTTGTAGCAGTGATGATTGACCCTGCTGGATGCCTACATCAAACCTCCTGTGTAAACTGTTGTTTACATGACTTGGATACAAACTGTACATTTCCTAGAACTCAAAGGATTTGATTAATCCTATGTCTGGGGAGCCTCTGAGGTCTAGAAGAGTGATGGGCTGGCAGTCACTTGATAAATGTTTGATTATCATGCATGGGTTTGTTACTAAATCCTGGTTATATACTTAGTGATTACATGCCAGGAATAAAAACAACAGTATGCAGTATGAAAACACATTTGTCTGCTTTTGTGGAGGGTTGACCTTATTATGTTAAGATCTCATTATCAGAACTCATGGAAATATACCAAGTGTTAAAATGAGGAAGGTTTCACCAGTTTGCTGCAAACTTGAGAGAGTTTCTGATTGGGTAAATCCACAAATCCACACACCCGTTGGCATTAAGTCTTCCCTGCTCTGTAAAGAGAGATGAACCATAAAGGCAGATCACTGACTCTCTGAAAACCACAGAGAACACAACACTTTCTGTCCAACAGGACATACACAAGGCACCAGGTGGAACACAGGGTTCTCCAACACCCCAGAACCTTAAACTTATTAGAATCAGGTGAGTGTCTACCAACACCATCTGGTGGTTAAATTCTTTGGTTTATCAGAACAGCTTAACAGCTAGCTTGTTGTTGTTTGTCCTTCATTCTGGAAGAGGACCATGACATCAGGAAGGTGATGTCATGACTTGCAAGTGAATTGGATTTAAGTGAGGGAGGGCTGTGCAAAGTTACCAACCTCTCTCTCTCCTCCTGAGCTAGTGGGAAACCTTGACCTTTTTTAAGCTAACATCTTTCTCTGGTCTCAGTTTGTCTGATTAAACATCTATTCAGTGATCAAAGCTAGGTAAGAAATGAGGCAAAGAATGGCCTCTTCTACCTAGTTTACAAAAATCAATCAGAGAGGAGAAGACCCTCAAGGTTTCTTGCCCCAAACGTCAGAACCCAAACAATGATTAAGTGAGACTTGGGCTGGGACCTATTATTGGCCAACCACTAAGAGCCAGAGTGATTTGGGATTACTTTAAGGTTTGATCCTTAAAAAGAAATCTAGCTGATAAACCCCAAGATATCTTGCAGATTTCAGCAATCAAAATTTACATTCCTTTGGGCAGAGCATGTACAGGTAAGGGTGGTCAGAGGAGCGGAGGGAAGGAAGGGGCAGGTATATAATAATAATAATAATAAAAATAATAATAATAATACAGCGATCAAACTCAATGGGCTTTTCTTTACTCCTGGACAGGTTGAGGTGATTTGTACTAAACTTTGAAGCCCATGAAGACTCCACATTAGAGCTCTAAAACCTATAAAAGATTAATTACAGAGAGAACTATAACTCCTGCATGATCAAAGTAAAAATTCTATTTTTATGGTTGCCTGTGTTTTATCCTCTATAAATTTTATAATAATGATTAGATCCAAAGTATGAACATCATTTACATACATCAAAATGTCTCACATCATCCTGGAGAACTTTTACAGTCAGTTAAACACATGCAGCAAGTACAAGAAAGCACATTAGGAAGGCCAAAGCTCCAGACTCTCTGGGGGCATTAATCAATACCACCTCTCCAGGCAGGCCAGTGTGTGTACGTATGTTTGTATGTATAGTGTGTTTCAGCTTGTGTGGATTTACAAAGGAGATAAGTCTTCTGTACCCAGAATTGTGTTCTCTTTTGTGTGTGCACACAGGAAGACAGCTTTCTGCATTTGTCAGAAATTCACTTACTTCAGCTCTTTTCCTCTTGCCAAGGTAATCAGCCTCATTTCCCAGAAATTGCATTTCTCTAACATTGACCAGAAACACTTTAGAAATGGCAGCACAGGCAAGGGCTAGAAATAGTTGCTATTTAGCATTGTCCCTTTCTCCAAACTGTGCCCAGAATATGTTAAAGTTTATAGGTGCCGCAGATGCTGTAGGTATTCCCAAAGCTGTCTCCCCATCACCTATCTTGTCTCTGCCCTCCCTTATTTCTGGATTGGATTGATTTTGCCTTCTAGCAAGGATTGGGAAAGCCTCCACCTTCAGAGGTTATCACGGAGGGATTTAAGTCTGGGTACGCTGGCAGACATGTACCAAGGCAATGGCAACTACAAATTGCGTATGGTACAAGCTTTCAGGGTAAACATCAATTTCTCCAATTTGCTATAGCCTGAGAACCTTATAAGCTTAGCGAATGAATTGTGAGTGTAGCTTTTGTGCTGGATGGATGGATCAGGGCTTGCTTCTATAAAGCTCTGTTAATGTGCACCAGAATCTTCAGTTTAAATATTGTGAAAGGGTAAAAAAAACAAAAGGCACAGCTGCTTCTCTTGTTCTACTTACAAAGGATCCTTACAATCCTTATAGACAATTTCACAGAAACTAAACACTTTTATCCAATATCTGGACCCATTTTCCTTTTTATAGAAAATAAACTATTTACTACCTGTATGACTTTGGGCAAGTCACTTGATAAGAGCTACCAATTTATTCTTTAGACCATGTGAAACACTTTACATATTTTACTTCTTTAGATTTTCACAAGAACCTGAAATGGTAAACTCAACTATTATCCCCATTTTACAGAAGAGGACAATGAGTCTCAGAGAAGTTAAGCTACTTGCCTAGGTTCACATAGCTAGTAAGTGTCAAAAGCAGAGTTAAAACTCAGGTCTTCTTGGTGGAGCCTAACTCTCTACCCACTCTACCACCTAGATGCTTCTTGAACTCTAGAAGCCTCAGTTTCCTCATCTGTAAAATTAGGCAGTTGAACTAGATAGCTATTAAAAGCCATTCTGGTTCTAAACTGATTATCTATCAACTCTCTTTCCTTTACACAAAGGCTCTCTCCCCTCCTCATTCCTTCTACCTTTCCTTTAAGACCCTGCTCAAGCCCTGCCCTCTCCATATAGTCTCCCTGTCCAGTCCAGTTTACAGAACTCTTTTTCAAACCTCCAAATCTGTGTATCATCTACTTACTCTGTCCTCATCTATTTAACAGTGGGGCAGGCACTGGACTGCCTTGTCATGTGCCTTCTTTGTCTGTTCTTTACATCTTCAGTTCCTACTCAAGTCTTCATAGATTTCGATCTTCTCTTCCAGCCTGCACCGTGGCATCCTCAAGGGTGGAGACTATATTTCCTATCTCTTGTCCCTCAGTAGCACTTAGTATAATACTTTGTGCTCAGGCACTGTTCGTCTGTTGTTTGGATTTGTTGTCATGAAAGGCCCCTTAAGAGCCAAACAATGCAAGAAATCAATGAGATCTTACAAATTTATATCGATCTGAGAATGATTAAATAACAGGAAGAACACCAGGAAGATATCAAAAGGCAGGAATTTGAGTCTCAGCTCCACCACTAACTCTGTGTGCATGGCCCTGGACAAGTCACTTCAACTCAGTTTCCTCCTCAGTAAAGTGTGGCTAACATTTGTACCACTTACCTCCTAAGTTTTTTTTTTATAATCATAATAATAAAAACAGACCAACATTTATATAACCCTTGCAAGTTTGCATAGAATTTTGTGTACAATCTCTCATTTGAATCTTGTCAATCAAACCATGGACATACTTATTTATTAGGACCTCTGATTTAGTCTATTGAAATTTAAAAGCAGTTTTAGAATGTTGAGTAGAGAGGATAAGGGCTTAGGCTAAGCAAGTATCTAGGAGGATTTGAACAGAAGTTGTTCAGACTTCAGGTTCAGCATGCTATCCACTAAACTGCCCCTTCTTTGATAGAATAATTATGCACTGAATGAAAAGCACTTATATAGATGAATCGACTAAAAAGAGTTGTTTCAATAGTCAGCCATTCTTCCCATTTGACATGAAAAAAATAAGTTGGAATGTAATAGTTTCATGTTAGGGTGAATTTGAAGAAAGAGTTTAATGACTAGAATGGGAATTCCTATAATCATGGCCCACAGATTGAATTTTAGAATGATCTTCATGCTTTGTTAGTAATGTATCTGTTATA
>CM053591.1:136485401-136541825 GCA_028646515.1 Pseudochirops corinnae
ATTAAGTGACTTGTCCAGAGTCATACAAGTAGTAAGTACTTCAGGATTTGAACTCAGATCTTCTAGACTCCAATCCATCACTCTACTGCCTAACGGAGACAGTCAGGTATAAAGTCCTAGATTTAAATATCTAGGCTCTTATCCCCACCTCAGATACTTGTTGACTCTCTGACCTTTCTTTAAGCCTCAATTCTCTCATCTGTGAAATGGGGATAAAAACTGCACCCTTCCTCAAAGAGATTGCACTGAGGCTCAAATGCAACATGTTAAATGCTTTGCAAATTTAAATCTATTTAAATATTTTCTATTGCTTTGATAATTTCTCTAATATACTTTACAAGCTCAGCTTTTGGAGAGGTTACAGGGTACTTCTGAGGCTTCATCAGCATTGATAATGCTGCCTAGACAAGAGAGCCAAGTCAAGTTCTTTCTTTGTATCCATTCCAGGATACACAATCCAAATGGAGCTAACTGCAGAAAAAGGGATTCAGTATTTATCAGCCGCCTCAGTTACAGGGACTGCTTATGGAAAACAGTGGCTGATTAATAACAGAGGCAACTTCCTCCCTTAATAAGCCTTAAAACTATCTTCACAAATTAGCTCATAACAAGTACCTAACACCTTACCTATCCATCGTTAAAGCTGCATGAAAGCAAAGTGTGGTATTTCTCATTCTTTGGTTAAATATGACCTTTCTAATCAGTTTCATTGTTAGTATTTTAAGAAGTAATGACTACTGTAAGTGACACTTTACAATTCTCCACTATCCTACAATGGTGCTTCACTAATTTCATTCCAAAGCCCTAAGTATTAACCTAAAGGTACCTAAGTCTCCAGGGATTCTGTTTTATACATGTTCTGTCTAACACAGCTAGGAGATTTTGAGCTCTTAAATCATTTATTATAATATCAAAAAAATGCTTAGAAAAAAATGAAGAAGTTGATTTCAAATCTTCCTCTATATAGTCCAGCAGTGGCAATGAATGTCTCTGCTTGTAATATTACATTCAGAAGATTTACTCTTTCTTGCCATTGACAAGAGTTAATTGCTAATTAAAAGCTGAGGTTGAGACAGCTTTAGAATATAATCCACAGAGAAGGAGGTGATTAGGAGACACCCAGAGGACCATGCTTTGGCCAAAGGCTGTCTATCTCCAAATCCCTCTCCCACTAGCCTGCCACTGACTCCAAAACCTCACCTTGCTCCTTTGGGTAAAGACATTTTCTTTCTGAGTCCACATTTCAATGTAAATTCACAGGAAGGATAACCCATTATCACAAGGTTCATTTATCAGCTTTCTAGAAAAGAGCAGGACTCTAAGACCCTGGGACATAGGACAAGTAAAATTTTAAAGGAGAGGGCAGGGGGGCTAGGAGGTTAAAAAAAACAAAACAGTAGATAAAGGCAAACTTTAGCTGTTTTCAGGGCCAAGTTTACACTTGTGGCTGTGCATACGCAGATGTTAGTGCATGTTTGTCCCATTCTTTGAAAGACAAGATATTTTTAGCATGATTCTCTTAACACTTTCCCTTATTCCTAGCAAACTCATTCCATTCTTTGATGGATGTAAGCCTCTCTTCAGTGTAGGTACTCCTTCCAATTGTGTAGATTATAACCTATCCACATCTCTTATTTTGTCTGATTTGTCTATGTTCTTCCTTAAATACTTTGGGGTGGAGTGGAGGAGGTCCATCCACCATGACATTAATGGGGTCTTGATATTAATATTGAGAGACTTGAACAAAATTATGTTTGTTATATTTTTTAAGGACTCTTGTATGATTTTGGCTTACGAAGAAGGTGTCTTAAAAATGTCTCCACAAAGCTGTGAGCTGATCCAACTATTCTGGAAAGCAATTTGGAACTATGCCCAAAGGGTTATAAAAATGTACATACCCTTTGACCCAGCAATACCACTTCTAGAGCTGTATCCTAAAAAGATCATAAAAACGGGAAAAGGACCCAAATGTACAAAAGTATTTATAGCATCTCTTTTTGTAGTAGCAAAGAATTGGAAATTAAGGGGATGTTCATTAATTGGGGAATGGCTAAACAAGTTGTGGTATATGAATGTAATGGAATACTATGATGCTGTAAGAAATGATGAGCAGCCAGATTTCAGAAAAATCTGGAAAGATTTACATGAACTGATACTGAGTGAAGGAGAACGTTGTACACAGTAACAGCCACGGTGGGCGATGACTAATTTTGATAGAATTAGCCCTTCTCAGCAATGCAAGGACCTAAAACAATTCCAAAGGATACATGATGGAAAATGCCAGCCATAACCAAAGAAAGAACTATGGAGTCAGAATGCAAAATGAAGCAGACTATTTTTTTTTGTTTTATTTTTTTTTCTTTCTCATGGTTTTACTCATTTGTTATAATTCTACTATGCAACATGACTAATGTGAAAATGTATTTAATAGGAATGTATGTGTAGAGCCCATCTCAGATTGCAAGCTGTCTTGGGGAAGGAAGTGAAAGAGAGGGAGAGAAAACTTAAAACTTATGGAAGTCAATGTTGAAAACTCAAAATAAATAATTTAATTTTTAAAAAAAGCAAATAGCAATGCAGGAAAAAGTGTGTCCACAAATTACCTCTTAATAAGTACACAACACTTTATCTTGTCCATCATTAAAGGTACATGAGAGCATTGTGGTATTTTTCATTTCTTGGTTCAATATGACCTTCCAAACCATTTTTCTTCTTGGTTTCTAAGTGTAAGTAGTATTTTCAGTAAATTAGACGTTGAGTAAAAGCAACCTTGTTGCTTTGCTCTATCAAGTCAACTAGCAAGGTTTTCTGCCCTGCATTGTGCTAAATGCAAGGAATATAAGAACAAGTAAAAATAAAGACAAGACCTGGCCTCAGGGAGCTTACATTTTAAGGAGGAAGACAACATATGAAAGGAAGCTGAAAAAATGTGCCAGTGTGCAGAGATGGCAGAGAAAGAAATCAGGAGAGCCAGAGGAAGTGCCTAGGGAGGATTAAAGGAGTGGGCCTGGAGGTTCTAGATGGAAGTGACCAACAAGAGGAAGAGGTCACAGAAGTGGTTGTAGGAAGCCATAGAGGCCAATTCCAGGACTCAGATAAAGATCTTAATGATGTACCTTTCCAGGTGACTGCAGCTTGAAAAGGCTGGTGCCCTTGGGAATACATTTTAAAGGACTTTTGTTTGAGACTCTGACATCAAGCAAGGCTTTTGCCCCCAAAACTTCAGACAGCTAAAA
The DNA here is from genome assembly GCA_028646515.1 of Pseudochirops corinnae. NCBI lineage: Eukaryota > Metazoa > Chordata > Mammalia > Diprotodontia > Pseudocheiridae > Pseudochirops > Pseudochirops corinnae. Next base: position 136,488,638 of record CM053591.1, read on the forward strand.
AAACATGTTCCTTATTAGATTATCCATCCTGTGCTGGTTCCAAGGTACAACAGACTCAAGACAATGATTACACCTAGACAAACCTAAGACACTTTGAATCCTGATATCTTTTGCATCCTTTTTGTTAATACCTTTAAGAATATTAATTGACCTGTTGATTTTCCCAAGACCTTTTGGTGCCCAGGAACCTGACATTATCTAAGTTACTTCCAGGAACTAACAGGCTTAAGACAATGATAGTAAAACTTGAATCCTTTCATCATTCTGTATAAAAATCTTGCTCAAAGAATCATTAAATGGAGTTCTTCCTTGCAAACTACCCACATTGTCTGGTCACTTCTTTCTCATGTCTCCAGTCATGCTTAGTGCTGGACACTGAGCAGCACCTGACAGGTGGTGATCTTCCAAAGTAAGACTGCTACTGTTTAAGTCAGGAGAGTCAGGAGTGCAGCTCAGAGAGGAACATAGAAGTGAAGAGCAAATGCTTTTTCTGCTAACAAACAATAAGACATAATGGGATCTTGTGCTTTTCGTACCTTTCAGTCAACTGTGTGCCTTCAAAGATGTGGTCTGCCATGGAATATTGCTTGCAAAAACCTGCCTATTCCATTCTCCTCTTTTTATGCAAAATTTACTTGGTAGGTAAGTTGACCAGTCTTAAAAAGATATCATTAAGTTGCCAAAGTGGACATGTGGGTGAGTAGAATCATAAGAATATTGATTTAAAGGACCTCAGAAGTTATCTATTCCAATCTCTGATTTTATAGATGAGGAAACTGAGATCTAGAGATGTGTAATGGCGTGACTGAGATCACCCAGATAGTAATTGGCAAGGTTGAGACAAACTAAGGTCTTATAAACTCCAAAATTGAGCTATTAAAATTCTTTAGGTTACCTTTTTTTAGGGTAAAGACGTTTGTGAATTTTTTTCGATTCTTTGTTGTCCTCTACTCCTTCAGAAATTTTGAGAATCAATCCTTAAGCACTCACAAATGTGTCATCTCCAGCACAGATATGCCTTGTTTATGCTAGGTCTAGTCCAGCTGCTTATTCCATCTTGGTTTTCCATTGAGTCATTTCTATTTCCTCATTCTGCACTTAGGGACCAAGATAAAGCAGCTAGGTGGTACAATGAATACAGTGCTGGACCTCAAGTCAGGAAAACCTGAGCTCAAACTGCTGCCTCAGACTAACTATCTAAGGGACAGGCAAATCATCAAAACCATTCTGAGCCTCAATTCTCTCCTCTGTAAAATGGGGATAATAATTGCACCTACCTTCCAGGGTTGTTGTGAGGCTCAAATGATATATTTGTAATGTATTTTCCAAACTTTAAAAGGCTATTTAAACACTAGCTATTTTTAATTAAATTATTATGATGGTAGAGTACATATGTGGTAGTGCCACTGTCCCTGATAAAGAAAAGAGTTTGTTATAGACATATCTATTTGTCTTTCCCATTTTTCTTCCCCATATTGTCTTCCTTCTGGTTTCATCCTTAAATGTTCATAGACCATAAAGCTAGAGCTAGGGCCATTTCATCCAACCTCCTCCTTCTACAGATGAGGAAACTGAGTTCCAGAGGAATTAAGTGACTTGCCCAATGTAACATTGGTAGTTAGGATCAGCGGCAGAGTTTAAGGCCAAGTCCTCTGATCTGAGAGCTAATGTGCTTTCTACTCTCCTGACCTGCTTTCTAATGTTGTCAGGATGATCTGACTTAATTGGGACCCCTGCCAACCTTTCTGTAAACTTGTTTTTCCCTTTATGCTTCTTGCTGTTTTATAGAATGATATTGCTCATAATCTTCTACTATCCTTCCCCTTAAGATTTTACAAATGAGTTTATATTCTAAACTAATATTGCACTTGGCTGCCATATCTCCCCACTTGGCAAAGAGATAAGGTTTTTCTGGCTGAGGGAATTTCTAAGTTCTTCTGGTCTACTCTTTGTGGTGATTGATTTACATTGGTTAAACTTCCTTCATTCCCCTTGTAAGGGCAACTTCAGCTGTTGGGAGAACAGTAGGGATTATTTCCTTTTCTGTCCTATTTTCCAACTTTAATCCTCAAGAAGTAAAGTACCTGATCTACAACAGGTTGGTATGCTTAATTTGATCAAAGGAATAGGGGATTGTTATTAATTGTATTAAGCTTAACTACTCCCCAATAAGCACATTTGCTTCCAAAATGTTAGCAAAGAGAACTGAGGCTCTATAAGCATTGTATTAGCATATGATAACTACTATTGTTAGACACTGCTGACATTCAAGAAAGCTTAAGAAGGTGATTTCTAAATTTTTCACTTTGGGGACTTGAAATTTAATCTTTTGTTGCTATAGCAGTATTCCTTGGGGAGGGGAGGAGGAGAAGAAAGAGGAGGAGGAGGAGGAGGAGGAGGAGGAGAGACAGAGAGTGATAACATATTTAAATAGTGCATTGGTATTTTCAAAGGGTTGTCCTTACAATAACCCTGTGAAGTAGTTTTATGATCTACATTTTACAAATGAGGAAATCTAGACTCAGAGACTAGAAGTGACTTGCTGTAGGTCACACAGCTAGTAGCTGGCAAACACCAGATTTGAGCCAGCCCACCTTTCTAGACTGACTTCCCAGTATTTTCTTTTCCCTATTCTCTACTCCAGACAAAGCGGCCTATTGACTGTCCGTCTCAGGTCTCAGGTCTGCATGTACTGCCATAAACCATCTGCAGTGCCTTGTAGTACTCCCTCTTCCCCTCTGCCTCTTCAGATCCTTGAGTTTCCTCAAGGCTGAGCTTAAGCACCATTTCCCTCTCATAGTGGAAGTTCTTGTTACTAGACTCTCTCTCCCCAAATTATTTATTTACTTATTCAGGTACACATTATAGCCTCCTAGTGGAGTATAGGCCCCTCAAGAGCGTGGACTTTTTTCCTTTTGTTGTTGTCCTACAACCAGAGCTCAGCACAGGGCCTTGCATACAATAAGCACTTAAAAAATATTTGTGGAATGGAATTGAAATAGTCCCTATCCACATTGTATACATACCATTATAGGTATATAGTAACCTTATAGCATAGAACATTTTTTAAAGTTTTTTTTTGCTTTTTTGAAGGGGCTATTGGGGTAAAGTGACTTGCTCAAGGTCACACGGCTAGTAAGTATTAAATGTCTGAGGCTGGATTTGAATTCAGGTCCTTCTCACTCCAAGGCTGCTGCTCTACTCACTGTGCCACCTAGCCACCTGGATACAACTGTATTTATACTGTATATGAATATGCTATACGTGTATATGTTATACATTGTATACAATACAGTTGAACCTCCCCACACACACACACACAGAGGGTTGAATCCCAACAGAGAGGTTTAATTCCATGATGAGGGCTGAAGAACTTGAATGTATATAGTCCCAGAGATTTCATAACTGTTTCTGAAGTCACCCTGAAAGTTAGATCCTTATGTATTATTATTCTCTTTTTGCACATGAGGAAATGGGACCCAAACGGTAGTACCTTATTAAAAGGACACAGAAAGATGAAGATTAGCCCTCAATTTCCAAAAGCCAGAGCTCCCAAACTTTGGGATAAAGGAATTTAACACTAAGCATATGGGGTATAAAATATGCATACCCGCTTGAGCATTGTTAGAATTAAGGAGGGAATTTTATTTCATTTTAGAATGTGGTTTATAATTGTCCAGCTGCAAATGGCATTGTGTGTGGGCCTTTTTTACATATTCAGATATGGGCGAGTGTTAGCAATCTCCCAAAGGAATCTCATCGAGCCAAAACCCAAGTACAATCAAATGGGAAAAATACAACAATTGCAGTGTGATTTATATATGCGGATATACTCTTCATTTTCAGTATGTATGGAATGTAGCCATTTATGATTCCATAACCAGAGGAATAAAATTTGAATATGTAGTAAAAGGAGAAATGCATTTTAAATGGCCTTTAGAAACATAACTGAGGCAGTCGTCAGAAGGCCAGAGTCACTAATTTAATAGGATATATTACTAGATACACATGCAAAACATGGTCTGCCAAAGACACGATTAAAGGCAAGTAAGATGTAGCAGAAGCTTCCTGGAAAAGGCTAAGATACAGTCAAAAAATCAAACATTCATTCCAGTTGTGCATAAAGAGAGCAATAAAACATAAACTAAAAAGGTCCTAGATTCATGGAATGCCCCCCACCCCCATTCCTACTACCAACATAAACCTGTTTTTACTTTTACAAAAACAATGCAGAGAAAGAAATGTAGCCATTTTACGATTTGGCATGTTTTCATCCCCAAATCCCTAAGCTTTGTACCATATCAGATTTTCAAAAGACATAGTATATAGTCAGAAAACAACTGAAAATGGATCAACCATTTACCCATCTATACATACCATCGCTAATCTAATCACCATTGGCAGCTGTGACTAGTATGGGGCCAACTGAAGACATGTAACAAGGCACTGAGATGGGGGTGGGGGGTGTGTGTGTGCCTGATTTTCCCCTTCAGCTATCGCTGTTTCTCTGGATTACCTTGCTGTCCTTTGCTGACTGATACAACGGAGCGAGAAAACACCCCAGGGCCTTCACTTTGGTGGTCTTCACTTTGTTGTTGAATCATTTCAGTTGTATCTGACTCTCCATGACCCCATTTGGGGTTTTCTTGGCAAAGATACTGGAGTGGTCTGCCATTTCCTTCTCCAGCTCATTTTACCTGTGAGGAAATTGATGCAAACAGGGTTAAGTGACTTGCCCAGGGTCACACAGCTAGTTAGTGTCTGAGGCCAGATTTGAACTCAGGAAGATAAGTCTTCTTGACTTCAGGGCTAGTGCTCTATCCCCTGTTCCATTTAGCCCCTTTAATAGTGTGTGCCCTTTCCTGACACCCTGAGTATTAGGGGGACACTGACTTGACAATGTGAGGAAATCATAGGATCATAGATGGAGAGCTCAATGGTATTATCTAAAGCACTGGTTCTCAACCTTCCTAATGCCGCAACCGTTTAGTACTCGTACATGGCGTATCTGTGTGTGAGCGGACCCGCCTGGAAACAGATAGAGGAGTGGTGTCTTGGTTGCTAAGACCATCAGAAATATGTGTTTTCCAATGGTCTTAGGTGACCCCGTTCGACCCCCAAAGGGGTCGCGACCCACAGGTTGAGAACTGCTGATCTAATGCATCCCTCTCATTTTATAAATGAAGAAACTGAGGCCTAGATATGTTAAGTGACTTGTCCCAGGTCATGAAGATACTAAGTATAAGAGGTAGAATTTTATTTGACTCCAGAACCAATGCTCTTCTACCATACAGTGGTATACAAATTATACAGAACAAAGTAAAGTAGTTATGTTTATTATATTATATAGCATATCTTATAAATTTTTACATACTGTAATATACAGCCCACCCTTTTTTTTCAACTGCACTCACTGGTTTTACCTGATTTGTCACTGAATTCACATGATTGTGACTCATATTCTTTAACTCCATCATGAAACCACACTTTTATCACATGGAATATTAGGTGTACCCTTCACAAACATTCTCTTTTTCTAAGTCTGGCCTTGATTAGAGTCTATAGGTTTTCAATGGGGTTTAAAACAAGTGTATTACCAGGTTAGCTTATGATTATCTCTACCTTTTGAACAAATTTCTTAGCCTTTCATGATGTGTGGCATAGTGCAAGTCCACGTTTCTGTATTTCATCCCCATTTGGTAGTTTTTGTAATTTCATGGCATAAAATCCAGCAATCTACTGAGAACTAACAAGACCAATGGGTCACAAATGAAATCATATCAAAATTTTGCTTATCTCAAGTAATTTACACATTACCATTCCACACTGCTTCCTTACTGAGTCATCACTTTACCTATCACAATTGTACCTGAGGTCAGACTATCCTCTGTGCTGCTGTTATCAACAACCTCCTCCCACAAATGCTCAACTGAATTTGCTCTAGGTACAAGGATTCGTAGTTATGGCTCTGCCTAATGGTACCAAGTAGTTGCTAGAGGAAAGAGGAGTAGCCTAAGATAACATTTCTTGCTATTTGCAAAAAGTCAGAAAATATTGATTCTACTGAATCTGTTACTTCTACTTCTCCTTTCACAGCTAATGGACCTTCAGTGTAAGAACAAAGATATGTGAAGAATGATTCCCCATCCCCTCAGCACCACGCTTATTCCTTCATTCAGCAAGCATTTATAATCAGATATTATGTGCACTGGGGATACAGAGATAAAAATCAATCCTCTCTGCCCTCTGGGAACTGATATTTTTCTGGGGCAAAACAATACAAATACAGAAAAAATATATAACGAAGTCAATACAAAGGAATTTGGGTGGGGGAGCAGTAGCAAATTAGACATTCCTGATAGTCTTCCTATAAGAGGGGGTACTGGAGATGAGTCTTGAAAGAACTTAGGGATCCTAGAAGTTAGGGGTAAAGAGGCTGCATATTCCAAACATGGGGTACAAACCTGGCAAAAGCACAGAGACAGGAAATAGAATGACATGAATGAAGGAGATTATGCAGACCAGTTTCCCTAAAACATAGAGGACCTATAGTACAGTAATATGCAAAAAGCTTAGAAAGGTAGTCTGGGACCAGATTGAGAAGAGCTTTAAATGCCATTCAAAGTTGGAATTTTATCCTGGAAGTAAGGGAATGCCAATGAAGTTTTTATATCAGGAGGGTGTTCTTTAGGAATACTAGTTTGGCAAGCATCCTGAGGATAGACCAGAGAGGGCAAGTCAATTAGGATGCTATTACAATAGTCTGAGAGAGATGTGATGAACTAGGATGCTGACTGGGCAAGGGGAGGGCAAGATAGAAAGATGAGGGATTCAGAGGAAAAATCAGAAACCTTTGGTGATTAGATATAGAGGTGAAAAAGAGAAGAGATTCAAGAATGATTGAGGCTTCAGATCTGGGTGATTAGAAGGATGATGGTACTCTCAAAAGAAACAAGGAAGTAGGAAGAGGAGAGGATTTGGAGGAAAGACAATGAGTTCTCATTTAGATATGTTTAATTTAAGGTGACTGTGGGTAATATATGGATATAGATAGGCAGTTAGTAATGTAAGACTGGAGCTCAGGAGAGAGACTTGGTCTGGATGTAGAGATCTGAGAGTTATTGGTAATCAAACCCATAAGGGTTGATGAGGACACAAAGAAAGTACAAAGAGAAATGGAGAGTCTACAACAAAACCCTGCATTATAGCCACATGTAAGGGGCAGGGCATGATCCAGCAATGGAAACTGAGAAGTGGCCAGACAGAATAGGAGAACTGAAAAAGCAATTCCATGAAAACTCAGAGAGAATATCCAGTGTGGGTTTGGTCCACAGTGTCAAATGCTTCATAGGATTCAAGAAACATGAGGACTGAGAAGAGTTCTTTGGGTTTCACAATTAAGGAATGACTGGTAAAGTTGGAGAGAGTTTTAGTTAAATTCTAAAATTGGAAGCCAGATTGTGATGGACTAATAAGTGAGTGAAAGAGAAATGTGAAGGAAAGAAGCATACATATTTTTTTCTAGGAATTTAATTGTTAAAAGTGAATGTGAAATAGGATGATAGCTTGGGGGGTAGTAGGACCATGTGAAAGTTTTCTAAAGATGACAGAGACTTAGTCATGTTTATAGGTAGGAGAGGAGTCAGTAGATAGGAAGAAACTGAAAATTAGAGACCTATTCCCACCAATTATTCTCTTACCACATCTAACAAATATATAACTGCCTCTACTTCCTTCCTCCTTCTTTCTTAACATATGAATAGACCCATGGACACAACAAAAATGTAGAGTTGGCAAGGACCTCAAAGTTCATCTCATCTATACCCAAATCATGAACTCCATTTATATTATCAGTATTAAGGGACATTAATGTCTTTTCTCTGGACATCAACACACCTTGTTCCCACACTGTAGATTCTACCTTCAATCTAATCACCCTGGGCCTTATGCTTCTGATTAATGAACCTTCACCTTTTCTAAGCCAACCCAGACATCCCCTCTCACCATAATGCTAGTGTCTATCATCACACAAGGCAACCAAGTGCCTACAACTCTCCACCCCATTTTCCACCTTTTGCTCTTTTGAATCAGCCCTAACCATTCCTGGAAAGAGCATGTCAAACAATATTTCTATAGCTCCACTTAACAGCCTTGTGACTTCCCTGGCCAAAACACCCTTCCCTTTTCACCCTTCCCCCATGTATGTTTGTATTAGCAAGCACCCTAGCACACTCAAAATGACCTGCTAACACAGGTTCTTTGATCTGCTTTTAAAGGAAAGACTGTTCAAAAAGGGGTTAACAATCCTACTTTAATTACAGGGAAAGAAGTGAGCATAGAAAATACAAGCAGAGAAATTAGCACAAAGACCAACAGACAGGGCTCCAGCTGTCTGAACACAGCAATGTTGCTAAACCCTTTACATATATTACTGGATTGAGGGAGCGCAGACCACATCTGAGTGTGGGGGGGAGGGGGCTCTGAATATACAACTACTGAGAGTCTTGACCAAGAAATCAAATGGTCATTCTCATAAGCGAACCCCCAAAGCAAAATACCAACTCAGAGTTACACTTCTCAGAGTCAAAAGGCATCACAACCCCTGTGACTCAATGCCTAATCAACTTAATACTAAAAAGTGTGGAAGCTTTCCTACAAGCAAGCCTCCTCCTAAGCAAGCTCCTCCTTAGGCAAGTCCCTCCCCCAATGGGCTCCACATGAAGTCTATTCATGAGAGGGGGAGATCTTATTATCCCATTAACATTACAGTGTTCTCATCTCCTATTAGAATGTAAGCTCCTTGAGGGCGGGGGTTCTTGATTATCTATTTTTTGTAGCACCAGAACTTAGCACAGTGCCTAGCTTTTTCATTCATTCTTTCATTTTGTTAATTGTGTTCACCTCACCTCTGCTTGAATGCCTCTAGTAGTGAGGAGCTCATCTTTCAAGGCTTAATATCTTAGGGCCAGCAGTCCTTCTAGGTTCCAAAGCACTGAATGGTGCCTTTGGAGTACAAGTGTTCCCTTTCATACTGCTCTATTTGTCTTTCACAAAAATACCATTTTTATGCCTTGAAAGTAGAATAGAAAGGAAAGAAGCTCATTCAGAAGGCTCAGTAATAAGCCAAAAGAGCTTGCCTTTGACACATCCTAGCTGTGTGACCTTAACTTCTTGGTGCTCTAACACTAAGTTAGAAATTAGAGAACAATGTCCCAAAAACTTAGAAGAGAAAGTACCCAGGAGAAAGTGGGGATCAACAGTATCCAAGACTGCAAAAATGTCAGGGATCATGGGTTAGATTAGAACAAGCATCTCACTTTGTTCCAATTCCAAATCGGAGCTACTGGTCAAACCTTTCCTTCTATGCTCATGCTCCTCCTTCCTCCTAGAAAGCCTTTCTTCTTCCTTTTCATTTATTCTAATCCTACCCCGGTCTTCAATGTCCAAACCAAGTCCTACCTTCTCAGACTACACTAAGCCTAAACAACTTAACCTAGAAGTTAATTTTTTTAAATGTGCTAATCTAAGGGGCGGCTAGGTGGTGCAGTGAATAGAGCACCAGCCCTGGAGTCAGGAGGACCTGAGTTCAAATAGGACCTCAGACACTTAACACTTACTAGCTGTGGACACTTAACACTTACTAGCTGTGTGAGCTTGAGCAAGTCACTTAACCCCAATTGTCCTGCATTCCTCCCTCTAAAAATAAAGCAAAAAAAAAAATTGTGTTAATTAACTATAGTATTCCAAGAATATATACTGGGCACTGGGGAATATAAATATCTTAGATATAGAATTAACTGTCTACTAAAAAACATGACAGAGGAGTGGAGGTCCTGGGAGCCTGGAGAGGGAGACGCCACCAGCACCACTGCAGAGCAGTGAGGGAGCCCTGGAGACCACCCCTCGGACCAGGTCCAGTCATCCTCCATCCCCTCTCCTCCCCCCTGGGTCCTGGGAGCCATGAGTAGCCTGAGGCAGAGCTTCTAGAGGTTCCTGAAGCAGAAGAATATTGTCACCAATGTCCTGGGGAAGCTGGAGGAGGTCTCCACTGCCAAAAAGTACTACCTGACTACAGGTTCCATTGCTTTCCTGGCCCTCTATCTCATCTTTGGCTATGGGGCCTCCCTGCTCTGCAATCTCATCAGATTCATCTACCCAGCATATGCCTCCATCAAGGCCACTGAAAGCCCCAAGAAAGATGAGGACACCATCTGGCTCATCTACTGGGTGTATATAGCATATTCGGGCTGGCCAAGTTTTTCTCTGACATCTTCCTCTTCTGGTTCCCCTTCTACTATGCAAGAAAGTGTGCCTTCTTGCTATGGTGCATGCTCCCAGTGGCCTGAAATGGCTCCCGATCCTGTACCATTGCCTGATCCACCCTATCTTCCTGAGGCACCAGGCCTCCATGGACAGTGTGGTGACTGACGTGAGTGGACAAGCCCTAGACACAGCAGCCAATTTGACCCGGGAAGTCCTCCAAGCCTTGGCTCACAGCTGGATGGTGCTGACCTCCCAGGTGGCTCCTCAGCTCCCTTCAGAGTCTCCAACCAAGGCAGGCATGATTCACTCCCAGAAGAATAAGTGAAGAGATCATTCCTGAGCCAGAGGCTTCGAATGACTAGACACCCTCCTCCCAGCCCCCTCAGCATCAAGGGACCCTGGCTCCCAATCCTGGCATGTGTCTAAGCAGCTAACCCCTCCCAGCTGTATGGCTTCACCCAACCTCCACCCTCTTGGGCCATGGGGCATTAGAAAAATCTCCCCAGTCTGGGAGGTGGGATGGGCATGGGGGGACCTCTGTCCATTTAGGATCTACCAGCACCTGCTAGGGGGCCCTGTTGGCACTCGGACTGTTCTAAGGATACTATTAACCATCTTCCTCTGGCCCCCCACCACTGCCCTCCCACAGGACTCTTGATGTGTCCTGGCCATTCCAGCCACCCATGTATTTAAAAAAAAAAAGTCCTACAATAAAAAAAATGACACATGGGTGGATAACGATGATATATATACATAATACGTGATAAATTGATTAGAGAGGTACAAGAGAGAATTTTTTTTGAAACTATTATAATCCTAGTCATTACTAGTCATCCTTATCTTATCTGCACTGTTAGAAACTAAACAGGAAACCATGTCTTACTTCTGTTGGTCAGTGAAAGCACAAGTATTGAGCACTGATCTTCCTCCAAAACTCCTGTTCTTTGTGATTCATTTTTCTGTGCCTAGACAAATTCCTAGACAAGTTCCCATTGCTTATTGCATCCCTGACTTGTCTAATTGACTGGCTTCTGGTCAGCTAGTGTACTCCTTTCTGGCTGTCCTGCAATGAAACTTCTCCAATTTGAATGGAATGATCTTCTTTCTGAATTCCCTTTTTCTAAGCATCTGCCTTTTCATTACCTTAATCCCGTCTACTTCCCCAATCTCTGGGCTCTAAAATGTCTTTCCCAGTATTTTCTTTATAACCTTAGCATTCTCATATTTACATATATATGAGATAACCTTTGGGGTCTACAGCAAAACACAGGTTAGAGCACAATCCCAAATAAATTGAGGAGGGGGAATATTTTTCCACTGGTCTCTCAACCTCTTTACAGCTCAATAATACCTTTATTTAATGAAAATGTCTCCTACTACAGACCTTCATTGGTCATGGTATGCTATGCATTTATATCCAAAATACATTTTGACTTAAAGTGCAGCATATGAAAAGAAACAAGCGTTAGTCAATCTGCAACTGTCATCTAAAAAGCAGGAGAACCACATCCCACATCTGTACAAAAGCAGGCTCTGTCAATTCAATTCAACAAACAAATTCACTGTGCAAAGGGAAGATAATAAAGAAAAATAAGACAAGGACCCCATCCCTGAGAAGGTTACTCCTTCATCGGTAAGAATTGGGTGACTGTGGAGGGGGAGAATTATATTCAACCTCTGAGGTATCTTTGAGCTCTAAATTTATAATCCTGTGATGTGGTAGGGGACTGAGGACAGATAATTAGTATTTCTTATGACCTTGCCATGTGCCAGGCACTATGCTAAGTGCTAGGGCTACAAAGAAAGGCAACAAAACAAAACAAAACAAAACAGTTCCTACCCACAGGGAACTCATAATCTAAGGAAGGAGACATCGTGCAAGTAACCATGTACAAACAACTCATATACAGAATAAAATGAGAGTAGTCTCAGAGGGAAGGTACTAAGCTTCAGAAGGACTAGAAAGGACTTCTTGCAGAAGACTGAGCTTTAATTGAAACTTGAAGGAAACCAGGGAAGCCATGAGACTGAGAGGAAGGAGGAGAGTGTCAGGTATGGGGACAGCCAGTGAAAATGCCTAGAGTGAGCAGATGGAATATCTCATTCTAGCAACAGCAAGAAAGGGAGAATAATTGGAGTGAGAGTGGAATGAAGGGTAGTAAGGTATAAGAAGACTAGAAAGACAGAAATGGGTGAGCTTATGAAAGGAACAGCCAATAAAGGATTTTATATTCCATTCTCGAGGTAAGAGGAAACCACTGGAATTTATTAAGTCTATTATAAATTCCATACGTATGGAGTTCATTGAATAGAGTGGGGTGATATGGTCAGATCTGTGTTTCAGGATACAAGACAGGTATGCAAATGACTACTCATAGAAGTAGAGTGTACCAAGTATGCAGGAGAGGTACAAAAGCAAGAGAGAAGAGAGATTGAGTATGGAGAGAAGGAGAGATCCATTCTGGTTAGAATGATCAGAGATGGCGTCATGAAAGCAGTGCCATCCATGCTAGGCCTTGAAATAAGAGAAGGCAGACCATTTGAGAGTTAGGGAGCACTAAAGTGTCATGGAATCAAGCAAAATTACCCACTGCTTAGTCAACACGAGAAAAAAAAAATTACAGCGAAAAATGTTATTTTCCCAATTGGAAATCTGGGAAAGATACCAGGACTAATTCTCTGAATTTCAGTGAAAGGAGGCTAATGATCAGGAGCAGTCAGAGGATGCAGACACATGGGTAGGCATTCCCATTTAAATAATGCCATTGTGCTGGAGCCTAATGAGGATTCCTTATGGCCTCTCACTTAAACCAGTATTTATGAAGTGCTCATACTGCAGATCACAAGCCAAATATGGTTTTAGAAAAGTAAATCTTATTCAACTAGTGGCTAAAATATGACTTCAAATAACCAAAGAATTTAGCTTGGCTATCTCATTATACAAATTCACCTGCTGAGATGGAGGAATTCTGTAAATGTTTAATGGGTTTCATTCATCAAAACTGTACTTTAGGGGGAGATACTTTAGCCATAGACACACCCAATCTATGCTTGAAAAAATGAATTTTTAAGCCTACTACATAGTTATCAGTTTTAAAAAAAGAATATGACTCATTGGAGTTATATATATCCTTACTATGCTGGGTCATTGTTCCACCTTGCAGGCTACAGTCAAGCAAGTTCCATTCTTTAAAAGCAGAACCAAAGGCTTTTAGAAAGACCTCGGAAATTTGAAAGGAATAAAGACTAAATTTTTCAGTTACCAAAAAAACCCAAGTACATTGCACATTGCTATTTAACAATAGAATGATTTCTGCCCAGAAGTCCCTACAAATTTTCATTAGACATAGGAAGGAGGAAGATAGCCCAACCATTTAGACAAAGACATAAATTTTATTGCTAGCAGAAATCTTAAGAGGCTGAACTGAGAGTTGGGAGGACTGGACTCGAGTTCTGGCTCTGGCAGTAAGTGTATGACCTTGGAAAAGATATTTTATGCCTCTGGGACTCAGTTTCCTTATCTATAAAATGAGAAAGCTAGAAAGATGACTTCCAAGGTCACTTCTATCTCTAAATCTTTGATCTTGTAATTTTAAATGGAGTCAGAGGAATTGGGTTCAAATCCTAAAACTGCTACTAACTACTGGTATGTTGTTTTTCATTTGTTTCAGTTGTGTCCAATTCTTCATAACCCCATTTGGGTTTGTTTTTTTGTTGGGTTTTTTTTTTGGCAAAGATACTAGAGTGGTTTACTATTTCCTTCTCCAGCTCATTTTAACAAGTGGGGAAATAGAGTGTAGTGCCAACACAATATTCACAGCACCTATGGTGACTACGAATATGCCAGCATAGTTACGAACCACAAAATATAACAGACTCCCCATATAGAAGACAGGAGCAAAACATTTCTTCAGATACCAGAAAGCCAAATTCCAACACCAGAAAACTGAATCCCAACACCAGAAAGCCAAATACATCGTAACAACAAAGAAGTTAATACTCCTTATCACCACAGGAAGCAACTCCATACGTAGCTGTCTTCTTACCTGTGTCCTCTCCTTCCTCTTTTCTAACTACTCTGACTCCCAGCTTCCTCTCCACTCTGTTCCACCCTTCAGCAAACTCCTCCCACCACAGGCTCCATGTGATTGCATTAGACCTGCTGGGGACAGGGAAGATCTTCAAAGCAGGAAAGATCTTCAAATTCCATTAGGCTTATTAAGGGGCAGGGAGGATCTTCAAATTACCATTACCATTACACAGAGTTAAGTGACTTGCCCAGGGTCACACAGCTATACAGATTTGAATTCATGAGGATAAATCTCCTGATTCTAAGCCTAATGCTCTATCTACTATACTGCCTAGCTGTCACAACTACTACTATGGCCTTGGGTAAGTCTCTTAAACTTTGGGGGTCTCCGTTTCCTCTCTAAAATTAGTAGGTTAGAGTAAATGGTCTTTGAGATTTCTTCCACATTTAGAATTTATGAATCTCTATCTCCTGCCTCCAAAGGAAGTTCTTCCCATCTCTACCCACCCACCTACTAGGCTGTATTGACTGTATCAGAGTCCCCTGATCTCACAATTTGTCTATTTCATAATACCATTCACACTATATAAAGCAGACTCCTGTGCAAGGCCTCTTTTTAGAGAAAAAAAAATATTTTATTTCACACATAATTCTTGTAATTCTATAGTATGGAAAAAAAAAAGATAGCACTAAAGCATTGGCAAGATGCATTGTATGTTACTGTTTTAGTTGGAGGCATTTCAGCGATTCAATGTTAATGCTAAGGAGTCCAGATTTTGAGTAGTAAAAATATTATGTGCACTTCATCTGTTTGTTTAAAATGGTCTTTCTAAACAAAGCCCACACTTAGCTGATAGTTATCCGTGGCAGTGTGTGTGTGTGTGTGTGTGTGTGTGTGTGTGTGTGTGTGTGTGGTAATATAACTAAGGAAAGAGAAGGAGCTAAGGTTATAAAGGATTTTCTGTCCTTGAGGGAGAAAATCTAAGGCCGTTCCACTACTCATCGACATGGCACCATGTAGGCCACCAGGAATTTTCAAAGGACAAGAACAACAAGCCCAGTTGGAAGCAAAGTCTTAGGAAAAAATAATGAAATCTTGACTTGGATTGATGGGTGTGGTGGTCAGTCCCTTCAGACCAGCAGTTGCTTGTTCTCTGCCACTCAGCTCAGGGAGTTAATTCCATTTCTGGGCATCATCTTCCATTTATAAGCTCCTTGGAAAGGAGGAGGAATTCTTGCATGAGCTTGTGAGAAAAGCAAGCTTTACTCACCAGGCTATGTCTGCTAATGTCTAACACAGGGATGCAGAGAATTGCAGCCCGGGTATTAGTAGTCACTTGTAAAAGGTAGAGGCCACATTTGTAGAAAGCTCATAGCTTGAGAACTTCAAATTTTTCTTTTTAAACTGAAAAAAGTTGATATTGTTATTTTGCTTTCATTTACTGCTAAAACACTTGAAATCAATTAAAAAGCATTTACCATATGCCTAACAGTATGCTGGTTTCTGTGGGGTAGAAAAGTAGTGGAATGGGGTGGCTAGGTGGCACAGTGAATAGAGCACCAGCCCTGGAGTCAGGAGGATCTGAGTTCAAATCTGACCTCAGACACTTAACACTTACTAGCCGTGTGACCTTGGGCAAGTCACTTAACCCCAGTTGCCTTGCCTTCCCTCTACAAAAAAAAAAAAACACCGAAAAGTAGTGGAATAATAACAAATCAAGAGGCAGTATGGTAGAGTGGATAGAGCTGGCTTCTGTGTCAGGAAGCACTGGGTTCAAGTCATGCCCCTGATAGAAATTAGCCTTGTGATCTTGGACTATGTACTTAGCCTCTCGGTGTCTGAGAAAAGTCTTTAAGATTTAAGCTGTAGAACAAGTAGTCCAGGAGGGCAGATTTCATGGAGAAATAGAAAAGGTAACTTGGTGGGAAAAAACCTGGTGTAGCCAGGTGTTACAATGAAAGCACCCTGGAGTCAGGTAGACCTGGATTCAAATTCAGGTTGGTTGGTTGCTTTCCTTTGTACATGAAGAGGACCAAAATGGCATTGCACAGCAAGGTCAAGGTACAGAGCGCTGATTGTGGCTGATTAGACCAATATAAGCTCAGAAGTCTCCATCACAAGCTCTCCACAAAAAGGCCATGTGGAAATCTGGAGTGGTTATATCTCTGCATGTGTGCATCTTATGTTTCTTTTGCGGCCAGCCTTGAGTGCTTACTAGCTAAGTGACCCTGGGCAAGTCCCTTAACCTCTCTTAGTATGAAATTCCTTATCTGTAAAATGGAGTAGTAATAGCACCTATCCCACAGAGTTGTTGTGAGGATGAGAGCTAATATATGTGAATATATGTAATATATAACAATTTATGCAATGTACTTGTAAACCTTGATGTGCTATATAATTGCTAGCCAGTAGTAGTAGTAGTAGTGGTAGCAGTAGTGGTAGTAGTAGTAGTAGTAGCAGCAGCAGCAGCAGTAGTAATAGTAGTAGTAGTAGTAGTAGTAGTAGTAGTAGTAGTAGTAGTAGTAGTAGTAGTAGTAGTAGTAGTAAGAGGACCACAGGGCAAGGTTTCAAACTGAAAGAAAAAATCAGCCTGAGAGGCACTGCCAAGCTATCATAGTAGAATGAAGTCAGGCAAAGGGAAGGACAAGATCACAGCTATAGGGCAGCCCAAAAGAAAGAGACTTAGATTCCAGACTAGAGCCATGTTGTTGTGTCCAGCTCCTCATGACCCCATGGCCTATAGCACACCAGTGCTGTCCATGGGTTTTCTTAGCAAAAATACTGGAGTGTTTGCCATTTCTTTCTCTAGTTGGATTAAGGCAAGCAGCTAATAAGTTTCTGATGCCAGATGTGAACTCAGGTCTTCCTACCTCCAGGCCCAGTGCTCTATCCACTTAGCTGCCATGGGGTAGGAAAGAGAGCATTAGAATAAACTCTCTACCAGTGAGCAGTGGTTAGCAGAATCACTACATGCCAAGTAGGAGACAAAGGACAGGAGAGACTGAAGGAGCTTCCTGAAGCCCCAGATCTCCAGAAAAGTAACCAGTCCAAGTCAGAGTAAACTACTCAAAGCCCAACAGGTTTTGGCAAAGAAAGAAAGGCCTTTGTGAAATAATGCAGTAATGGATAGAGTCAGAAGACATTGGTTGTTGGTACCTAATCTGTACTTGCTTCGTAGCCATGGACAAATCACATCACCTTGGCAGTAACTGTGGTTTGGTGGAAGAATGCTAGATGTAGGGTCAGGTGAGAATTGGGTTAGATTCCTGCCTTGGACACCTAAAAGTTGTGTGACCAAGCCCCTTAAGTTATCTTTGCATCAATTTCCTTGGCTGTAGAATAAAGATAAAGGAAACCTGTATTATCTGTCTCAAGGGCTATTGGGATGACAAACATCAAATGATGGAAGCAGAGCAGACAGACTAGTGTTTCCTCCTTTCCTGTCTATCTACATATGAGTGGAGAAAAGAGTACAGAACGATTAATGGAAAAGTATTTATTAAGCCAAAGGGTCTAAATCTGAGATCTTCCTGGGATCTATGGATAGTTTTCAAGGAGTTTTAACTTGGATGGGGAAAAAATTGCAACCTTATTTTCATTATCCTCCAACTGAAATTTAGCATTTCCTTCAATTATGAATATCAGTAACAATCCATAGTAGTATTAGTTGTACCTGTGATCTAGTCTGGGCCTGACCCTGGCCAGTAGAACAAAATGAAACACTCGTGGGTCATTCAATAGTTAACAAGAAAGTGCTTTTCTCAGTCACAGCAGGAGGAGGATGATCAACAAGGAAAGGCATTGAGGACGCCTGGAGTTGATTCAGCTGAGTGAAGCTCCCATGCCCTGCCGGAGTTATCCAAGCATCTGAGTGCCTCTGGAGCTGGCCATCGGCTGAGGCTTTATCCTTAGGCCATGAGGTTGTAATATCAATACCCTGAGCCAACTTAGTCTCAAAGATGCTCTCAATGCCTTTTAAGAAAAAAAAATATCCTAGCTTTTATGGGAACAAGAGTCAGGATATTGTTGCTACAATAACCTGTGACTTTGTCATCAACAGAAAGCACAAATTTTCCATATCACATTACAGTTGTTGCAAATATCTTGAAATATCATTTTACACTCATCGCTACTTTGAAATTACTATAGTTATTAGACCTACCACTAGATTGCATGTAATAAGAGTCTTCCTGTCTAGAGATGGTATTTCAATGTAATTAGTTTTATTTGTAATCCTATGTATTTTATTTTATGCATTTAAAAACATTATTCTGAAAAGGGGTCTTATAGGCTTTGCCAGATTGCCAAGAGGATCCATGGCACACAAAAGGTTAATGACCTCTGTATAAAGCACATATCAGGTATATACTATGAGTGACGTATTGTGCTAAGTGCTAGGCAACAAAGAAAAAGTAAAAACAATCCTAACCTTGAAGGGGCTTATATTCCTCTTGGGAGCAGAGGGGAACAATATATACACAGATAAGTAACTAGGAAGTATCTGAAGTGGGATTATGAACCTAGGTCTTCCGAATTCTCAATCTATTGCCTTATCCACAATACCACCAAACTGTCGACTCTGACCATGATTCTCTGGGTTTCCATTGTTAGAGTCCAAAGCCTTTGATGGTATTGAAACCCAAATTATTCTGGGGGCAATGAGAAAAGACTGCTTCTATCGCATGTAGGCTGTGATTATTTTCACTTTTGTCCTAAATAAATATTTTACATTTCAAATATAATTGTTTGCCTTTGGTGTGCTGGCAGATGAGTCACTGAACAGACCAGAAGTGAGCTTATTAGAGATTTCCCAGAGCTTTTATGTCTGGGTGGGGGTGAACTAGTTAGAAAGCTTTATTTCTTATGGAGAGCTTCAAACTCTGAACTTTAGTCTTGCTGTCAAGAGAAGGGTCACGTTTTTTTTGAGGGGGGAAGGTAGGGCAATTGGGGTTAAGTGACTTACCCAAGGTCACATGGCTAGTTTTTGTGTTAACCGTCTGAGGCTGGATTTGATCTCAGGTCCTCCTGACTCCAAGGCCAATGCTCTATTCACTGTGCCACCTAGCCACCCAAGAGTCACATTTTTGCAGATGACATTGGTCAAGACACATATAGCATCTAGTCTGGAGATATGCAAGAGTTTGTCCTGGTAGAATTAGTAGAATTCTATTCAGTACATATTCTGTTAGTGACCAGACCCACTTAAATCTAAGAGGCACTGCTTTTGGGGAGAGAGTAGTCACTGGGCCTACATATTCATAGGAACACTTCTGTATGTCGACTTTTGTCTCCAAAAGGGAAGGGGCTTTAGGATTATCCAAGTGGTGATGGATTGCCTCATATGGTACACAAAAGCCTACCCAACCAGGAAGCAGATTATATCTATAGTAGCCAAGACATTACTGAAGAATATATTTCTCTAAATGGCTTTCCTGCTAGGATTCACCCCGGATCAGGAGGCTCTCAAATTGTTAGAAATCAAGGAGTTAGAACTACATTATACATTCTTCAAGGAAGCTCACATACAGAGATTTTTTTTATCACCCCCTACTCAACAATGCAGCCCTAAGTATCAGGTGTAGTGAAGCCATCATATAGCCTTTTTGCTACATTCAAATTCACAATGGATTTGTTCCATACCTGTTAATGTCTCGGTGAGGGCAATGGCTTACTATCAGTCTATTCTTTGATGTCTCCAAAGCTGGAGAAGATGTAGAGACGCACCACATCACTTTGCTAAGATATTGGTCTAAGGAGACCTATGGTCCAGATATGACCTCTATTCAGAAGGCTATGGAAAAGAACAATCAAAAACATGGCACTCAAGTTCACTGTCAGGAACTCTAGTCAAAAGATAGGGCCCTGTGACAAAATCCTGATATCCCAGGAAAACACAAGATGAAGTTATGCTGAGCAGCCCCATATTAAGTAGATTAAAAAGACAATCAGTATACCAAAAATAAAAATAATAAAATAAAAAAACAAACCTTTGGAAAATGGATGAAGCCTGGCAAATAGTGATTCAGCATACAATCATGTTGCCCATAGAGGAATTAGATGCCAGGGAGGCCGAGTTGGGGCAGCTAGGTGGTGACATGGACAGAGCACTAGGCTCAGAGTCAGGAACTTATTAGCTGCATGAACCTGAGCTAATCACTTAATCTCTGTCAGCCTTTGTTTTCTCATCTATAAAATTAGGGAGTTGAAATACACAGCCTATGAGATTCCTTCCAGCACTAAATCTATAATCCTATGAACGATGCATCTACAAATCACAGATGAATATCTAGACCCAAAAGATAGACCACATGGTAAAGGAATTAGACAATATAATCTTTAAAGTCCCACCCTTTGTTTTTTTTGAGACTAGATCTTTCTATCTCACTCAAGCTGGAAGTGTAGTGGCCACTCGTGAGCCCAACTCCTACGCTCAGCAACACAGGAGTTTTTAACCTGCTCTATTTTTGACCTGGACCCATTTGATCCTCCTTAGGTAGCCAGGTTAAGAGTTAAGAAGCCTTTCTCTTTTTGCGAATGATATGATGATGTATTTGGAAAATCCTAAGGATTCAACTAAAGAGTTAGCTCAAACAATAATTTTAGCAAAGTAGAAGGATATAAAATAAGCCCATATAAATCATCAATATTTTTAATATATCACCAACAAAACCCTACAAGAAAAGATAGTAAGAGCAATCCCATTTAAAATAATTTTAGACAGTATAAAATATCTGGGAATATAACTGCTAAAACAGACCCAGGAATTACACAAACATAATTATAAAATATTCTTTATACAAATAAAATAGATTTAAATAATTGGAGAAATATTAATTGCTCATAAGTAGGCAAAACCAACATAATAAAAATAGCAATTTTACCCAACTAATCTATTTATTCAATGCCATCCCAATTAAATTACCAAAAAATATTTTACTAAGTTGGAAAAAATAATAATAAAATTCATTTTGAAGAACAAAAGGTCAAGAATTTAAAAGAAACTAATGAGAAAATGTAAAGGAAGGAAGTTTAGCAGTACAAATTCTTAAAATATATTCTAAGGCAGCAATTATCAAAACTATGTGGTAATGCCTAAGAAATAAAAAGATAGATCAGTGGAACAAAGTAAACATACTATACACTGTAGCAAATTATTATAGTAACCTTGTCTTGGAAGAATGTAAAAGATTTAAGTTTGGGGGATAAGAATTCATTATTTGGTAAAAATTGTTGGGAAAGCTGGAAAGCAATCTGGCAGAAATTAGGCATAAACCAATATCTTATACTATTTACTAAGACAAGGTCAAAATGGATAAGGGACCAAGATAGAAGAACATTGAACATGGAATGTATTACCTATCAGACTTAAGGATAGAAGAAAAATTTATGAATAAACAAGAGATAGAGAGCATTGTGAAGTATAAAATGGATAATTTCAATTACATTAAATTATAAAGTCTTCATACAAATAAAACTAATGTAGCCAAGATTGGACAAAAAGCAGAAAATTGGAAGGAAGTAGTTTATAGTCTCTCAGATAAAGGTTTCATTTCTCAAATATATGAAGAATTTTGTCAAATGTATAAGAACACAAGTAATTCCCCAACTGATGAATAGTCAAATGTGAACAGGCAGCTTTTCAATGGAGAAATCAAAACTGTATATAGTCATGTGAAGAAATGCTCTAAATCATTATTGATTAAAAAAAAATACAAATTGGAACAATTTGAGATACATCTTATACCTATCAGACTGGCTAAAATAATAGATGGCCTTCAGTTGGAGAATGGTTAAACATGTTGTGGTGTATGATTGTGATAGAATGCTACTATGCTATAAAAATGATGAGCTGACTGATTTTAGAAAAACATGGAGACTTGCATGAAATAATGAAAAGTGAAATGAGCAGTACTAAGAGAACATTGTACACAGTAATGGAAATTTTGTCGTAAGAAAAACTTTGAATGACTAATTCATCTTGAGTATCATAAATACTCGAACCATCTACAAAAGACCTGTAAATGAAGATGCTGTCCACCTCCAGAAAAAGAATTGATAAATAAAAGTATGTGTAGTGTGGATTTACATATATACATATATGTGTGTGTTTAATTGTAGCATTCTCTAGGGAGGGAGAAAAAATGAAAAGTGAACAGCAGAGAACAAAAGAAAACTGAGAAAGAAGCACAGAAAAGCAGGGTAGCTTTGAAAATAATGTGTAGTATTTATTACATAGTTGTTTTTTAAAGAGTAAATAATCTGAAATGGAAATTCATGGTTTTACATTGAATCTTCTATGCTGTTCTGTGTATGTGGAAATGGTTTTTTTTTAATCTTTTTGTATTGAAATTCAAAATGAATTTAAAAAATAAAGGAATTAAAAAAGCCTCTTGAAAGAGGAGAATAAAAAAAAAACTGGCTTGAAGTTTAACATAAAAAAAACAACCGAAAATCATGACATCTTGTCCTATTACTTCCTGGCAAACAGAGGGAGAAGAAATAAATGGAAGCAGTGTTAGATTTTATTTTCTTGGGCTCGAAGATCATTGCAGATGGCGACTGCAGCCGTGAAATTAAAACCCTTCTCCTTGGAAGGGAAGCTATGGCAAATCAGGACAGCATACTAAAAAGCAGAGACATCACCTTGCTGACAAAGGTCCCTGTAGTCAAAGCTATGGTTTTCCCATTAAGTAAGGTATGGCTGTGAGAATTGGACCATAAGGAAAGCTGAATGCCCCAGAACCAATGCTTTCTAATTGTGGTGCTAGAGATTTATTGGAGGGCGGCAAGAAATAAAGGTGAATAATGTGATGGGATCATGATCTACCAGAATTTCTCCATCCCAATCTTTTCCCTACCACATAGAGCTTAGGCTAATTCTTTCCCTAAAAGGTATGGAAGTTGTCTTCAAGCCTCCTTTAGACCTGGGGCTCAAGCCCCATCTCTATCTACATAGCTTACTAGTGGCCTCCGGCTGTATTGATATGACTGCCTGATCACCTAAGGTCTTGAAAAGGCCTGTTCTCATGGAATCACAATCCCACAGTCCTTCAAACTTGGCAGATGATCCAATACCCCCAAGAGTCACCACTCTAGCGACCCTGTTGACTAGATATATTTTTCATATGAAGGTGAGAGGGGGTCAAGTCTACCCAAACCATGTGCTTCATTATCTTTATTGAATTTCTTTTCTATACTTATATTTGTTTTATATATATATATATATATTTTTTTTTTCTCAGTGCCTAGGACAGCATCTGACACATGACAGGCATATATAAAACTATATATATATATATATATATATATATATATATATATATATACATATACAAAAATATACATATTTTTTTTTTCCTCCTTGTTAACTGTTTAACAACCAACAAATATTTTATTTTATTCTAATACTGAATCTAAACAAGGAACCAGTGTGAGTTAGGCCTGCCCATTACAGATAGGTAATGTTGGACCAAATTATATAGAACCCTCAAATAACCTGAAGAATGTAGCCTGGATATTATATACAACAAGTAGATATTGCATAGGATTAAACTGCCAGCAATGTTTAAGATAGCCTGAAGGATGGAGATACAGGACATTAGGAAGCAATTTCCCCTTAATAAAGATTCTCCCTAATCTATTCATGAACTTGTATCAGACTAGACAATCAAAAATAGAGGAAGGAATCCAAGAGACAATGGTAATGGATAAATCACTGGGGCTTGGTGACAGATTAGAGATCGAGTGAAACATAAATACATATTTGTCTAATTGAATTCAGAAGCAAATCAAAGTGACTCCAGATTTTTAAGAGAGAAAGATTAGCAATGCCATTAACAGAAACAGGGAAATTGAGAATGGGAAGCAAGTTTGGGGGGAGGGAGAAGAATAAGAACATGATGCCTTCAGTATTCTACATATTGTGTTTAAGGCAACTAAGAGACATCTGAGTTCAAATGTCTTAAGGATGGTTGGAAATTAAGATGAGGGTTTGGGTGATAGGTGAAGATTAGAATCAACAGCATAGAGAAAATAGGTGAAGCCATTAAAAAGAATTAAATCTTGAAGAAAATGGATATAGAAAGGGGCAAAGGTAGAACTTCAGAGAATACCCACAGTGAGGGACCAAGAAGAAGAAAAAGAACAAGCCAGTCAACCAGTAAGTAATCAACAGACATTTATGAAGTGCCTGTCAGACACTGTCCTAGGCACTGAGAAAAAATGAAACAGTCCTTGCCCTTAAGGAGCTTACATTCTACCATGGGAGACAACATGTATGCATATAAGTGTGTGTGTGTATATAGATAGATAGATAGATAGATAAATATAGATATAGATATACACACACATACATGTATATGTATATCTTATATGTATATCTTTGTGTATATACATATAATATGTATATGTTTAAAAATGTGTATATGTATTCATATGTATATATGGGTATATATATTTATATGTGTATGTATATCTATATCTATCTGTATCTTTGTTCAGTCATTTCAGTCATGTCCAACTCTTCACGACCTCTTTGGAGGTTTTCTTGGCAAAGATACAGGGGTTATTTGACATTTCCTTCTCCAGAACATTTTATGGATGAGGAAACAGAGGCAAACAGGGTTAAATGACTTGCCCAGGGTCATATAACTAGTGTCTGAGGATGGATTTGAACTCAAGTCTTCCTGACTCCAGGACTGGTAGTCTATCCACTGCACTACCTAGCTATTTATATAAAATAAATAAAGATAAATTTTGCAGGGGAGCTAAGGAAATGATGGAAGGTCAAATGTAGGATAAGACAAAGGAGAACATGGATAACAAAAACAATTTTGTAATAACATAAAAGCCAGGGGAAGAGTTAGAAGGAAAACAGAATGAAAGGCTACAGAAAAGGGGAGGATAATGAAGATTGGTAAGGGGTGGGGAGGAACTCTGATTACTTTTAGTAGAGAAGATTTACAGGTGCTTAATAGGATTATAAATTTGGAGCTGGAAGTGACCCCAAAGTCATCCAGTCTAACTTCTTCCCCTATTTTACAGATCAGGAAACTAAAGCCTAGGGGAGTTAAATGATATTCTCAGGGTAGGGAGCAACAGAAGTAGAATTTGAGCACATATCCTTAAACTCAAGACCCAGTTCTCTTTACCACCATGCCATCCTGCCTCTCCTCAACCCACACTCTAGATTTCAAATGATTAATAGAGCCATTGATGACTGAGGTCCTCTCTAACTTTGTCTTTTGAAGATTAAAGGATTACCACTGACCATTCCGCTTCCAGAGTATTTCTTGACATGGTTCCATTTGTACATAAACTGAGTTTGGTGCCAGGGAGAAGTCTAGCAGTGAAGGGCAAAAGAGTAATAAGACAGCAACCTGAAGGGCAAGTGGGGTCAATCTTAAAGACCACTTTTGAGAAACAAAGACCTTAGTATGTTTGAGACAGAAAATAAAGGTGAGAACAAGATCCTTCCAAGGAGTAGGAAGGACACACATGGAGAGCTTTGAAGAGAAAAATGAAAGATGGTTCTTTGTAGAGAGATGTTGGATGAGCAAAAGGACAGATATATGGACAGACAAACTAAATCAAAAAGGAGAGTAGATTGAGCAGGTCACTGGATACTCTCAATCTGTCAGTAAGTGAGAAGTTAAGGTCATCTAACCCAAGAAGGAGGGTGGGAGATGTGGAATTGGGGGTGAATAAGAGAAGAGTAGGTATGAAATAGCGGATGTAGGGAATGCATCCAGGTACATACCAGAGAGAAACAAAATGACTGCCTGATGGAGAAAAGGCCCAGGCTGAAGTTGGACAGCAAAAATTTGGAATGGGCCAAGTCTACATGGTTGTGTTATTTCTCCAGCAGCGCATGGTAGCCCAGGAACGGAAGCAGAGAAAGGCACTGGCAAAGGGGTTTGCTTTGACAACTCAAGCAGAAGGCCACAGAGAAGGGAAAATCCTTCAATTTCTACTTCCTACTACAATATCCCAACATCTTTTCCTGTTGTATCCTCTCCTCCCTCCCACTACTTATTCTTATTTAAAGCTACACAATCTGGAAAGGTCTCTGCAACCAAAATAAAGTGGAGGAGAGGGACAATCTATACCAAAATAACAAACAAAACTTTGGGCAAAATCTGAAATCCAATTGTCAAAGACCTCTCCAGATCCAAACCCTCTTTTGTTCATGAATGCGACAATATCAAGAAACCCTATGAAAGGACAATGCTCAAATACAGTCATTTGAAGTTCAAAAGATAATATTAGAGAGAATTTTTATCGATCATTTAGAGAAGCTGGAGTTAGAGTTACACAAAGTTCAATGATCACATTGTCAGAACTCTAGGTAAGATAAAGGTTTAGCAAGTGAGGCCATTGACGGCTATAATTTCTCTTCCATGAATGCCTGATTGTCCAGTGAGATAGATTTATTATAATAACAAGCTTAATAATCAGTAGCTCACATTATATAGGGCTTTAGAGTGTACAAAGTATTTTGCAAACATTATCGTAATAACCCCAGGAAGTCTTTCACCTCCTTTTGTATCCCTAGAGCTTAGCACAGGGTCTGGCATGTAGCAGGCACTTAATAAATGTTGATTGATTGATGGGACAGATACTATTATTCTCTCTTTATAGAGGACACTGAAATTGAGAGATATGAAGTAACCTTGTTCATGGTCACATCGTCAATAAATTGCAGAGCCAGACTTCAATCCCAAGTTGTTTGATTTCCACCTCTTTGGGAGTTTTCTCATAAAAGATACAGGAATGATTTGCCAATTTCTTCTCCAGATCATTTTGCAGATGAGGAAACTGAGGCAAACACGGTTAAGTGACTTGCCCAGAGTCACACAAGTTAGTAAGTATCTGAGGTTGGATTTGAGCTCAGGTCCTCTTGATTCCTCCTTCCAGGGCTGGTGCTAGATCCTTTGTACCACCTAGCTTCCACCTCTTGGAACATTCTTAATTAATTATATATTTGCAGTATCTATCACTACCCACATGTAATAGGCACCACATTGGCATACCCAGGATGGCTGCTAGCACAGGTTCTTAGATCTGCTTTACTAGGAAAGATAGCTGTTTAAGGGGTCAATAATCTTTTTTTTTTTAAATACATTCACTAGTTCAGGGGAAAAGTCAGCAACCTGAACTTCAGAGAAAATACAAACAGATAAAATACAAGCAGAGAAATGAAGACCAACAGACAGGGCTCTGACTGCCTGAAGCAACTACATACCTCACATATATCCCTGGATGGAAAGAGCCTTTACATCTGAGCAGCCAGGGAGCTCTGAACATAACAGCCATTCAGATTCTCAACCAGGGAATCACAAGATCCTTCTCATAAGTGAGTACCCAAAGCAAAATACCAACTCAAAGTGTATATATACTTCTCAGAGCCAGAAGGCATCACAACCTTTTTGATTCAGTGCCTCATTAGAAATTAGCAAAAAGGTGTAAAAGCCTTCCTACAAGAAAACCTTCCCTAAATAAACTTCCCTTAATGTGTTCCACATGAGGTCTTTTATCTCATTAACATTACACCACACACCTCCCAAAAGAATGTAAGTTCTTTGAAGGGAAAGACTATCTTGTTTTAATGTGTGTATATCCCAGTGACTAGTAAAAGGTAGGTACTTAACATTTATTGAATTATATCAATTCACTCCAGGTCCTGGACTCTTCCATCTTAATGAGAGGGCAGAAATGACATGGTTAAATCCCTGATTTTACACAGGAGGAAACACAGACCCTGAAAAGTAAAATTGCTCTGACTAAGATTCAGTCTTAAATAATAATGCCTAGAATTAGACCAGAGCATTTTAGACACTGAGGTTGGGTGAACTTAGGAAACTCCGCTATCTACTTTTTGGTCAGTTCTAAAAATTCATTCATCATTAACTTCTAGGATAACTGCTCTTTTTTTTTTTTTAAGGAAAATTTACTTTTTCTTCCTCTCTTTTTAAAAAGGACCAGGCATAGACTGTTTCCAATATAAAGTCACAGAATCATTGATTTGGAAGGGACCTTAAAAGTCACTCTGATCCTTCCCACTCTTCTCCAGGTGCTAGTTCAGCCCTGATTCCCCAAAACTCCTAGAAAATTAAGTTACATTTTATACCAATTTTGTATATGTGTGTACCTGTTGCTTTCCCCCACAGAATGAAAGGCCTTTAAGGAGCTTCTTCATTTTAGTCTTTCTGTCTCAGGGTTCCCAGCATACTACCTGGCACTTTGTGGAGGCTGACAATGCTTGTCAGTTGATTAGTTCCTCTAGTCTAGGCCTTTCTTTTTAAAGATGAAGAACCAGAATCCCAGAAGGAGATGAGATCTCCCTCCCCCTGGCATATCAGTATGTGGAGAGTTAACTCCTCTCATTTCATTCGGAGGACCCTGGAGTATCAGTGAATGCTTAAAGGCTCAATTAAGGCTTCTGATTGAAGGGTAAGTGCCCAGGCTAGGCTCAGTTGGGTTCTAATAGCCCCTTCTCAATCAAGTCATTTTAAATCTCTGGCTGCTAGTCAAGAAAGTTTGCTACTTTAACATATTTTTTTTTAAATGTATACTGCTTTCCGGACTGTTGGGCTTCTTTTTTTTTCTTTCTTCTTTCTTTCTTTTTTCTTTTATTTTTGCTTTACCTAAACATCTATTCTGTAAGAAGTGTTTTCTTTAAGCCTATTTATTTCTGAGCCATCTGACATACCCAAGATAGAACAGCCCTCGCAAGATCTGTTTTTATGGCACTACAATTGGCGATTGTCCCTGACTGAATAAGCTTATACACATTAAAAGTTTTAGGAGAGAACTGAGAATTGCAAATAGGTGCTTAACAGGGCAAGACTCCCAAAAATGAGCCAGATACAAAGGTATTTGGCAAAAGGAAAATAGTGCATTAGCTCGCACCTCCTGGGCCTAGCCCTAAATGGCAGATTTTAGGAAAGGAGGCTTGCTAAGTACTACTCAGCCCAGAGCTAGCTCAGGGCCAGAAGCAGGAGAAGAGCTCAGAGAGGGCTGGCTGACCACTTGTTTGGCTCAGGCTCTGTAGTTTAAGGACCGAAGTGAATGTCAAAGAGCTATGAGCTCCTTGAGAATAGGGACCCCCTTTTGTTCCTTGCCTTTCTTTGTATGCCAGGGGCCTGGCACATAGTAGGAGCTCAGTAAATTCTAGTAGACTGATTTCATGTGAGCCACATTCCCTCCACTAACAAAAGTCACATCTGACTCATCCTTTTTGGGGTTTTCTTGACAAAGATCCTGGAGTGGTTTTCCATTTCCTTCTCCAGCTGATTTTACAGGTGAGGTAATTGAGGCAAACAACATTAAGTGACTTGCAC
Source organism: Pseudochirops corinnae (assembly GCA_028646515.1). Taxonomy (NCBI): domain Eukaryota; kingdom Metazoa; phylum Chordata; class Mammalia; order Diprotodontia; family Pseudocheiridae; genus Pseudochirops; species Pseudochirops corinnae. The sequence goes on from CM053591.1 coordinate 136,518,273, forward strand.
AGGGTCACACAACTAGGAAGTATCTGAGGCTACATGTGAACCCAGGTCTTCCTAACTCTAGGCCTAGTGTCCACTGTGCCACCTAATTGCACCTCATAGCTTAGTAGAAACTCTTTTAGTTGGGATTTTTTTTTTTCGAGAAGGGAAGGCAAGGTAATTGAGATTAAGTGATTTGCCCAAGGTCACATAGCTAGTTGTCAAGTGTCTGAGGATGGATTTGAACTCAGGTCCTCATGTTTCCTGGGCAGGTGCTCTATTCACTTCCCCACCTAGCTGCCCCAGTAGATGCTCTCAAAGGGCTTTCTCAGGCCTAGGGAAATCACAACAACTAGTTAAGTGTCAGAGATTAGGAACTGAACCCAAGTCTTTCTTGGCTCCAAGTCCAACACTCTAACCAAAGTTCCACACTGCATCTCCCCCTGGGGGATAGAGGTAATAAAGGGCCTTTTAAAATGGGATCATGAATTTTACCTCCCTGTGGCCTGGGATAGGCCCTTGGAATTGGATGATTTCTTTTAGCAGTGTTTTGGGGGACCAAATGGTCACAGATTCATATCCTATGCCAACCGACTTTTGCTTTGCTTTGTTTTGTCAGAGATATACCCTGCTATAACACAGAGAATGCATTAGACCCAGAGAAATGATTTCAGGTATAGTCTCAGCTCTTTCTATCACCTATCATCAAGATTCCTTCCATGACTTTAGATAAGTCATTTGTTTAGTGTACTGTAGTAAGGATTCTTTTTTTTCTGTTTAGGTTGGATTAGATGACATCTGAAATTACCTCTACTTTTGTAAGAAAAAAAAAAGATCCAGAAGTCTAGAAAATAATAAATAGTTTAAAAAAAACAAACCTTTTTCTGAAGTAGCAAATTTTCTTAGCTAGCAACCAGGAATTTTTCAGAAAATAACTTGATTTGAGATGGGGCTAGTATTCTTTCATTCAAGAAACTCAAGACTTTAAAATATGGTTTTATGATTTATTATTTGATTTATGATTGCTAGCCAGCTTGTATTAATAAAAAGTATGTTTAAAAACAAGCATACTTAAAAACCACAACAAAAGTGTAAGGAACCATCAAAAACAACACATCATTTTTATAATGCCTGCCAGTTCCCTGCTCATTGACCGCCATCCAATGGATTATTCTCTCCATCTCTTATAATGAATCATGGATTGAGGAGCATTTCTTGACTTTTTCCTATCTATGTCCTATTATCTATCAGGGGCTGTGGACCTAAGTAAAATTATTACTTTTTCCCCTTGGACAAAAATCTTTGGTTATTCTGTACCTTGGCTCTCAGAGGAATGGATCAACCTAGAAAAAGAGCCATAGTATTACCCATAGTAATTGGAATAAAGAATAAGGTAGTATATTGAATAAATGCAGGTGTTTTAAATGGTTGGATGTGCAGAATTTAGAGTAAATCAATGTGTTACCCCCATCCTAAGGGTGGCAGTAGTGAAGTGTGCTACTCAAAAGGGGTTTTCTTTCTGAACTCATATGGGCATAGATTCATCTGACCTCATATGGCCATAGATTCACTGTAGGGATCGCTTGTAGTCCAATCTCTGGTTTGTTGCCTCCACCCCAGCAAAACTCAAGGGAAAATCTATTTAAAAAAAAAAAAGCTTTGGTATGGCTCATGTGTCTAGGCCTCCAGCTTAACAGGGTTTCCTTTCAAAAAGATACTCAAGATACATTGGTGGGGTGTAGGGTGTTAAGGGAAAAATAGCACCTCTGGTGTAAGAGCTGCCAACCCCATTTCTAGGCTGTTTCTCCCTCTCTGGTGTCTATCTGATTCAGCTATTTCTCACCTGTGGCTCCAAGTAGCTGTAACATATGTAGAGGTCACATCTGGGCAAACTGTTTTGGCAGGTGCTAAACCAGGTTGAAGGTAACTAAGTGGGGGGGGGGGGGGCCTATCCCAAGCAAGTCTTCAGAATCCCCTCCACCTACTCACCCCACTCCCAGCAGAGTGAGTACATGAGAATAATTTGTTCCAAGGGCCTTGAGGGTGGCTTAAACGGGTGCTATGGTGCACTTACAGTTTGGTCAGACATCAAAGGCGCCAAGGTCATTCACTGCATTTACATCCTCTTTGAGAATGAAAAACAACAACCAACCAACAAGCCAGTTGTCAGATATAGGATAGCTATACGTCTCCTTCAAAACAAAGAGATTCCTAATACACAAAAGACTCAAATGTGTGCATTAGCAGATAACTAAGACATAAAGTCACTTGTTAGACCTATTAGACTCATCACTGAGATAAAAGGTAACATTGTGGAAGCACTGGACAGATATTTCACTTGAGGTTTGAAAGAACCAGACCTACTACTGGTCAGCTGGGAGTGGCTCTTTTTTTTCCTTCCTTTTTTTTCTTTTCTTTTTAGTCTTTTTCTAATTGTATATAAAGATAGCTTTCAACATTCATTATATATATATATATATATAATATTATATTATACATATTTAAAATATATATTATATATTATAAGATTACATGTTAAATATAATCTTATACATATATATATATATGTATCTTATTTGTACAAAGCTGTTTGCATACTGTCTGGGGGCATTATTAGACTGGGAGCTCCTTGAGAACAGGGATTGTTTTTTGTCTTTCTTTGTATACCCAGTGCTTAGCACAGGGCCTGGCACATAGTAGGTGTTCAAGAAATGCTACTTGAATGACTAACTTTACCTTTTCTGGGTCTCACTTTCCCCACACGTAATATGGTGGCGAGGGAGGGATTGGATTAGTCAATTTTTAAGATCATTCTAACATTCTATGACTGTGTCAAATAGCAAAGAGTTTTGGTAGAAGGAAGGAAAGAGAACAAGCATTTATATAGCCCCTACTAAGTGCCAGATGCTGTGGAAAATGCATAAAAATGTTATATAATATATATATACATGTGTGTATATATGCGTGTGTATATATACATGTATCTGTAAATATATGTCTCTATGTCATGTAGGTGTCTATATATATCTGTATACATGTATATATACATATAGATACATATATATGTGTAAATATATATATAAACATATATAAAATCTCGTTTGACCTTTACAACAAAATTCTGAAAGATAGGTGCTATTATTATCTCCATTTTACAGTTGAGAAAACTGAGGCAAACAGAGGCTAAAGTAACTTGCCCAAAGTCACACAGTATCTGAGGCTGGATCTGAACTCAGATCTTCTTGACTCTGGGACCAGAGGACCATCCACTGTGACTTCAGCTACCTTAGTAGATGTAGTAGAAAAATAAATTCCATGTGCTTCCTAGAAAACCGGATGATTTCTGGAACCAGTGAGGTATAGTTAGAAAGAACATAGACTCTGGCAATCAGAAGACCTCCCTCTGATACTGCTTGTAAGCATCTGTAAGTAACTATAAGTAACTGTAAGTAAGTAACTGAGCAAGCTAGCCTCTGACCTCTCTAGCAGCTCTAAGGATACCATCCAATGGGAAGGACTTTTGTCCTAACCCCAGCTGCTAATTATTTAGTGGGCCAAGATTAATAAGGCTTTGTAGTTGCACAGAACTTTTAACTTTTCAAAGTGCTTTCCCAACAACATTCTTTTTTTCTTCCAAATTTCCCAAACTGAAGTGTTTACACAGAAAAACATACCTACACTTAGGAGTTATTTGTAGGATTAGTTCCATTTCACAAATATTATTTCTATATTAAGCACCTACCATGGACAGAACAGCGAAAGGGATAAAAAGATCAATCAGGCACAAAATCTGCCCTCATGGAGTTTACAGTCTAGTAGAATGTGACATATAGACAAATAACTTTACGAAAACTATTGTACGATGGATGTATAAGAGAGATTCACAAGGTGATCTTCAAGGTCCAAAAAGGAAAGATTATCATCTCATACATTTCTAGTAGTTTAAGCCAGTCACTTAACCCTGTTTGCTTCAGTTTCCTCCCCTGTAAAATCAGCTAGAGAAGGAAATGGCAAACATCTCTAATACCTTTGCCAAGAAAACCCCAAATGGAGTCATGAAGACTCAGACATGACTGAACAACTACTGAACAACAATAGTAGTTTTACAAAGTGCTTTCACAAACCAGCTTGCAGCCTTTTTGTTGTTCAGACCTGTAACTTATCGTGAGGGGGGAATCTCGGGGTGGAAACTCTCTCCGCCAATGCACATTGGTAACTCCTCTACACTTTATAACCTCAGAGCTGTAAGGGGCACTGAATGGTTAATGCCCCTGCTTATGGTCACATAACTACTACCTGACCGATGTGGGACTAGATCCAGGGGTGTAAGGGAGCTAACTCAAGTCAGCTATTGGAGAGCCAATTGCTAAATTTTTAGTGTGAGTGTTTATGCCTCTGAAATCATCAATTGCTACAAATCAGGGTTTGGTTTGTTGCATTGTTGACTGTACTTGAGAAGATATTAATAATGCAAATTGATTTTGAAAGTGTGTTGTGGGTACATTTGGAGAGGCTGGTTATTAAAAGTTTACCAGCACACCCTCGATGCCATCCATGTCTTTCTGACTCTATGGTAACCCTCTGAAGGCTAATGCTACACTGTTGACACTCAACTTAACAACTATAGGGTATAGAATTAAATAGCACAATTTTGGAAATAATGTAAATTCTTTGAGAGTAGGGATTATTTTACTCTTTTTATATCCTCATTTCATCAGTGAAAAAATGAACACTGGGAGCACTTGGCCCATGGCCATACAGGTAGTGAGTAGCAGACACCTGTTTCATCTTCTCTCCCCTGCATCAGGTTATAAAACCCATACATATATTTCTAGTGATTTCTCCTCTTTAAAACAATCTACCTTCTCACTTGCTTTTTTCAATGGCTATTATGCCTTGACTAGAGAACTTACCAGAGTTCCATATTGATTTTAACCCTGAGAGATTATAACAAATTCAAAGTCTATCATACGGGGGAAATAATTTAAATTGTTCCTTTTGCTAAGCTTTCCCTTACCCTTGTGCATGCTGAATTGATGAGAAGGCATGGAGAGGTTACATTCTGCACCAGCGGAGGGAGTAACCATAGTCATAAGATCATTGATCCATGGAAGTATCAAAATGATGCATCCCTAATCATTTACTTGCTGTGTTCTTCTCAAGTTCATTCTTTTTAAAAAGAGATTTTTTTTATTGGTGTCTTTTGTTTTTATATCTCCTAAATTTCCTCCTGTATTTTTTATCTTCCCCTTCTAGAGAGCCATCTCTTGCAAAAAAATTTTTAAAAAATAAGAAAAAGAAGTGAAAATATTTCAGGAAAACTGATTAACACATAAAAATTCTGATGTTTTATCAATGTTACATATGCATGGACCATAACCTCTGCAAAAGAGGAAGAAGAGATGTCATCTCATATCCCATACTCATGAGCATCTAGGTAGCATAGTAAATAAAGTGTGGTACTTGGAGTCAAGAAACCTGAGTTTCATTCCTGTCTCAGACTTTTACTAAGTGGGTCACCCTGGGCAAGTCATTGAACCTTTCTGTGTCTCAGTTTCCTTATAGGTAAAATGGAAATAATGCTAGCTAGCACTTTCCTCCTGGGGTTGTTGTGAGGGTCAAATAAGTTGACAAATGCAAAAATGCCTTGCAAACATATAAATGCTAATTACTGTTGTTTTTATTATTATCTCTTCTTTATGACCAACCAAGCTTGTTCTTTATAATTTCACATCACTCAATTTAATTACTTTGGGGTTATTGTTCTTTCTATTTATATTGTTGAAAGTCATTTTGTATATTGTTTTCCTGGCTCAACTTATTTCACTTTGCATCATAGAAATCTTTCCACGGTTCGATGTATATATCATGGTTATCTTTTCTTACAGCACAGTTGTAGTCTATTATATTAAGGCACCCCCAATTGATTTGGCCATTCCCCAATCAATGGACATCTATTTTGTTTCCAGTTTGTTGTTCCCACAAAAAAAGCTTCTATAAACATTTTGGTGTATATGGATCCTGTCTGCCAAGGACCTCCTTGGGGTATATATCTAACAGTGGAATCTCTGGGCAAAGGGGTATGAAATTTTAGCCTCAAGTTCATTCTGAATAGATTCAAAACAGTCACTGTATTTCTTTTCCCCCTCCCCATATTTTCTAGTATTGTTTTAATCTTTTAGTGGACATGTGATCTCAGTGGTCTAGATACTCTCTCACAGATAGATACTAGATACTCTCTTACTCTCTGGCACAGATCAACACCTATCCATTCCTTCCCTATACAAAGCTTATCCATGTCCTGTCTTGTCCAGGGCAGGAGCTCTCCCCTTTGTAACTGTATCCCCACAGTGCCTGGCATGTAGTAGGTTCTTAATAAGAGCTTATTGATTAGTTTCGGCCATGATTTGGATAAAGGAATATATAGCATGTCAATCAAATTTACAGATGACACAAAACGGGGAGGGGGGAGAGCTAGTATTCTGGGCAGCAGAGTCTGAATCCAAAATAACCTTAACAGGCTAGACTGGAGGGAGCAAGAGAAGTGTCATCAAACATCAAATAACAGCCTTCCTGTTTTTGTACAATCTGGCCTAGAAGCTAAAAAGGGCACATTTTAATTATAATAAAACTTTATCTTAATAAAAATTCTTTTTTTTTTTGGCCCAAGGCAAGGTTATAGTAAAACAGGCAGTGAGTTAGATTTGCCAACCTAGTTCGGTTAGAACATTGACCTGAATTTCACAAGCTGAAATTCAATAGGAATAAATGCAAAGTTTCAAACTTGGGCACAAAAAACCAACTTTATAAGTAGAATATAATAGAAGGCATGACCAGATGGCAGCTATTATGAAAAAGATATTGGGTTCTTAGTGTCCTAAAAACTCAATATGAGTCGGCAATAGAATGTGGCAGACAGAAAAGCTAAAGCTGTATTGCATTAAGAGTAGCATCAATTCCAGAAATAATGAGGAGGATGTCATGAAAAACTTCTAGCAAAGTTATCTTAAGGTAGAATGGGCTGCCTTGAGAAGTGGTAGGCTATCTCTTCTTGGAAGTCTTCAATGAAAGGCTAGGTGATCCCTTGTCATGTATATGAAGGTGGAAATTTTCTCAGGTATAGATTGGAGTAGATGGTTACTGAGGCCTCTTCAAATTCTCACAGTTATTTGATTCTGTAATATCTACAGAATAGAGTGGAAGACTTCCTCTGGGTATTTTATTTTTATATTTTGTCATTATCCTTTATCCCTTGCTTTTGATACATGACCAGCCCATGTTTTTGGAGGTATCATTTACACTATTTTATAAATGTAAGTCATCATTGGTAATATGCCTACTTATGCCCTCTATATATCATTCCATAGTCCATATAATTTTGATTCTTCTAAAATTGTGGTATCCAATGACATCAAAACCACATAATTTAACCAAGAGAATATTGGTATTCAAAAGATAGGTTTTTTTGATAGAGAGCAGTCTGAGTTCATTGAAAACACTATATAAATTCTGAAATAAAATCCCAATGACTCTCTTCCTCCTCTTCTTCAAATATGCACCCAATTCATTTCCATCTTTCCTACCTGTCTAAGAAATAAGTATCAATGGGATAACTCAATGGACTGCCCATCTAAATTCATGTCATAACCTAAAACATACATTTTTCATTCACTTACCTTTTCCTGTTTGGATTACTAGGTCAATAATTTGGGTAGGTATGGATTTCATTGAGGAGGCCCCGTAGTATTCTGGGGACTGCTTCGACCAACACAAAGCAACCCCCAAACAGGAGCATAAGAAACCACTTTAGGGCTTTGCTCAAGACATGCTCTAAATACTCTTATAAAATACATGTCTCTCTGTTTTATAAAATTGTGATATTGTTAATCGGAGGATCCTTGGGGTGCAGGGAATTATTATCTCTGTGGTTACAGTTATCAAGGAATCTTGCATAATCTTAATATATGTGTAGGATATACCTTACTGGAGGAAAGCTTCTAAGACTGTTTTATTTTATCAAATCAAATGCCTTTCTCTAATCAACAAGTAACAAACAAACCAGATGTTGTTTGTTAACATTTATTGTAACAGTTATTGGGCAGGTCAGGCCTGATAGATTGCTTGAGGTGAGGAGTATAGTTTGGACAAAACCAATTAACCTTCCATTCTAAATCTACCATCAAACTCTAAGTCTCCGGGAGTGAGAGACCACTATGGCTTCCTGAGGAGGGTTAAACCAACCTAGGTCACAAACAGCAAATCAAAACTCCTGTGTCCATTAGTAGTGGGATCAGGCCTGGGAACTTCAGGAACTCAGATGCTTCACTTCCAGCCTGGGAAAGAAAGGGAGACCTATCAACCACAAACAATAAGAGCTTGCTTTCTTCATAATTCTCAGGTCAATTATGTGACAGTGGAGATGGGGTTTACAGTAGAAAGTCATGTACCAAAGTCTGCCTGTACCTTTCTCTTTTATTTTCATCAAAGATGCTCGTGCTACAAGTATAAGCCATTCTCAAAAAGATTTTATAGAGAAAAGACAAAAGGCAAAGTGGGATATTAGTTACTGATATCTTCTCTATTGCCTTTTCCAGGATAATAATATAATTTATGATGGTATTATTCACCAGCAAGGGAAATGACTTGCCTAAGGTCATATACCTAATAACAGGACCAGGACTAGAACCTAGAACCTAGTCCTCATGACTCTTTTCAATATCCTAGGTTCAAAGCGATCAATGTGACCTTAGAATGATACAGATAAACAGAGTCAAAAACAGGGAATACATAATGTTGAAAAGAATTGTCCAAAGTAGAAGGATGGTACCTTTGAGTATAAGAAGTGAAAGATCTCCAGCTCCTTGAAAAGAGACCCAAAGCCAGATGTGTCTGCCCCTGGGTAATAGTAAAGAATATAGCCTATGGGTCAGAACTCTATGCTCTGGGTAAGTATAAACTGTGCTTAATCTTAGTAGGACTATCTCTAAATCATATTTCTCTGATTCATCTTGCCCCCATTCAAAGATTCGTCTGGGACCTCACAGAATAGTACATTTCTAAGTCTCCACTGATGTGGTTAAAAAGATTTCTATCTCCCATGCAAGCATTTCAATAACAATGAATATTAGATGCAGGACAGTCATTCTTTTAGAACTCTTAGAAAATCCAAAGCAATACAGAGGACTCAGAGTAGCCCATAATTAGCCAACATAATTCTCATCCCCTTTCCATTTTTTTCCAGCTACATAAAGATGTTTTGTTCATTTTTATCACCACTGCTCCCTTCATTTGTGCTCTTTTCATTGAAAATCAGTCGCTGAAAGCTGGATTATAGTCCAGATTCAGGTTTTTACCCTGGTCCCGAACAGCAATCCCTGCCTGTTATGAATTGTATGGAAGTTGTACAATCCAGACAGGAAGTAAAAAAGACAGTAGAGTTGTTAATTAAAAAGAAAGCAAATGAGTGCCTAAGCTCAAAAGCTTTCTAATATCCATTACACCTTTGAACTGTTAATAAGAGGATTGGAGTTCCTGATATCATTTCCCCATTTACAGACCTACAGACATTTACAGATACTGCTTCTTGGCTGAAAGGTGAGAGAACAGCTTTAATGGAACAAAGGAAATGTTCATTCTCTCAATGCAAAGATGCTGTTTTAATCATCTGAGTCTTACTATACAGCCTTAACGAGAATCCCATTAATTCTTAGAATCCCTGGGCACTATCTACAATATGCTCCAATGTAAAAAGCAAAAACCTGCCACCCAGACACCTGAACTACTGCAGGCCATTATGGATTAGGCTTCCGGCACATGTAAACTTGTACAGACAGGGAAATAGTCTGTTTTTTGCTCTAAGTGAGGTGACTTAAGGGGAAATAACCATCCTGAGGTGACAGAAATAATCACATAAGGCTATCTAGAACTGACAAAGAATAAACTTAATGGGCATGTAAAAAGTGAGAATGTGTTTCTCCAAACTGGCACTGACAATGACCTTGGGGCAAAAATCCAAAAGATCTTAGCATGAATTGTGGCACCATCTTTATTATAGTACTCACTTCTCTCTTCTCCCTCCAAAGAATATTCAAGAGAATTCTCTAGCTTTTTCTCTAAATGCACTCTCTGACTGTCCTAGAAATCAGTGACTTGGTTTTATTTGGTGCTCTCCTCTCCTGCTCCCTTCCCCCACACATAAACTCACAAACTCCGTCTTGACCTAAAATCTATCCTAGAAGTGAAAGTATGGAGCTTAATCCACTAAAATCAGTCTGGCTTTGAGCCCCAGAGAAAATGAGATTTCTATAAAAATGTCCCCTTTAAAGAAAGATTTGTTCCTTTCATAGCTCCCTGTGGAAGTTGCCTACTATTAACTCCAAAATTGCTTGGTGATAGGCCAAGGAAGAGGTTTGGAAATAATTAGGAATGAGGAGGCAAACCCCTGTATTTGCGGTGTCTCTTAATGAGGCTAGACCCAATTCATGTTTATAGTGGTTCTCTGCCTTGGTATCTTCACAAGAAGCACATCTTGTTTATTCCTTCACTTGGCTTCTAGAAAAATATGACCATTCTCCACAATGACAATGTCAACAATGTCTCAAGTGAATAGTTCAATATTGCTTCAGCAGTAGCTCCAACATGACCCTATTTCTCCATGTGGCAAAAACAGAAAGGAAACATGGTGGACTGACTTCCTGCACATTGAGTAAAATACAAGCTACTCAGTCTGTTTTTCAAGGCCTTCTGTATGTACCTTTTTAATTTATTCACAAAATACTTTCAGATGCCCTGTATTTCTACCTTGACAAGGTGGTGCAATGGATCACTAGACCTGGACTCAGGAAAATGAGTTCAAATCCAGCCTCAGACCCTTACCAGCTGTGTCACTTAATCTCTGTCTTCCTCAGTTTTCTCAACATTAAAATGAGAATAATAGCATTTGCCTTGCAGGGTTATTCTGAGGATCAAATGAGATAATATCTGTAAAGCATATACATAACAGACTTTTAATAAATACTTATTTTCTGCCTACTTTCTGTTTCCCAGTCTTATCTTGTCCTTTTCCATCTCTGTGGTACACATCTTCCTCCATGATTGGCACGTGTCCCACTACATTTATACCTATAGAAGTTTTAGGATCAGGATAATCTCAGCTTCAGGAGGTAGCAGTACCTTCTGTGTTCTTTACTATATAAATAATACCTGTTTTGTGGTAATGTCTTATGTTCTGTATTGATGTCTTAGACCCATAAGGAAGAACTGATGGTCACTCTTATGGAAGCACATAAACTGAGGTATCCATTTTCCACTTGTATAAAGACAAAAGAGCCTAATTAGTGAGATTGGTGACTTGATAGTAACCCTCGGGGTCATGGAATGGCAGATACCAACATTCTTGGCTAGATTGGGGCATCTGAGCCAGAGAAGTTTGTAACCCCCAAAATGTATCCAGTCTTTCCTATCAGGAAGGAGCCTCTGACACAAAGAATTACATGTAGGTGAATGAACTGAGATCTAGGAAGACAATGTTATTTGTGCAAGGTCATGCAGTGGGGTAGTGGGTTTGGGCAAGGCAACCCCAAGGGAAAGAGTTCAGACCAAAAATTCTTGGGTGGCTTTTAAGAAATACAGTTAGTTGTTCTATAGTCTCCACAGAATCTGTTATAACTGAAGCAATGGAGGGAAGCATTTCTTCCAAGTGAATTTTTTTTTCCTCCCTATTAGAAACTCATAAGCACTCAACCCACATGCTTAACTCCCATCGATATCACCCTGAGTGTCACACATGGATTCAGATCATGATAGTCATCGGAGCAGCTGAGAACAAGTGGTTCTGATTTGTAATTGCAACCTCCTCAGAAGTGAGAACTTCTAGGGCAGCACATCTTATAATCAGAAAATCAGGAAATGCAGACATGGGATGTTCTGCTGTGATGAAGACGAAAATGAAGACCCCACTCAAACTGACAAACCTTTGTTTAAGTGAGAGACTGATGAGTACAGAGCAAATTACCCTCTAGTCCCAGTAAAAGACATTGATTTCAAATACCACCAAGACCTAATCCCTGCTTCTCTTTTCTTCTGTCATAGAGAGTGAAAAGTCAGGAAGGTAGGAGGAGTAAGCAAGGTCAAGGGTAACAAAGAGAGGCTATTTCTGACCCAGGCTTTATTTCCTCTCCAGACCCACTCCAGCTGACTGGGAGAGAGTAGCCAATAAAAAGATACAAGCTAAGAGTTAAGCTTTAAGAATGATACCACTGATAACATAGTAGAATACATACTCACACACACACACACACACACACACACACTTATAGTACCTTATTTTTTCTAATTACATGTAAAGATAGTTTTCAATATTCGCTTTTACAAGATTTTGAATTCCAAATTTTTCTCCCTCCATACTTCCCCTTCCCCCTCACCAAGACAAGCAATCTGATGTAGGTTATACGTATATAGTCATATTAAACATATTTCTACATTAGTCATATTGTGAAAGAGGAATTAGAACAAAAGGAAAAAAACCATGAGAAAGGGAAAAAATAAAAATAGTATGCTTCTATCTACATTCAGAATCCATAGTTCTTTCTCTGGATGTGGTTAGCATTTTCCATCATGAGTCTTTTGGAATTGTCTTACATCATTGTATTGCTGAGAAGAGCTAAGTCTAACAAAGTTGGTCATTGCATGGTGTTGTTGTTACTGTGTACAATGTTCTCCTGGTTCTGCTCACTTCACTCAGCATCAGTTCATATAAGTCATTCCAGGCTTTTTGAAATCTGCTTGCTTACCATTTCTTATAGCACAATAGTATTCCAATATATTTATATACAACAACTTGTTCAGTCATTCCCCAATTGATGGGCATCCCTTCAATTTCCAATTTTTTTGCCACCACAAAAAGAGCTTTGATAAATATTTTTGTACATATGGATCCTTTTCCCTTTTTTATTATTTCTTTGGGATACAGACCTACTAGCAGTATTTCTGGATCAAAAGGTATGCCCAGGTTCATAACCCTTTGGTCATAGTTCCAAACTGCTCTCCAGGATGGTTGGATCCACTCACAACTCCACTAACAAAGCTTTAGGGTTCCAATTTTCCCACACCTTCTCCAACACTTACCATTTTCCAGTTTTGTCATTTTAACCAATCTGATAGGTGTGATGTGGTATTTCAGAGCTGTTTTTAATTTGCATCTCTGTGATCAATGGTGATTTAGAGAATTTTTTCATATGACTATAGATAGCTTTAATTTTCTCCTCTGAAAATTGCCTATTCATATCCTTTGACCATTTTTCAATTGGGCAATGTCTTGTATTCTTATAAATTTGACTCAGTTCTTTATATATTTCAGTAGTGAGGCCTTTTTCAGAGGCACTGGCTATAAAAAAAATGGTTTCCCAGATTTCTGATTTCCTTCTAATCTTAGTCTCATTGGTTTTGTTTGTACAAAACTTTTTTTAATTTAATGTAATAAAAAAGATCCATTCTGTATTTCATAATGTTCTCTATCTCTTGATTGGTCATAAATTCCTCCCTTATCCATAGATTTGACAGGTAAACTATTCCTTGCTTTCCTAATTTCCTTATGGTATCATCCCTTATATCTAAAAAAAATACCTATTTTGACTTTATCTTGGTTTACGTGTGAGATGTTGGTTTATGCCTGGTTTCTGCCATACTGTTTTCCACTTTTCCCAGCATTTTTTTTTCATTAATTCCCTTGATATTCTTGACCTTTTTGTTCTTCTAGATGAATTTTATTATTTTTTTCCAGTCATATCAAACAGTAGTTTGACTAGTATGGCATTGAATAAGTAATTTACTTTAGGTAGAATTGTCATTTTTATTATATTAGCTTGGACTACCCATGAGCAATTTATATTTTTGCAATTCTTGAGATCTGACTTTATTTGTAAGAAAAGTGCTTTGCAGTTGTGTTCATATAGTTCCTGGGTTTGTCTTGGCAGGTTGACTCCTAAATATTTTATATTGTCTACAGTTATTTTCAGTGGAATTTCTCTATCTCTTGCTGCTGGGCTTTGTTGGTAATATATAGAAATGATCATGATTTATGTGGTTTTATTTTATATTCTGCCACTCTGCTAAAGTTGTTAATTGTTTCAAGTAGTTTTTTACTTGATTCTCTAGGATTCTCTAGGCATATCATCATATAATCTGCAAAGAGTAATAGCTTTATTTCTTCATTGCTTGTTCAAATTCCTTTAATTTCTTTTTCTTCTCTTATTGCTAAAGCTAACATTTCTAGTACAATATTGAAGAATAGTGGAGAATAATGAACATCCTTGTTTCATGCTCTGATCTTTTTGGAAATGCTGCTAGCTTATTCCCATTACATATGATGCTTGCTGATGGTTTTAAATAGATACTACTTACCATTTTAAGAAAAATTCTATTTATTCCTATGCTTTCTGGTGTTTTTAATAGGAATGAGTGCTGTATTTTGTCAAAAGCTTTTCCTGAATCTACTGATATAGTCATATAATTTCTATTAGTTTTGTTATGATATGATCAATCATGCTGATAGTTTTCTTGATATTGAACCAGCCCTGCATTCCTGGTATAAATCCCACCTGTTCATAGTGTATTATCCTCATGATAAATTGCTGTGATGTCTTTGCTAATATTTAATTTAAAATTTTGCATCAATATACATTAGGAAAATTGGTCTATAATTTTCTTTCTCTGCTTTGGCTCCTCCTGGTTTAGGTATCAGCACCATATTTGTGTCATAAAAGGGATTTGGCAGGACTTCTTTACCTATTTTCCCAAATAGTTTGTATAGTATTGAAATTAATTGTTCTTCAAATATTTGGTAGAATTTACTTGCAAATCCATCTGGACCTTGGAGATTTTTTTCTTAGAGAGTTCACTGATGACTTGTTCAATTTCTTCTTCTAAAATGGAGTTATTTAATATTTTATTTCCTCTTCAGTTAATCTGGGTAATTTATATTTTTGTAAATATTTATCCATTTCATTTAGTCAGATTTATTATTATTTATTTATTATTTATTATTTATTATTATTATAAGCAAAGTATCCCTAATTATTGCTTTAATTTTCTCCTCTTTGGTGGTGAATTCACCCTTTTCATTTTTTATACGGGTAATTTTTTTTTCTTTCTTATTTTTAAAATCAAATTAACCAAAGGTTTATCTATTTTATTTGTTTTGTCATAAAACCAACTCTTAGTTTTATTTATTAGTTCAATAGTTTTCTTACTTTCAATTTTATTAATCTCTCCTTTGATTTTCAGAATTCCCTACATGCTCTGGTTTGGGTTTTTCTCCTTCCCCCCCTCCCCCCCACAACCCTCTTATTGCAAATGCAACAAAACCATCAAAAATCCAGGACTTAAAAGTTGACTTATTGAACTTTTTCATTCAGCTTCCCTCATTCCCAACCCCAAAAGCATGTACAGAATTAACACTACCTAAAAAAAAAAAAATCCTCATCCTAACCAAGAAACAGGTGGAATCCTCTAAAAACAAGGTCTATAACCTCCAAAGAATAAACATTTCCTTTCCCTTTCTATCTTGTGCTTCTCATTTGACAAGTATTAAAAATCACAAGCCCACAGCCCTCCCCACCAGTGATTAATGGGCTGTGGTCTTTTTGCAAACATAAAGAGCTCTTCCTTCAGGCCATAGTATTTGATAAAGAAATGAATCTTTGAGATTATTAATTCCCTGGGCTGAGTTTTTGTTTAATAACTCTTCTGTCAGTGATAGATCTGAAGAGGCAGGGTATGTACGTATGTGTAAGATGTGCAGGGGAGGGGCATCAAGGGGGAAAGGCAGTTGAGGGAGGGGGTGGATAATTTGATTGTTGCCTCAAGATTTGGCAGGCTGGTGTTACAAAGCAGCTCTTTAGCAATGGCTGAAAACCCAGTGTGACAAATCACTCCCTCCTTCCCCTTCTCCTACATCCATCCCCCCACGACAGAGCTATCTGATTAGGCCCAAACCAGCCAATCAGAGTGCATGATTTGGGAAATATTTCCTCCTTGACATTCAGGGGAACAATTCCTTACTGGGGAAAAAATACATTTAAAAATAAATGGAAAAGCATCAATCAGCTAGGAAAATATATTCTGGGTTTGTTTGTTTTTTTGTATCTCTGGAGGCAAGTGATGTTTTTATTTAAATAGGACTGAAGGCTGAGGTTTGATTTTTACCCAGATATTAAAACAGAGCACAGTAGCATTTGCATAAAAACCGTTACCTTTTCTCCATCGATGGTAGTTTTCATTAAAGTAATACCCTGAATATTTATAGACACAGTGAGATATACCAGCAAATACTCGTTAGGGAGAAAGATACCACATGGTAACAAAAAATTACAAGGCCAATTCTGATGTGATTTGGAGAAAAATACAAAGTCAATTTCATTTCCACTAGGTAGAGAGTTTTCTTCCTTCCTTTCTCTCTCCCTCCCTTCCTTCTTTTCCTCCCTTTTTCATCTCCTTCCTTTCTTCCTTCTTTCCTCCCTCCCTCTTTGTCTCCCTTCCCCTTCCTTAATTTCATCCCAAAATGGAAAGAAATGGTCAAATCAGAAAAGAAGAAATGGAATATATATTGGAATATAATTGGAATATATCACAATCACTCCACCCAGACCTGGGAAGATGACAGATCTAGTGGTAGGTTTTCATCAATGAGATGTTTCAGGAATGGGCAAATTTCAAAACCCTTGCAGTTGAAACAGACTATTCCATAATGATGCAGAGTCAAGGATCCCAGATCCTACTGTGACCTAGGCCTATTAAATGAAGCTTTCAAACATTTATACCAGACCTTCTGCCCCATCCCTCAGGTCCTTCCATTTTCTTACTCATCCCAAAAGACAAAGAAACAGACCATTTGTATTACTCATAGGTCTGTGAACTCAATCCAGAGGGCAAATAACTCATTGAATGAATGAGATGTGTCGTTTCCAGGCTATAAAAATAATTCACTGCTTCACCTTTTCCTAACGGGACCTCATGGCCTAGTGCTTTATTTCTGTACGATGCAGCTGCGAGCCCCATAATCTCAACTAGATCCCATCATTCACTTCACAGGGTAAAAATCCAGGCTTTGCCTATGTCATTATGCTGAAGATGGAGTGCTGGGGCTGCTCTGAATTACATTTGTATTCATTTAAGGCTTGGGGTGGGTTGTTTTTTTCTTTTATGAAAATACTGTACTTCAGCTCTTCAGCAGGGATACCAAAAAGACTTAGCTAAAGTTTTTTTTCTATTTCCATAATGAATAAGATGCAATTCTTTTTCATTCTTAGTTAGTAGAGTGCAATACTTCAATAACAAAATATTTAATCCATGTAATACACACTAACCAGGGCTAGCCGCAGGCAATTTTGTGAGCACTGAAACTGGCAGTTAAGAGACTAGATTTCCAGTACCTGCTCCTCCAAGTAACCAAATGAACTCAGCAGAAAAATCATTTTATTTTCTGCAAGTCAGTGTCTTCATCTATGAAAAGAAGGGATTATATCTCCAAGAACTGAACTTCCATTTCTAATAGTCTACGATTCTCCAAAAATCCTGACGTTGACAGCAAGTTTCTTCAGTTACTTCTCCCACTTCAATTCCATTTAACAAGTACTGATTAAGCCCTGAAGTAAGTGCTGGGGATGGGAAGAATCTCTCCCTACTCCACCCTCCTTTTCTCCCCTCAGTCCTAATTCCTCCATGAAATAATCTTTTCCTTTAAGGAGCTGACTTTCTAGGTGAGAAGATATGGATGAGGGAAGGGCAACAGGTATCTACCTAAATAAAAAGCCATTTCCAGGAGGGCACTAGAAACTGGCAGAAATCAGGAAGGCCCTCTTTTAGGAGGTGGCACTTAAGGTGAGCTTTAAAGGACTCAGTTTCATTCCTGGTCTCCATCTAAGGTTGTTGTGGTGAGGAGGAGGAGGAGGAGGAGGAGGAGGAGGAGGAGGAGGAGGATATTCAGTTGTTTTCAGCCATATTCACCTCTTCATGATCCTCTTTGGGTTTTTTGGGGGGGGAGGGAAAGATGCTGGAGTGGTTTGCCATTTCCTTCTCTAGCTCATTTTATAGATGAGGAAACTGAGGCAAACAGGGTTAAAGACTTGCCCAGAGACATACACCTAATAAGTGTCTGAGGTCATATTTGAACTCATTTCCTGACTCCAGACTCCGCATTCTATCCACTCTGCCTCCTGTGGTTACTCACTGGTTTCCCAACATCCCCCATCGTGTTTCCCACCTTCCAGATGAAGCAAAATGATTTCTGACCTTTACATAAGCACTTCACAAGCATTATCTGATTTGACCCCTATAATCATCCCATGAAGTTCTACAGGTATTCAAGTCATCTTCCTTCTATAGCTAAGAAAACCTAGGCCCTGAGAGGTTAGGTAAGTGGCCTATGGTCACACAGCTCTTCTGATGACAGTGACAAGATTCTAATCAAAGACTCTGCTGACTACAGGTACAGCTGTCTTTAAACTATACCAAGCAGCTGTTTTTCCACATAAACACCAAGGTGTTTCCCAGCTTCCTCACCCCCAAAATAAAATTAACCCATTCTATGCTGTCTCCTCCATCCCCTCAAAGATTCTGTACTCAGCAAGGTGGAAAAAGTTAATCGGCTTAACCCATTGGCACCCATTAATGTGGATTAATTTCTGTCAGCTCTCCCAGGTGAGTTCTCCTCTGCTATAATAATGACTTTCTGTAGATAATGCCTTAACCCAAAGGAATGGTTCTAACAGGAAATTTCAGGCATTGTAGAAGGCTAGTGGAGATGTTTGTGGGTAGGTAAACTTTCTATGCCCTCAAATTTATAACCACCAGATATCCCCTTCTCTGGAACGAGCCTTGCTAAGCATTTAAACACAGTTTCTCAATATTAGTGTTTTAGTCACATAGCTACATTCTTTCTCCCCCTTCATTATTTCCATTCTCACATTCTCTCCTCTCAACTGCACCTCCCCCCCCAACCTCAATCCTACCGCCAGCTCAGTTTTGTTTTTCGGATACCAATCATGCCCCAGCTTCCCTGTCTCCTTTTCCCAGGGCACAGGTGAGGTGTGAAAGATTTGAAAATGCTTGGTTCATGACATTAATCGGAACAAGGGTGTCAGGAAGCTGTCACTGGGGCTACTACTTTATTACATGCAATCGCCATTAAAACACCTGTGCTTGGTAACCAAATCCCTAGCAACGCGGTTACCAATGGCCAATGAGTAGCATCTCTGATGCCAGAACCCAGTGCTTGTTTCAAAAGCTCAGCCAGCTTCTCCTATTTGGATTAATAAACAACACCTCTCTGAGTACACTCCTGTTTAAAGGAAACAATGAGACTGCTGCTCAGCTATGGTGAAGCCTCATGAAACCCAAAAAGGAAATAAAAATCCATCCATGAAGGATGTGGTCAAAAGAACACATAACCTCTTTTACCCACTCGGATAGGTTTTAGTCTTATAAAATGGAGACTATTTCTGCTATTCTTGCCACAGAATGAAGGATGGTTAGAAAAATCATGATTCAAAGTCAAAAATGTGCTTTCTCTCACCTAGAGTTTAGAGTGATACTTCTTGCTCCCTCACCTCCCCCCAAGAATGTCTGAAATCCACAGGTAGAAATCTAAGCTGTGTTTATTAAGCCAAAAGTGGGCATGTTGTATGTACCCACGAAATACTTCATGACTTTTGGTTGTTTTTTTTTTCCTTTTAAAGAAATATGAGTTCCTACACATCTTTCTTGCTGTTCCCTTTGTTGTCAATAAAACATTAAAATTTCACAAAGGCATTTTTCCCCAGGTAAAGTTTCCACCACAGAAAAGGTTTTCACCACCAACACCCTTAAACACATACAAATACACACTCTCCTCACTTCCTTTTCCTGGGCCTCAGAAAGCATAAATGGCATCTAGGAATGCCTGTCACTGCTATTTTTCTGTTGGTCTCAGAATTCTTTAATTTTCTAGTGTTCCTGTAGGGGGAGCACAGTCCTCATGGTTCTGATTTTCCTATTTGATTTTTTTTTTTTTTAATAGATATACTATATGAAAATATACCATCCATTATTTTCTGCCTGGCTTTCTACTACTAAATCCAAAAGAAAAATTCTAAATATCAAAACTGAAACCTAGAACTGTCTAGCAGTCAATGCTTTGCTGATTTCTATAACTTGTATATACTTACACGTGTACATATTGTCTCCTCCAATAGAGAGTAAGCTCTTTGAGGGCAAGAACAGATTCACGTTTGTCTTTATACCCCCAGTACCTACAACCGTGCCTAGAACATAGTAGGTACATAATAGATGCCCATTGATTGATTGGTGATTCTTTACTTTTGAAGCCAAGTGATCACTTATTACTTTACAAGGGATGCATAATGAAGAAATTAGCTTCTTTATTTCATATTACAACATATTGACCACCTATGCCTTTTGGCCTCCTTTGGCCCAGGAATTTGATTTCAAAGATCATGCTTAGATTAAACGGTAGGTGAATTTTTATTGGGTTGAAGTTTGGCCAAGTCAATCTTCATGGAGTGCCACGAATCACCAGTAGGTGGCAGGCCTGCACAACACTAAAGAAGGATTCCCATGCCCAGGTGGTGAACTCAGAGTACCTCTTAAATGGCATCATGACTTTTCTACTTACTAGCAAAAAAAAAAAAAAAAGGCTATGGAACTTTTGTTTTCTTCCTTGGTTGAGGGAGGAGGCAAAGGGAGCGGAGGCACAAAGCCCCCATCCATTGTGTGTTGCCCCATAACCACATCTGGATGTCATAAATCATGAACTATTGGATTCGTGCGTTCTCTGATCCCTCCCACAGCATAAGTCTAAGCAAATGGGAACCAGCATTTTTTGTCTGGCTTTGGCACAGCAACATGCACAAGTAAAAGCAGGGAAATCATTTTAACAGAGGAGAAAATATCAATGGGTTTTATTTAGAAAACCAGGGCCGGGCATGTAACTTTAGAACATAACAAGCTGCTTGTCTCGTCAGCCAATTAGTGCTCAGTCCCTTAACCTGTTCTGATGCTCACTACTGAGACACAGAACTGCGTCAGAGTTACAGGATAACTCCCACTCTACACACAGCCCCTTCTCCTGTCAACCCCCCCACCTTCCCCAAAGTAATTAGCATTTCATTATCTCGGCAAATGCTTGTTATACCAAGAAGCCTTCTGGGGAGGGACTGGGTTATTCCCTTTCATCCTGGAATTACCTCAAGGTATTTCAGCAGACCTGCTCCAAGTCACCTGAGCATATGTAAGCAAGGCCTGGTCAAGCCCTGGACTGTATGTCCATGGAACTCCATGCAAAGTGCCTCCAGACCATTCACACTGGGATCTGTCTAATCTCATTAGATTTCTCATTTTCAGTCTAATATTGTCACAGTGCTATGCACCAGTGCCGCAGATTAGCGGGCTTGCCAGAACGGTGCCCCACTAATGAGCTAATCCAAATAATGCTCAAATCCCAAATCAGATTTAAGACCATTCTAGACAGGGGCTCCATCAAGGCAAAGAAAGAGACAAGGTCAAAACTGCATTGTACAGAGCTGAAATGGGGAAGAAGGCCAACTGGCATGGGAGTAGACCAAACATGGTCTTTCTTTGTTCTTCCTTATGAGATGTGCAGTAAAGCCAGAACCCAGATTTTTCCTCTCGTTGCACAACGTTAACCTTTATTACACAATCGGGAATAATTATCAGAAAAGTGTACATTTGTATGGATTGGTATAAATTTCCCATAGAGAATTAAAACAAATGTGGACACATATACAGATATAATACCCTCAGCAGAACTTATTCTTTCATGAGCTCCAGTTTTCTTTCATTTGTTTTCTGTGGACATTTGACTTTAAGACCTCAATGGCAATAACCTTGACTCCTTTAGTGATGACCCTAGTTTATTTGTTTTGGTTTAGTTTTTTTGGCTTCTGGTTGTTTGTTTATTTTTTTTCCCCACTGAAGAACTCCATTCCAAAAAATTCTAATGGTATATAAGAACAGAGGTCAGGTCAAGACCCTAAGAGAAGGACCAGGAAAACAGAGTCCAATTGCCTACTTGGGTTTCAAGTGTTCTGATCTATTGAAAGGAGCCTCTGACCCCCCAAATGCAGTGTTCCACCACTTTTCTTTATGCATATTAAAAGCATTTCTGCTAACCAACCAAGAGCAAGTTTGTTTTTTGTTCTTGTTTGTTTGGAGATTTTTTTTTCATAGTGGTGGTGTGTTACTACCTCCCAACTGCAGAGGCAATATTCACAGCAATAGGAAAATAAACTGTCTTTAGGGCTCATCAGCAAATATGCAATTGTGCTTTTAATTTCAAAATGGTTCATCTTGCCATCATTCAAAGCAGAAAAAGCACAGTTCATTTTTTAAAAGATGTGACTTCCAGAAAAGCAGGAGTTTTTATAGTCATGTTTGAACCTTATATATAGACAAGCCAATTTGACATGGAAATCTCTACTGAGAAGGAAAATGTTAGAATGTAATTCATAAAACTAGGCAAGCTTATACCTTCTATTCCCTTTACTTCTCCAAATGCCTTCTTTTTTTTTCTTCCCCTTTTTCCTGCTTTTTGATTTGTTTTATCCTGGCTCACATTCCACAGATTGTAAAAATAAGTTCTTTGAAGGCAGTGGCCCATCTCTGTAGCGGCACCTGGCACAACACCTAGAACACAATCACATAATAAATACTTGTTGATTGATTGAAACTAGGATATGGCAGGACCCTCCCTGTAATCTTTAGTAATGTTCCTAAAAGTTGCTCACTAAAGCTGGCCAGTTTAGGATTTATTTATCTCTCCCTGCTCCCTTTTGCATTTTGGTCCAATACTACGTGTCTGGTTCTACTACCTCAACTCTGATACTTACTAGCTGGGTGACCATGGGCAGGTCACTTAATCTCTTCAAGTCTGAGTTTCTTCTTCTGTAAAATACCACTGTACCACCTACCTCAAAAAGTTGTTATGAGGGGGGCGGAGCCAAGATGGCAGCGTAGCAGCAGCAATATATCACAGCTCTCACATAGCCACCCCAAAATACCCATGGAATAGGACTCTGGACCAACCTAGAACTTCAAATCGCACACAAAGATACTTCCCACTAAAGTCAGCTCGGCTACGAGGAACCATATCAGCACTGCCAACTGAAACCAGCCTGGCCTGAAGCCACGGCTGTGCCCCGGGGCGGCCAGGCGGGAGGTGCAGAGAAAGCTCTCAGGTGAGCCCGGATTAGCACCAGCTTCGAGGAGGGGGGATTGTGAAAGAGGGAGATAAGCTTCCGGTGGAAAGGTCTCCCGAGCGGAAAAGCGAAAGGCGGAGGTTTTGCACCCGCCTCTGCGTTGTAGCTTCCCGCCCTCGGCCTGCAAAAAAGCAGGGGGACTGAGCGATTGTTTTCAGACAAGAGCTCTCACATTGAGCGGCCTGGATCCGGATCGTGGTCTTGGGCCTCGGTCTTGATGTCTTCATTATCCAGTCAGCCGGAAGTCTACGGCAGCCGGGAGGACCCCAGCGATTTGGGACAGAGCTTTCCCTTCTGGAAGCAGAGC
>CM053591.1:136542325-136579371 GCA_028646515.1 Pseudochirops corinnae
CTTCTTCCACATCAACAGGGGAGTTCATGCCTTCTCAACAGTGGGACAGAGTTTGCACCTGCCACACTTAGCACTTAGTACTAAGTGCTAAGTATCCTGCTAAACTAATTACTATTACAATCACCCAATGATGTCATCAGTCCTCTTTGAAAATGGACAAACAACATTCCATCACAAGCATATACCATAAGTTGTTCAGCCATTCCCCAAATGAATGAGCATTCCCTCAGTTTCCAATTCTTTGCTACCACAAAAAGAGCTGCTATCAATATTTTTGCACGTGTGATTCTTTTTCCTTTATTGTTTATCTTCTTAGAGTATAGACATAGCAGCAATATTTCTGGGTCAAAGGGTATGCAATTTTATAACTCTTTGGACATAGTTCCAAATTGTTCTCCAGAATGATTAGACTAGTTCACAACTCTACCAACAGTGAATTAGTGTCCCCATTTTCTCCCAGAGCCTCCAGTATTTGTCACTTTCCTTTTTTTAATAATCTTAGTCAATCTGATGAGTGCGAAGTGGTACCTCAGAGTTGTTTTAATTTCTCTAATCATTAGTGACAGAGTATTTTTTTTCATAGGACTATTGATAACTTTGATTTCTTTGAGAACACCTATTTCTGCCATATCATTTGAGACAGCGTGGCACAGTGGGAAAAGTGATGGTTGGAGTTAGCAGACCTGGATTCATGTCCTGCATCTGATTTTTAATACTTGTATGACTGTCAGTATCCTCATCTATAAAATGCGGGGCTTGGACTAGATGACCTCAAGGTCTCTTCCAGCTCTAAATCTATGATCTCATTATATAGAAAGGCAGATTGGCACAGTGGAGAAAGCACACTGACTTTAGCATCAAAGGACCTAGTTTCAAATGCTGCCTCTGCCACTTATATTATTCCTAGGACCATGAATGAATTACATTTTCTCTCTGGGTCTTATCCTCATCTGAAAAAAATGAATGAGTTGGACTAGGTGACCCAGCTCTAAATGTATGATCCATGATTTTATAATCTCATGAATTCTGTTAATTTAAGGTCATTTGGGGGACAATCAGAGTGGCCTTTTGCTATCACAGAATGGAAGAGCATAAGCCACTTCCATAGTCTTTCACTTCTCCACTGACATTCTAGCAGTTCCCTGCCCTTATCAATGAATATACAAGGCCAACCTCTCCTTCCTGATTAGTTAATAAAGTCCTCTCTCAGGTAACCTCCAACCCTTCTGACATTAACTCCACCTTCTGGCTGAGGGAACCACCTCAAGCTCTCACCTTTCCCCAATAAGTTCTTAAAGACAAGAGTAATGGAAGACTGCCTCTGCCTCTGCCACTCGCCCAAGGAGCAGGAAGGCAAATGAATGATCATTGCTCATTGTGAATTATGACACAGGCACATCACCTCACCCCTGGAAGAAAGCAGCACCTGCCAATCCTGCTCAGAGAGCCAAGAGAGAAATGAAAGCCCTGCTACAGCCGATCGGATTCCCTGCTGACTCTAATTACCCAGTCGGGAATTTTACAATCCTTCCTTCCCCCCCCCCCCACACCCTGAGCCCTGAACCCTCTACCCCCCCCCACCCCCATTCTGTCTAACAACTACTATGCAGCCTGCAGACTTTGGCTGGTGCTTTCTTTTGTATGCCTACTGCTGTGGAGTGGATTGGGTTCCTAATGAGTCTTGACACTAATGGAACTGTGAGACAGTGTAATTATGGATTCTCCTCCCATTTGGAGCAGACCTGGCAGGAAATGACCTGAGACCCCACACCCTTCCATCTTGGCATCCCTCCCCTCACAACCCTCCCACCCCCCAAGAATTCCGTTAAAATCCTCTCCAGTGACCAGCTGGTGCACACTCCCTCCCCATTCCCTCCACCCTTGCTTTCTGTGTTGTTTTCTCTCCTCTCCCCTTAGTCATTCTCTAGGTGGCTGAAAATCATATTTTTATGACCTGATGCATGGAGAGGTGGTTGATAATGCTTGATACCTTCTTTAATTCAGGGAAGCTGTGAAGCACGAAGGTGAGATTGGAAATGTCAATTGAGGTCCGTAGTAATTTTTTTTTTTGAAGAAAAAAAAAAAGCCTTTTCCATCTTGCTCTCACAAAGGATTCCAAAGAGGAAGGACCTGAGTGAGGGTACAGTTGTTTTATATTAGATGCTTAACAACGTGTGTAAGTGGAGCTGATTGAAGAAAAAACAACATGTGCTTCTGTAATTTCCATGTTGATTGTTGTACAGGTGTAAGAGACTGAAGCTAACTATTGAACTGTGAGCTAATTATAGTAAGAAACAGATGTTGTCCTCTAATGAGGAGACAGCATCCGCAAGGCACATCTCCGCTAGCTAGGAAGGAGTAAGGCTGTCACCGATGTTCCTTGAGATTGCTTCAATGGTACAAAATATTCCCTTCCGTGCATTGGTCACTGGCCAGTGCCCACAGTCACTCCAGCGGATAAGTAATTTTCTCCTCCCAGTGTCTTGAGAGAAAGAGAGACAGATGATGTCCCAGTTTTATTAACCTCTTAAGTTTCTTTTCGTTTTTGTTCCCCAGGAGTGAACAGTTCTTGTGCACCCAGCTGTTTATCATCAGGCAGACTGCTACTGATCTACCCCTGCAGAGTTCTTGCTGCCTTCCCCCTTTCCTCTCCTACTCTCTGTCTAATAAGAAATTCCCCATTGCTCTCAGCTGTTTATCAGGTGGAGGATGTGTGGCATCCATCTCGGAAATCAAATTATTCTACCCTCATTTTTTGTCTCCTCCCGCCTCCCACCCTCATCCTCATCCCTTCAAAGTCCCTTGAATTCAACCAAACGATTCTTTTCATATTTTCATGTTGAAATGGATAGAGAAACAGACTTGGAACCAGGAAAACCTGAGTTCAAGTCTCATCTCAAGACACATTCGGACCATTTGATTAGACAAGTCACTTGACCTCTTGGTGCACTTGACAACTTTCTAAGACTGTTTAAGTTACAGAGAAGGTGCTGACCAGCTTTGGCAAATGAAGTTTCCTCACAGGGAGTTTCCCATATCAGTAAAATTACACTGATGGTCTTTATGGATTACGTAGTGGAGGGAATCTGGTTGACAAGTAGAAATGAGATTTCACACTCGAGTTTCTCAGATAACTTTAAGATATGGAAGCATGTTTTTCTTAATTATTAAAATTTTACTGAAATTTGATACTCAAGTGTTTATGACTCCATTAAGCTTCATGAAACTCTTGGGGGGGGGGAGGGGAACATAAAAACCAAATTCACAACAAAAAGCAAGGAAAACAAACAGGTGTTCCACTCCATTCTTTAATGCACAAAATGTCCATTTTGGCCAAGCTGAGAGGAGGCAATTTAAAGGGAGCATTTTTTTTCCACAGTGCATAAAGTGTTATTTACTGCGCTATTGAATTAAAAACAAGAGCTCGCTATAGCAACCACGCTAACAAGAGCCACTATTCACAGGCTGCTTTGGAGGCCCAGGGTACAGAAGCCTGTTAAGCACCTTCTTAAAAGCACTTGTCGGCAAACCTGTGGCATATGCGTCTTTTATGGGGCTTACAAGGAGGAGATTGAACAAGAATAGCATTCTCCACAGACTGTGCTATTCTGCCAGGATGCCTGGGCATGACTGCCAGTGCCAGCAGCTACCTCTTTTCTATAGTTTGGGATTAGTAGCCCTTTAATGGCAAATAAAATGCAGAGCAACTGTGGTGGCTCCTGAGAGAAAGAACAAAGGGGCAGAAGGGCTTGTTCCCCCTCATCTCAATCACCACCACATGGCAGTGGAAAGTGACTGTTACTAAGGAACCACTGTAGGGACAGTGGGCATCAGGAAGGTGATGCCATGACTTGCAAGTAAATTGGATCTAAGTGAGGGAGGGCTGTGCAAAGTCACCAACTTACTCTCTCCTCTGGAGTCATCTGAGTCCAGTGGCAAGGTATAAATCAGAGAGACTGGAGATGCCCCCACCATACTATGACACTGAAGACTCAGTGCTACTGCCCTAATGCGAGCAATCTACTGGCCAGAGCATTACCTTCAGTCATTGCTTTCACAGATCTCCTTTCCCATGCTGTATCTCTCAAAGGACAGCTAAGGACTCCTAGGAGAACCATAAGAGATTTCTTCTTTAAAAAAAAAAAAACAATCAAAGGGAGCCTGTGTTCAGTGACATTTTGTATGAGATGAGATCTCTCTCAATTTGAGTCAACTTCCTGTTTCTTTCTCAGCATTCTTTCCCTGTGATCTTTAATTTTTTTTAGAGCACCATTGTCCTGTATAGTATTTCTCTAGTCTGTTTTAAATTGGTTTGTTTTTTTTTTTTAAATCAGGTTTTCCTCTATTTTTCTCTCTTTCTTCCTTAATTGGTACTTGAGGGAACATAGGTATTAATTATAATATGCAATGGGTCAAGATCAAGTGAGGAATAATGGGGTTAGGAAATTTTATCTACCTCAAGAGAGTGACCTACAGACTTTGACTTATTTGAGCAGTCCTCTCAAGATTTCTTACCTATTACAGATGACTGATTCTCTCGGTTGTTTTTACCCTTCCTTCTCCCTAAATGGTGAAATGCTTTGTAAACCTCAAAGTACTAGCTACATATATATGAGCTACTATGAAGTCTACAGGGTGGAAACACTAATGCTGAGTTTCAATGTAAAAACCAGATACTTGTAGCAACCGTTCTTCCTCTTCCTCCGTTATTTTCTACATCTACAAACTGAGGAGATTCAGAGGGTCCCCATCCCTGTAAGCAGACCAAAGATTTGTAATCTTCATTGTGTCATGGATGACTTTGGTAGTCTAGCAGAGTTTACAAACACCTTCTTCTCGGAATAATGTTTTTAAAGGTATGAAATACATAAATTATAAAGGAAACCAACTATATTGAAATAGTTTTATAAAGCAAGATACATATGTACTCACATTTACATAGACATATATATTGTTATATAAAACTATCTATATATATTAAGTTCATGGACCCCAGGTTAAGAACTTCTGGATTAGACCCTCTCTAAGGTCCTTTCCAGCTTCGATATGCTATGACATTGAAGCATCTTGTTTCATCTTTAGGAAGAAGAAAACTATTCAGATGACTGAAAAGTGAGGCTATCTTCCATCTTTCATCTCTAATAAAATCAAGAAGTTGTGACTTCTTCTGACAAATACATGGACCACCTTGATTGATGATGAGTTTGGATAAGAACTAATTTTTAATGACCAGAAGGGGCAAGATGGCAAAAGGGGGGTAGGTGGACAGAAGGTGCCAAGAATCAGACTTTTTAAACTGTAAATTTTAACTTGGCCATTAGCACTCTAAATGCAAAATACTTGCCTATTATGCAACAAGTGGGCATACTAATAGAGGAACTGAGTTATATCAGTTTTAACCTTCTCAATATAAATGAAATCAGAGAAAGGAAGCTGAAGCTAAAGAAAAGAACAATTTACATATTCTCCTTGGAAAGGCAAAAAAGAAAAAAAAAGGAATTGATAGAGTACTTTCTATCATGTACCCAAAGATAACAAGAGACATATCATGGGATATTGAGTAATCTGGTACCATAGTGCTCATGATGAGAATTTGCAAAAAGATCACCATGAAAATAATTGCAACTCATTGGCCATTTTTTTTTTTTGCAAAGAGAGGTAGAGAAATTCTACAAAGAACTCAATAAAACTGAAAACTAAATCCCTCAAAATAAAATTTATTATATTTTAACAAATGAGAAGTTACTCAATACTGATATAAAAGTTAATCCTGAATTTGCCATCTGTCCCTAGAAAGATCACTGACAATAGAGCCAAGATCAAAATGAGTACAAAACTAGGAGACCAAAAAGGGGAAAAGATATAGGGTATAATTGAAATAACTCTATCATGACCTATTTTTAAAGTTACTGATAATGAAAATGAGAGAAGTAACATGGACACTGACTGTCCTAATTTCAAAAGTTAAACCAGTGGTGAACAAATGCTTTAACAAAAAGCCTTAAAAGCATCTTAGTCCACAGTTGTTTTGTTCAATCATCTTGGTAATGTCTGATTCTTTGTGACCCCATTTGAGGTTTTCTTGGCCAAGATACTGGAGTGGTTTTCCATTTCCTTCTCCAGCTCATTTTACAGATGAGGAAACTGAGACAAACAGGATTAAATTACTTGCCTGGGGTCACACAGCTATGAAATGTGTGAGGCCAGATTTGAACTGAGGGAGATGAGTCTTCCTGACTCCAGGTTCATGCTGTATCCACTATACCACATAGCTGCCCCTTAGCTAATTAGCCAGATGGAGAAATGTCAGTCAAAGGCAACAGAATTTCAGAATTATTTGCAAGTCTTATGCAAAGGATGGTGAAAGATGGTGCACAATGATGCCTTATAAAATGGAGAGAAAGAGTGAAGGGTAATACCAATTTAAAGAAAAGTTGGCCAGATATTGAACTAAGCAAAACCATCCTGGGAACATATAAAATTGAAAATGGAAAGGGAATAACAATGAGAAGAAAAATGGAAAAGATCTGCAAAAATAATTTTTCATAACAAACATTTTTCACTATCAGGAATGGTTGAGTCATCACATTCAGGCCATAATGATTCCAGATTTACTTACAGAGGAGGAAAAAATGACATTAAAGAGAACAAAAATGGAGAAAGCAATTGAATGAGACCAATATAAACTGAGAAGATCTGTGTCAAGGGCCACAGAATTGTGAGGTTGTCAAGAGACTAATACATAAGATAACTGTAGGAAGGGAAGATTCTAAATGCTTGGAAAAAAATCCAGATCTTATTAATGCAAAAAAAAAATGACCAAGAAAGAATAAGCTACCAACTTATATGTCCACTTTCCTATGAATATAAAATTTTATGAGAATTATCTATTATCAAGCATTGAAAGACATCGTTGGTGGGTATATTAGTGGGAACAGTTAGGTTTTCACAAGTGATATTGTCTAGTAGGTCTCATATTTACTAACATACAATTGACTAAAAGAGGTAGAGAATATAAAATGCCATTGTGTTTAGTGTTTGTTGATTTGTTTGTTGATTATTTTAAAAATATTCAGTGGAGCAAAATGTTTTCCCGCAAATTATATTACAACAAGATATCTCTAATCCATCCATCAAACAATTTTCAAGATTTCTTGAAAGATACAACAACAATGCCTAACAACTACAAAGATAATATTTTGGTGATGCTTTACCTATAAATGTCAGGCAAAGTATAAAACAAGGAGTGAAATGTTACAAAATGTACCAAAATAGATGACATTATTCTGGTTATATCATATCCCAGAACGTTGCAGAAATGGAAGAGATCTGTAACATTTCCAAAGAGTTGGCCTAATCATCTACAAAGGCAAAAGACAAAAAAAATCTATTAACCAGATTATGACATACAGATATATGATTAATCCATAGAGTTTATCCACAACCATATCTCTATGTAGAAAACAAAATATAAATAACAAATAAGTTGATCCTATAATCTAATAGGTGAAGAAAAGTAGACTTGATTACCTTTTCAAATTTCAAAGTTCCCTTAATGTATCCATGTAGATGGAGGCCCTGGGGTGATTTTATGAGAAGACATGGACAAGAACCATAAAAGAAGAGCAAGCGTGAATGGGTTGCAAGATGCATTACTGGAGGTGGATATACATATTGAGATCATGAGTCCCTTTACAAAGTTGAATGTCCTGCGCTATACTTTTGAATGGGTGTAGTACTGTATTTTTTATCTACTCTATTTTTAAATCTCTATGACGGTGATGTTACCCATTGGCAAGTGGTTCTTTAGCTGAATGAAAGTACTAAATGAAAAAGTTTACCAAAATGACTCTTTCCTGGAATAGTTTTAATATCAATCCACTAATCAAAGAGAATTTATTGAGTGCCTACTCTGTTCCTGGAAACGTGCTAAATGTTGGATATCCAAGTACAAATAATGAAATAATCCTTACTTGCAGGGAGTTTATATTCTAATAGGGAAGACAACAAATATGTACAAAAATATACAGCATCAATATAAAGTTAAATAAAAAATATACAAAGTAATCAAATTCAAAGTAGGTTTGGAGAGAGGGCACTGGCATTTAAGAGGTATTAGGAAAAACTTCCTATAGAAGAGGGCGCCTGATCTTCATCTTAAAAGAAGAGAAGGATTCTATGAGGCCAAGGCAGGGCTATGCTAAAGCCCCCTCAAAGTGGCTTGCATTCCATAAATCTGTCCCATGTGTTCCTCACATGGGTGTGGGCCCTGTGTGTGAATTTGTTGGAGAATTCCTGGTTTATAGAAGAAACAACCTGTTGCTTCTTTTAAAATAGCACATTTTATTAAATGCCTTTGCTTTGGACTAAATCTGTCCACTGACTGACCAATAAATTCAAACATATTGGTAGGAGATCCTGAATTATGATTTGAAGAGGATTCTGACTCATAAAGTACCTAAAAATTTGGGTAGCTTTGGGGAAGAATTAATGAGTGGGTCCCTAGTCACTAAACATAAAAATATACTTTTATTTCCAAATTTACATAGGAAGTAGAATAAATTATTAATAGAAGGTTTAATAGTCTCTTGTTTGACTCCTAGTCCAATATTCTCAGAAAGTCAGAAGCAATAAGAGATCTTAGAATCCATCTAGGCCAGTCTTTCATTTTACAGAGTCAAGGATCTGAGGACCCCAGAAAGTTACTTGCATAAGGTCACATATTTGTAATACTAGGATTTGAATCCATATCTTTTGTCTCCATGTCCAGTGTTCTTTCCCCTATACAACACTACCTCTTTAGCTGAGGGCACAGTATATAGAGGGAGAAAAGGAGGAAGGGAGGGAAGGAAGGAAAGAAGGACAGAAGGAAGGAAGAAAGGAAGGAAGGAAAGAAGGAAGGAAGGAAGGAAGGAAGGAAGGAAGGAAGGAAGGAAGGAAGGAAAGAAAGAAGGAAGGAAGGAATGAGGGAGGGAGAGAGAAAGGAAGGAAAGGAGGGAAGGAAAGAAGAAGAAAAGAGAGAAAGGGATGGAGGGGGAAGGAAGGGAGGGGGAAGGAGAGGACAGAAGAGGAGAGGAGAGCATTTATTAAGTCCCTACTGTGTTACTAGTTATGTGACCCTGGGCAAGTCACTTAACCCTGTTTGCCTCAGTTCCTTATCTTTAAAATGAGCTGGAGATGGCAATGGCAAATCACTCCTCTATCTTTGCCAAGAAAACCCCAAATGGGATCCCAACCAGGTGGATACAACTGAAAAATGACTGAACAGCAACAACTGTGTGCCAAACACTTCATAAATATTATCTCATTTGATTCTCACAACAAACACGGGAGGTAGATGATGTTATTAACCCCATTTCGCTGATGAAGAAATTGAGACCAACAGAAATTAAGTGACTTTGCCCAGGATCATACGACTAGTTAGTGTCTAAGGCTGGATATGAACTCAGGTTCTCTTGACCTCAGGCCCACAGCTCTATCCACTTTGCCACCTGGACACAGTCAGTAGATGTGGTTTGAATCTCACTTCAATCACCTTGCTGTATAATCTTGGGCTTAACCTCCCAGAGCCTTAGATGCCTCCTTAAAATGGGAATAATAATGCTACCAGCCTCATCAGTTTGCTTCAAAGAAAGCCCTTTGTCAACCTTAAAGCACTATGAAAAATGAGTTATTACTGGGTTCTAGACTAACAAGGATTTTTTTCTGTGTTTTTTCTCTTGTTCATCCTTCATTCTCAAATTCTTACCTAGCCATTCGTCATTACTATGATATTATTTTGAGAGAACTAATCATATGTGATAGGCTGGACTTAGAAATTATATGTGGGAGGGCCTTAAAACAATGCTCTAAATTCAAAGCTACCCAAAAAAATTATTCCTTCTTGTTCTTTTAACTAAGACTTTTTTTTAAAAAATCACAGTCCATATTCCTGCCAACAAAAAAGGACTAGTCTTGGCCCCTGTCACATGGGGTACTTTTTTTCACAAAGACTGCCTCATGGCAGTCACTCAGTTACATCAGGGTTTTCAGACAGGTCAGCAAGAAGGCTTTTAATCTGACCTCAGGAAAAGAAAAAAAAAAAAAAAAGGAAGCATTGATTTCACATCTGACCAATCAGGAACTTCAGTCATTGGTGTGAGGGCTTGGATCAAAGCAGCTTTGAAGTCAATGCTCCAGCCCAAATAACAGCTCTGGCAGGATGAATTTCTGCCTCTAAAAAGCCACAGTGACTCCTGTATGTTAAATGGATTTGAAAAATGCAACCAGCAGCGTCCAATACCAAGCCCGATTTCAAAGTGAAGGAGAAAACAAATGGGTGATTGGCTTTGCCAATTGCCCAAGCCCCATGCCCAGTAAGCTCAGCACATTTTCCAGCCTGAGTCTTTGCTTCATTTGCTCAGGCCTTCAGTGCCCAACTTATTAATGATTCTGTTAATGCAAAAGCTACAAATTTCTCTGTATCAATTCAAAAAGATGCTAAGCAAAGTACACGCCTTGGCAGGCAAACCCCCAAACTGCTGTGTGAGCCACATCAATTAGGATGAAATGTGGCATCACATTGCTTCTGGATGTGCACAGCCTCCAGACGAAGGTGACTCCTGTGCCTGTTTTCAAGTTTAAATTACAGAAGAGCGTGGTATGTGCTTAGAAGAGTCTGCCCAGTTTGCTGAGGAAGGATTGCTGGCAACAGACTTTTCTGCTGTGTCTACTCATCATAGTATAAAAAAAAAAACCTAGGGAGACATGAAAAGGAGGGCCCTCCAACTTCCAGAGCAGGCTGCAAATAACCAAGTATCCATCCAAATCTTTCTTCTCCCTTCTTTTCCCCCCTCCTCCCCATCACATTAATTAGTAAGGCTTTCATCTCAATATATTGGCATGAAAATATTGCAGGCTTGTTCACACCCTCATGCAACCAAGTTCTGTTATAGGGATGACACTATTCCTTGTCATCCTCTCCCATGGATCTGTCACTGCTGGGGAATTTGGAAGGTATAGCTCCTGCCTACATGGAAGAAGGCAGCTAGCTCACAGAGGAAACCCTGCAAAGTATGAATGAGGAGCAGCCTTTAGGACGATGACTTCCATGGGAAATGACCTGAAGAAACTAGGTAATGACATTCTGTGCAGGAGTCCTGGAGGGTGTCGAGCTACCCATCAATTCCCAGTCTGGGCTCAAAGAAAACCCTTTCAAGCAGAAAGTAGGGAGTTTTGGAGAAAGACCTTGAAATGGGCTTGAATAAAGGAAAGTAAGGTAGTACCCCTGACTCTTATTCATTTATGTAGGCTCTTAACAGCCACACTGCATACTAATCTCCACTGTTTGTCCTGTCAACAGTGTTGGATTTCTGAAGCTATGGGCCATTCCAGTAACATTGCTTTTTCTTTGTCCTTGTCAGTGGTGGTGGCTGGCAATACTTCCTAACTCATGAGGTGCTACAGGAAAAAAGAAGGAAGCCCAGGACCACTCTTTTTTTTTTAAAGGAGGGTGGTATCCTGGAATTTGACTGAAAAACAAATTTTGTGACCAGCAGCCACAATAAAAAAACATTTCCACCCTCTGGTTTCCTACATTCTATTTTCTTAATGAAATGGGCGGTTGAGCAAATTTCCACATGGAGCAAGTAGGTGTGCAAACGCTATATAAACCCAATCCTCGCAATCCTTGGCATGGATGTATGCTGCTATTATGCCTTCTAAATGTCAGATGTGGAGGCAACCAGCTCCAATTCTGCGAGGTGCCAGACACCTGCTCCCTCTACTCCCAGATTTGCCTTCTGCTGTTCCATCTCCCACGCACAGACCTTTCTCTATACAATTTGATCCTCAGGAGCCAGGAGCAATTTAGGGTTCTGAGAGTGGCTCAAATTCAACATCCCCCCACAAATATCCCCCATCTGCAATCTGTTCTTCCAAACAGAAAGATGAAGAGGGAGACCACCTGCTTTTGATTGGTGGGAAAGCTTTTAGAATATTTGAGATACCCTCTATACTGACCCTAAACACTACCCACTGAAAGATCTGACCCTGAAGAGAAGGAAAAATACATGAGTAAGCAGCCAGAAATGTTCAGAATCCAAATCCTCTTTTTGAAAAAGTCATAGAACTAGAAGATGGAGCCAGATTGGTTAACACTCCATGGAAGGTACTCAATAGGAATGTTTTTATTGATACTGTCAATTCCCTGGGGTATTTTGGATGTATCTTTTTAATACATTGCTGCCTTATAAGTGATTCAGCCATTTTGCACTGAATTTAGTTTGTCATTTCGGTGTAGTTGTCCCTAATATTGAGTAGATCCGTGCATTCTCCAGAACTTCTCTTGTGGAATAATAGGTTTTCTGTGGCCACTTGGATCTACAAAATCCTTGGTGCCCAAAGCAACTTTCAAGCTAAATGTCTCTGAAGTCCTTTCCAGCTCTATAATTCTATGTCTATTCTTTCCAGTAAAAAGGAGAAGTCTGGCCAACCCATTTGTAGAACATAAGCCCAGCAGCAGGTGCTGAAAAATGGTTTGTGATGATGGCCTTGGTGATAAACCACCCATATTATCCAGTCTCCTTATGATCATGCAACGTTATAGCCATTCCTTCTCTCTGGAGGCTTATTCATTCAACAACAAGTTTTGGGGCCAAAGAAGAAAGAAAGAAATAGACAGTGATATCCCAATTGATAGTGAGTCCAGAAATAATTAAGATAATAATAGTATATATTTACAAAGTGCTTTACATACTAATTTGAGACTTAGAGTGAACTCTTAAAGTATGATTATCCTTATTCTATATGTAGCATACTTTGGGTTTCTACAAAGTAAATGACTTTCCTTTCCTAGAGTAAGGTGGGCTGCATCACCACCTCATGGTACTAGGGATACCCCTCTGGGGTTAGGGAAGTCTTTTTCTAATGCTAATGGATAATAGCTTGATTCTTCATTCCAGTATGTTTCTTCCATTATTAACAACTGGTCATTAGCATCCCAGTTTCATTTAACCAATTAACATCAGTTAGTTTTTACAAAGGAATATTTACTTTAAAGACATTTCCCTCCTAATGTTTGGGACCCACTCTCCCCTAGACCTCTTCAGTCTTCCTAGAGAAAAGACTCAATTTTAACAAAGCTTTTATCCCAAGTTCACTTCCAAAAGCACCATGGTAGATGAGTCTACATCTCTGCTAGCCTGGGCTAGGTGGGTTACTCAGGACTTCATTCTTCACCATTTGATTTTGGACAAATCCAGGCATGGACTCTGTTCCCAAACTTCTAGTGGTTTGCTCTCCTGACTTTTTAAAGCCCATATTGTCATAGCTAACCCCAACCTCTTTCACCTAAAGAACACAACAAAACAAAATCAACAGTAGGGCCAAGAATTCTCAGCTTCATATTGACTCTGGTTAGAGAAGGCCAACCACAACTCATCTTCCTCCTCTGGTGTCATCCAGTCTTAGAAAGAGCCATCTCCAAGAACCTGGTTTATGTACCCTGGTTTAGTCAGTCTCCTTGTCATGTGTTTAGAGGGCCAGAACCAGTTGCAAAAGGTCTACACATGGCCAAAATATGGAACTGGGGTGTTTCCGTTACATGTCATCATGCCTTTCTAAGAGCAGGCTCCCTTAGCCTCTTGCACTGGGATTACATCAACCCTCCCCCAACTCCCTTGATTAATATAATTAACGAAACCAAAGCTTAGAGAGGATCTGTGACTTGCTAGTGTTCACAGCTAGTAAGCATCAAAGGCAGTTTCTGAACCCATGTATTTCTAACTCCAATATCAGCACTTTATCCATTATATCATAAGTAGAAAAAAAAAAATCAAGGATTTTCTTCATCTCTAAAATAGGGGGAAAATACTCACCTTTCCCACTTCTTAGGGATATCACAAGAAGTGAGGGAATATATGTGAAAGTGTTTGAGGAAAATGTAACATATAGAATTATTATTGTGAACTCTGTGTCCTGGAAAAATGCCAGATTTATATTAAGCACAGGAAGTGTTGGTGTAGCAAACTGTGCCGTAAGCCCAAGAAACAAAACAAGCATCTTCCTGGATCTGATCTCAGAAATCTGAGACATGTTGGGAGAAAGGAAGAAGAGCAGGGCTGCTTTGTGCAGCCTAAAAGGGGAAGTCCATAATAATTGTAGGAAAAGAGGCTGCTGCCTTGAATACCCGGGATGAGGTAAAATGGTCAAACGAGAAAATCCAGACTTGGTTAATGTCAATCTTCTTCCCTCTCTCCAGCTGCAAACAAACCTGCCATTGGAAGACCAGAAGTCTGCTGGGTCAGTTGCAGAACTAAAACTTCACCCTAGCTCATCCCTCCTTCAGCACCTCCCGCTCAACTCCCAACTTGGTATAAAAGTACCACTGTCCTGACA
Source organism: Pseudochirops corinnae (assembly GCA_028646515.1). Classification (NCBI taxonomy): domain Eukaryota; kingdom Metazoa; phylum Chordata; class Mammalia; order Diprotodontia; family Pseudocheiridae; genus Pseudochirops; species Pseudochirops corinnae. The sequence continues at coordinate 136,556,702 of CM053591.1, forward strand.
GTGGTTGTCATAGCAAAAGAGAAATAAACAATAGCAACAGAGAAAGGACCACATTCCCCATGATGTGATATGGCAACCAGAGCCACCTTTTAGGGAGCCATGGAATGTATGAGTTCAGGGAAAGGATTAATGCATCTTTCTAAAGACACAACACAAACGTAGAGTCAAAAGTCTCAAGGAATCCAGAGACCAAGCAAAGTCAGCTCAAAAGGGACTTATTGTGAAGACTCAAATATTTATTATTGTTCTCTTTGAGTTATTCACTATAGGGGGAAGAGAAGATTAGCACAGTTGATTACCAGGAAGCATAAAATTCTCTAAGTGTAGGTGAAAGAACGTGGGAATATAAGTGTGAAAAGTACCAAAGCTGTGGGATTCTCTGGCTAGTTGGTCAATCATGAGATAAGGATGGATGTGCAGGGGAGGGAAATTCAGAATCTTTCCAATAATATCAACAACAGAAATGTCATCACAGGCAAACTCAACCCTGGCTCGGGGCTGATTAGATACATTCCATCAGCCAGAGCTCTGGGCATTAGCATGTGGCCAAATAAGCTAATTTGATAAAATGGAAAATTGTGATTTGGCTTCCTTGGAATTAGCCAGATTAACAAATGAGGATGTTTTCTAATGATAAATGTTCTCATCTGGGTTTCCAGCAGTCAAGTGAGATGTGGCTTGCTATTTCCCAATAGAGTTTGACAGGAATTTCTAAAGAGGTCTCAAGTATTTTTTTGGGGGGTATTCCTGCCAATACTTAAAAGGTTCAAGGATAGCAATTGATCAGATCTCTTCTTGATAACCAAAGCTATCTTGGCACTCCGATGTTGGATTGAGTCTCATGGAATAAAACTCCATCTACTCCCCTATCCTACTTTCTGAAATCACTGCCTAGACTGAATGGAAAGATCTGCCTGTAAAAATTGCATCAGCCTCACTATAAATGTCCTATGGCTACATAAAAAAGATAACATAATTCCGACCATACCACATATGTGAATTTAAATAAAATCCAGCACCACACTGTGCAAAATAAAAGAGTAATAATGTACATTGTTGTAGTTCTTTACGATTGCTGCTAGGTGGTGTAGTGGATAGAATGCCAGACCTGGACTCAGAAAGACCGGGCTTCAAATTCAGCCTCAGACTCTTACTAGCTGTGTGACCCTGAGTAGGTCATTTAACCCTGTTTGCCTCAGTTTCCTCATCTGTAAAATGAGCTGGAGAAGGAAATGCAAATGACTCCAATATCTTTGCAAAGAAAACCTCAAAAAGGAGTCAAGCAGAGTCAGACACAACTGAACAACAAAAAACTTCAACCCATCTTAGCTTCAGATAACCATTTTAAGATTATAAATTACAGATAAGTGGCCAATCTGCATCGCTGGATGGGAGTGGGAGGCAGAGAGGAGTCTTCACACCAGGAGTTCTGTAAGCCAATGATAAGACCTCACAGAGCTCCACCAAGAATGTCATTGAATAAAGCAACAACATGGTAAGGAGTGTGAATATTATTATTGTCTCCATTCCACAGATAAGCAAAGTGAGACTTGAAGAAACAAAATTCAAGGGCACACAATGATTAAGTGGCTAGGTTCTCCTATGAGCTAGGTCTCAGAAAGATGGAGCTTTGGTCCTCTCAATCCAGGGCTCTTCCAACAGACCCTAAGAAGCCACACTGCTCCATCATCCTCTCCATCTAGAACAAGTACTGATAGGTCCCACAGAGATGTGTGGAAGACAGCCCAGGTGTGCTTGCAGGGGGTACCCAGAAGATTTTGTGTGGGTGTCATCCATTTTGCTAAGGTCACGGAAGAGAACAAATGGCACTCATAGAAGTCACAGCTTAAAAGCCAAGCAGAAGGGAGCCAAGTCCCTCCTAGGATTTGCACCAACAGCAGCAGCATCTGAGGCCTCCTTAAGTCTGAGAAAATGCAATAAAGTTCAGCTGTGTCTCTCCCGCTCCATCCTTAGGCAACAGTCCTTCACTCTGCAGTGGGCAAAAGCCTCTGCTTCCTCCTCAATAAAGACCAGTCACAACAGGGCAAAGCGCCCCCATCCATGGTCCTTGTTTTCAGGGAGGCTTCCTTGCTATCTGCTCCTGTGTTGATTCACAAGCTATTTCCTGTTTTGCTCTGAAGGGCTCTCTCTGGCAAAGGAGCTAAAGAATGCTGTAAGAATGCAATTGGGAAAATAACAAATAACACTAAAAAAAAAAGAATGATGTAAGAAACCTGCCTGGTTGGCTGACTCCAAAACCCTATGATTATTAAAAAAAAAAAAAAGAAGTTAAATAATTGTGCCTTTAGGTCTGTCCATGAAAGGAAAACGCAAGTGTTATTTTTATATCAGCCTTCTTCTTCATATGCTTAAGCAGTCAGTGAGTGTTTGTACTGGGATACAGCATCTCCCTAATTAATATGTAGCCCTTACTCCTGCTATTTATTCATGATCAGCAGGAATAAGGCTCCATCCAGCTCTTTAGAAAGCAAAAATGCTACAAGCTGGGTCGAACATGAAAATGTACAATGTGAAAATATAAGTGAGAAGGTACATGGCATGATAGTTAGTGGGCTTTGGAGTTAGGAAGACCTCGGTTCAAGTCTTACCCCAGACCCATATTAGCTGTGTGACCTCAAGCAAAGCCATTTCATCTCTCATGGCCCAGGTAATTCTCAAAGACAGAAAATTCCAGAAGGTCAAATTCAGATCTGAACGAGGGAGGGAATTTCTATACTAGGAATTCTATATGATAATGAAATCACATTTTGGAACCCCCCTATAGTAAAACAGTAATAAGGATTCAATAGTTTTATATGCATATATATGTATAAGTATATATATATATATATATATGTAGATGACAAAGTAAAAGTTTTGGAAAATTTGCTCTTTCCCTTTTGTGGTAAGCTCCAAAAGGGCAGGCCCCAATTTATCCTACTGCATGCAGTGCTCAGTTTTGACACCTGTGATGAAATGGGGAACCCCTGGATCAACCCTCAAAGCCCCCCCCCCATTTAGGTTTCTGTTACTACATCTCTCAGGTAATACCTTACACCTTGAGGTATCAGAGTGGGAAATTTATCCTCCAGAGACTCTGGGACTATTCCTCCTCCCTTCCCTCCTCCTTTCATGGTTTTGTTCTCTGTCATACCTACAACAATCCATCCTACATAGAGTCCATTCTACTGGGCATCTCCTTCCCTGTAGGGTAAGAGAATCTAACTACAAACTGTAAAAATGAAGTGAGTTCTGAACCAGCATACAATCTCACATTATTCAATTAGCCCAGCACAAATGGAAAGAATTAAACAGTCCCTTTTGGCAGCTCTACTTTATCTCCCATTTCCTTCCTGAAGACAAGTCTCTGTCCTACTCTAAATACTGGGGGCACTGTCCTTCTTTGCTAGACCATGTGTATGACCCTCCAGGTAACCATGTCCAGACAAAACTCACTCTCAGCTTCCTTCTTCCATTGAGAAGCACCTCTTTTATGTGTGAGTACCAGGTCTACCTTTTGACTTCAGATCAAAACTAATCTCCATTTCCTCTCTTTTTTCTTTCTTTTCTTTTGTCCTTAAAAATATTTGTTATATGAGATGACTTTCTGGGAGGGGGAGAAAGAAGGGCACTGGGGGGAAAATATGGTAATGTGAAAAAAGTGATATCAATAAGAACTTAAAAAAATTGATCCCCACAAAACAAGATAGTGTACAAAATCTCTCACAACTCTAGAACTCTATGATTCTGTGAACTGCTGGACCCTTTTGACAGAAACTCCCCAACTAACTTTTCCTAAGCTCTTGATTAGTCTATTCCTGGGTTCCTGCAATGTTTCACTGCTTTTGTTCCTTTATGAACTCCCTCAGAACCCCTAAAAGTTCTTAGCTGGTTCACAATTCAACTACCAAGCATTTGCAGACCACCCAGAGTGCATGTAACTTATGTCAACAAGACAAATTAGCACATTAAACCTTCAATCCATACAGCCTACCCTGGGATGTACCAACATTTTTCTTTCCCTTCCAATATTTACTGAGGTCAAATTACATAGGATGAAAAAGACAGACGGGCTGTTTTCTGCAGGGAGTACTTCTCCAAAAAAATCACAGATCTACCAAAGTTGTTTTTTGTTAAGCACATTTACATATGGAGAAGGTGTGATTACAAGCATTGTCCATGAGCTTTGTTCCAGCATTGAAGGTGCCTCCCTCTACCAAGTGAAAATATCTACAGCAACATGACATCTGAGGATAAAACTATGAGTCATCGTCTAGTCATACACCTGAAGCATGCTGCCCTTGGTTTTGACCTCTAAAACGGCAAGCAAGGCTGGAGAGAACCAGAGTAGAGAGATATAGAAAGGAGAGAGTATATACTACACACAAGGGGAAACCTGAACATCTGTGAAGACCCTCCAGAGAGCCACATGGCCCCAAGAGAAGAGCAACCATGCGGTCACAGAGATGGCAATGACCAGAGGCAGCCTCAGAACACAGTTAAGTTTTCTGATCCAAGTCAGAATCTGCAGGAGCAATTAGGAGTCCTGAACAAGAGTGAGAATTCTGGGACCAAGCTCCCTTGAGTCCTCATAGAGAAAGGAGGAAGAGGAGTTTCTGGGCAATGCCGAGTTCCTGGACCAAACAAAAGCTGCAATCACAAATGATCAAAGTACAAAGCCATTGTGTGGAAGAGTAAATCCAGACGTTGTCCTTCACCAATACTCTTGAGGGCAATGTATTTTCAGGAGAAATGAATCAGTTTCTACTCTAGAGACCACAAGTACTTTCCACTTTCAAACAGACTCTTTCAAGACAATTCTACTAAATTATAGGTCTATTCGAGGGTGGGGAACCTGAGGTCTCAAGGGCCCATGTGACCTCTCTAAGTCCTCAAGTGAGGCCCTTTGTCAAGGTGGATTCAAAGGGCTGCACTTGAGGACCTACAGGGTCACATGGGGCCTCAAGGCCACAGGTTTTCCAGCTCTGAAGGTAAGGCTCATCAGAAGGAGCCTGGCCTTCTAGAAACCCTGAGTAGTTTCCCCTTTGGGAGAGCAAGTCTGGTGATTGCTATATGAACTTTTGGGAAGGGAGGACTCACTGGAGGAAGAGGGGTTGAGTTTCTAACAACCTCAAGTACTTTCTCCTTAACCCTAGGGTAATATTTTATGTTTGGGGTCTGAGGGAATGAGGAAGGGAGCAAGAATTTAAGTACCTATTTGATCCAGGCACTGCACTAAGCATTTTATAAATATTATCTGATTTTTCTGGAGGAATATTTAAGTCCCTGGGGAAGACAGAAAGTTGGGAGAAGGAAGAGAGAAGGAAGGACAGTTGTCTTAACTGTTCATGGGTCTTCTCTGCAGCCTCCAAACTTCTTCTCTAGCCTTTGCTTCTGATTTTGGATCTCCTCCATCTTGCCAGAGCAACCTTCCCCCACCCCCCCCAAGATTGCCCCATTCATGAAGCCTTTTTTTCTCTGATTGGCCAGTTCTTTCCAGATCCTCCATTAAAAAAAAAAAGTTCTCAGTCACAGCTGTTCACTCTTCCATTTCTCTCCAGTTTTCTTTCTCCACTATGTGCCTGATTCAAATACCTTCCCTAGTCTCCTTTCCTCCCCACCTGCTTCCTTTAATGTTTCATCTTCTCCTATTAGAAGCTTCTTGAAGGCAAGGCTTATTTTTTTTTCTTTTTTCTTTTATTTGTATTCTTAGAACTTTGCTTAGTGCCTGGTGCTTAGTAAGTGTTTAATAAATTATTGTTGCCTTGTTGACTGCACTTTGGGTTTGTTTGTTTAAATCAGATTAAATAAAGCTTGTCTTGTGTATATCTGAAACATTGTTTTCCTGCATGGGAGTTGATGGTCCTTTTACCTTTTCTGTAGTGACCTGTTCATGATGTAAATTGTGATGTTTCTTGAGTAAATTCTGGGCAGGAGCAAACCTTGTCAAATTCTATTTTTCCCAGGGTAAATTTTGAGGAGGTCAATGAACAAAATACAATGATTTTTGAGGAAGCTAGGTGGCACAGTGGATAGAGCATCAGGTGGACCCAGAGTCTACCTGAATTTGATCCAGTCTAGGATATTTATTACTTGTGTGACCCTGGGTAAGGCACTCAGTCTCTTTCTGACTCAGTTTCCTCATCTGTAGAATGGGGATAATAAACAGAATCTACCTAATATGTATCTAAAGTTTGTTGTAATGATGAAATGAAATATTTGTATAAAATTTCACAAACCTTAAGGTCCTAGCTATCATCACTATCATCATCAATGACCCCAGGACTAAATTTGGCCCATGTAAATCCAGATTTGCATTCTAGTCCATAAGTTAAATATGTTCAAAACCCATTATTAAAATTTTATCATCTATGTCCCACTAGTCTAGTTTCTCCCATCAATTCATAATGATTTCATGAAGAAAGTATTCATTGTACATCATGTGTGTGGACCCTTAAACATTTTTGGATGACAGCTGCTCATTAACAGAACTATAGATTCTACCATAATTTTCAGAAGTAGCATAAGCTAAGACCACATAATTCTTGGATCTGGGTTTAGGTCCATTCTCTACTATTTATTAGTTTTGATAACTTGGACAAGTCACTTAACTATAAGCCTCAGGTTCTTTACTTGTATAATAGGAATAATAATATGTACCTGCCTTGCAGAGTTGTGGTGAATATCAAGTGAGACAGTGGGAACAGAGGGCTTTGAAAACTGTAAAGTGATCTACAAAGGGAGTGTTTTTATGTGGAATTAAACCTTTCGGACTTAAGATTATGATGACTTGGGCAGTAGTCACCATTTTTCAACTCCTCCTCTCTGAGCACATAGTTGGCCAAGAGATATTAAGGGAACCTCAGCAATGGTTGCAGTAAATTTCACCTAGGTCAAGAGAAACTAAAAACAAAATTTAAAACACAAAACCAGACGTGACATCTTCTGACTGCATCCAATTTCCCCAGTTTAAAAAAAAAATCCTATTTTCTTCTAAAATAATATAATCCTTAACATAGGAAAACAGAGAAACAAAAAGATCTAGAAAGTTTTAGAGACATAATATTCAAGGAGATGACCAGACTTACTGAGCCCTACAGGAGTTTTCTCTAAAAGAATGGAGTATTCCTCCTTTAGTCTTAAAAAACCTTTAAGTTCTAATGCCTTATTAGAATAGATTTGACCTCAGCTAGTTAATGCTGACCACTCCAAATGCAATGGTGTTGTTCAGTCGTTTTCAGTCATGTCCAACTCTTTGGAAGCCCGTTTGGGAATTTCTTGGCAAAAGATATTGGAGTGGTCTGCTATTTCCTTCTCCAACACATTTTAGAGATGAGAAAACAGAGGCAAACAGTTAAGTGACTTGCCCAGGGTCACATAGCTGTCCAAATACAACCCAGTCTCACATCTAGTCCTAGTCAGTGTCAACATTCTTTTTTTTATGAAGAAGACTAAGATTCTCTCCTATTTAGTCAAGGCCCCAGCATGGTCCCTTGCACACACACACACACACAGTAGGCACTTTGTAACAATTTATTGAATGAAATGTTGAACTAGGCAGCCCTTTACTGAAACCCCACATGTTACACAGTTTTTCAGTGGTTAAGTAGCTAAGAGCTAGCAGTTCTATGGAACTTTAAAGTTTATAAAGCACTATACATATGTTATCTCATTTGATCTTCTCACATACACACACACATACACACACACACACAAAACTGTTTAAGAGATAGGTGCTATTATTATCCCCCATTGTACAGATGAGAAAACTGAGGTATAGAGAGGTTAAGTGACTTACCCAGGGTCACACAGCTAGGAAATTTCTGGGGGTGGATTTTAAATCAAGTCATCCTGATTCCATGTCTAATGTTCTCACCCACTGAATCGCCCAGTTGCTTCCAAATTGCTAAATTTTCAAATTTTATTTCTCCCCAAGTCCTTTGAGAGAAAGAACATTATGCCTTATATATCTTTCATGCTCTGAAATGTTCCCTTCGTTCCTCAATAGTGTTCAATATATATTCTTGAATATAAGATTGAGATACTCTTATGAACCTTGAGTGATGAGACTTTCTCCCCAAGAGTATTAGAAAGCCTAAATTAAGAGACATCATCATAACAAAGGGGTTTTATTGGGAAAGGGGAGTAGAAAGGTGAAGCTAGAGAAGAAAATGGAGAAATTTCTGAATTTCTAAATATGGCAATTTTGTGGGGAATTTTAAAATCCTTAATTGCTCATTTACAGTTGACATGTTTTTTGTTTGTTTTTTACAATGACCCAAGGAAGCAAGTGAACACAATTCTCATTCTAGAGAGAAGGAAAAGGATTAAGAAGTTCCCTGAAATTCACAAGGTAAATGAATGTGTGAGTCAAGGTTAGTCCTAGAGTCTAGCCTCTTTCTTAATTCAGTTGTTGTCTCTATCCAGAAAGAAACCCTAAGAATATAATGGAGGATGGGGTGAGATCAGGAAGTTCCAAGGGCATGAGGACAACATAAGAATGCTAGTCCACAAAGAATACTAACATAAAGACATGACATGGAAATATGAGTACTCTTCCAAATAAAATTGTTTTGTTGAATGTTTTCACATGGTGACCACATATAATATATACCAGGGTATTCATACCAGAGACAGCCCTTTGCATGGAAGAGAGTTTATAACATTTAATTAAAATAAAAATTTCAAAATCACCCTATTGTCTTTTGAAGATACATGTAAATCTAGCTCCTAATGAGAATCCATGGATATCTTGGGAGCTTTTGAAAGATATTCATTGTACCCAATTAAATATTGATATTTATAAGGCAGTCTTTTACATCCTATTCTTCTGCATCTCATGTCGAGGAGGTAGCCACATAAAGCACAACTTCTGCCTTATTTAGGAGGCATGTGTTGAGCTGTAGATCATGAAAACAATCTTTGGGGAAAAGGACTACATTTTCAGAGTACTTTAAACATTTTAAGGTATATTCACTTAATGTTGTTTGGGCGATTTTTATTTCAGACTCTCAGAAATTCTGATTGCTTTCTATAAAAAGATCCCTTGGCAAATATATTAGAGGAAAGGAACACTCCAGGAATCAAGTGATAAGCTTTTGTTTGGGTCATTCAGGCAATTTCTATTTAAACTGCAATGATAAAGATGCTGATACAAATTTCAGTCAAAAGGTGGTTGGCCTCCTGTTAAAGTAACCTTTCTTCTTTATGATTTTTTTCCATCTCTTTCTCTATCTCTTTGCTTGATCTCTGTCTCTGCCTCTGTCTCTGTTTCTGCCTCTATATCTGTCTCCCTTCTCCCCTCTCCTCTCCTCTCTCTCTCTCTCTCTCCCCCCCCTTAATTCCTTCCTCCTTCTCTCTTTCTCTCTCTCTCACTCCTCTTGTTTCTCTCTCCAATATCTACCACCCATCCACCCCCGTCTTTGGAAATAAGAATAAGAAGACAACTTGCTGAATTTCAAATGTCCTTCAGTAACTGGAACATTGCATTCTAATGCATTTTGATGAGTCAGATTAGTTATTTGTCACATATGTGGATAATGCAAGGAAATGTATTCAGTCCAGAAAATTAATCCAGGCAGCCAGCCATGGACAGATGACTGAAAGTGACCAAAAGCTGATCTGAACAGAAAGCAAGGAGGGAAAGACCTTTTAAGGCTATTTAGTAACCAAATCCTTTTAATATCAAGTAATAGGTTTAAGAGGGTGAAATCCCCCCCTTTCTAAAAAGAAGGCAGCAATCCTTTGCTTGCTAAAAGGTGGTGATCCTGGAATGAGAGCCCTCTCTATAAATTTTCTCCTTATTTGTATCTATGACACATTCAGATACCACTGACCTGGGGGAAAATGAAGAAAAAAAAAGAAGTGAGACTCTAGCAAGGTGTTAGGCAGAGATTGGGAGAGGATCCTGAGTCACTGACTTGGCTGGCTGGGGATGCCCTACCTCAGGCATGAGCAGGGAGGCTATAAGTCTGGTGCTGAATTTTGCTGAGTTGCTGCTCAGACTTCTCTGAGTGCAGAAAATGACACTGCCTTGCCCAGCCTGCTGAAATGAGATAATGTCACATCCAGAATGAGATCACCAGGTCATAATTGCCTTCTCAATGTGATTTTCCTGGCATGTGGGAGTATCACTGGACAAGAGAGAAAGACTGAGCCTGGACTGAACAATACTCCTGCTTTAATTAAGCCCATAGCCTAGCCACCTTGTGCTCTGATCCCATCAGCTCTCCTAAGCTCAGCAAGGTCATGCTGGGGCAGAGCAGTGTGATGTGCCTTGCATATGCACGATTCACAACTCTAGGCTCACAGCCCAGAGGTGTGGCGTGCCATGCTTCTGAGAGGAAGATTAATGAGGTAGCAATGCTAATATGCTTTGAGTTGAGCTACAACCAGGGTTTATTGCACCTGGGACAATTACCAAGTAGTGGCAAAAAAGAAAAAAATAAAGCAACCCTCAGTTGGAAGGAAGAATGAGAAAGAAGATCTTGAGATGTGGACAGGAGGCTCCTGCTGGAGAAGTCCTTGATGGTGGGATGAAGAGTGGAGGTTCCTAAAGCCCCCAAGGGGGCACTGGAATGATGGGGAGGCAGTAGTAGCCTCAGATGGAATTGTGGTACATTGAATAAAAATAAAGAGATGGTAGAAGCATAAGGAAAGAAGAAAAGAGAATTTTCAAAAACTGTTCATACATATTTGTGTATGTTGTATAACAGAGTTAAAGTCATAGTTATTACATTATTTTCCAAATAAATACACAAAATGAAAGTTATAACCAGTCAGTAGTCAAGTCCACAGACAGGTCTTAACAAGCAAGTATTGGCAGGCAAGCATGTTGTGGGAAGTCCAGACTGTATTGGCAGGAATATGTCCATGTAATGACTTGTTTACAATAAGATATTATATGGTCACATGACTCAATATTTCATCATCAAAATTTCAATGCAGGAAAAAACTCACAAATTTACAATAAATTTTTAAAATAAGATGCATCTTTTTTATAAATATATTTTATATTTTTTTTAATTGACACAAATTTTCAAAAAATGTGTTAGAAAGTTAAAGAAAGTAGATTTCCAGGGGGTTGCTGAATAATTTTTTTTAAAAAAAGGGGGTGTGGTAGACCAAATAAGTTTGGGAACCTCTGGTAAAGGATGAGCTACTAGTTTCCTATTTTAACTTTCTAGCCAGGTACTAACCAAGCTATTATCTAGACACTCAAGAATTCTATGTGCCATCAGCACTATCCTAGTTACATTATGGTGTTAGATTTAAGATTTTTCCAGATCAACAGATATTTGTAATATGCTTTCTGCATCCTTAGGACCATAATAAGCACTAGGCAGATTTAAAATTTAGAAGAGATGTGGTTACTGCCCTCATGGAGTAGCAACCCTGAGATTCATAAGTCCCCTGGGCAAGACCTTGTTCAGTGTCATAAAAAACCCTCTGAATCACTATACAGGAATTTGTCTAAGAAAATGTCCCTTTTATGGGTTAAGAGGAGGAAGGAAAAGAAATATCTTGATCAATATCAAAGCATAGTGAAGAGGGAATCCCAACCCTGTGATGTGGTATAGCAGAGAGAGTTTTGGGGTCAGAGTTCAAATCCTGACTTTGTCACTTACTATCTGTGTGACCCTGGGCAAGTCAGGTAACCTTTCCTAACCTGAATTTTCTCATCTATAAGATGAAGGAACTGAGATAAATGGCCTCTGAGATCCCTTCATATTCTGCTATGATCTTACGTCCCGATGCCTCCCGTATCATTCCTACTCCTGGGAGCCAGGTTTTTATCAATGAATCACATCACTGGAATGGATTCCATTCATTTGTAGGGACAGTCTTGAGTTAGCATCATGCTTTTTGATGCTGGGATGGAAAGCTCATCATAATTCTAGGAAATTCAGGCACAAAGCAAATAAATAGACAAATAGATAATTTGGAATATTGATAGTGATTTGTGAAGTTTTAAGAAGTTGATGAAATGCATGCTTTTTAAAAAAACCATGTAGGTATTCTCAGACAGCTTTGGATCTAGATTAAATTGTTAAAATATTGTGACTCTTCAAGTCATCTGGTATTACATTTTTTTCAGGACTCCATTCTTCATTTCATTCTTTTAAAAACTGAGACAGATAGTTAGGAGGTATGTCATGGGTGCCCCAGTCTTTTCAAGGAATAATTCAAGGAAGAAGTAACATTTGTGAAATGTTAGTAGACACAGATCAAGACAGTTCTAGCCAAATTATAAGTTCCCTGGGATAAGGAATATGGACTGGTCCTCTGATTTCATTGGTCTTTGGAATTCCTGGATAAGAAAACTCTTACCAGTGTAGATCGGTACTTTCTACTGCAATTTACAGTCTTAGAAATATCTTCCCTCTGAGAATAATGCCAATTTACACTGTATATGTATGTGTGTACACATATATGGATATATGGAGGAGAAAGAAAGATTGCTAATGTACATAATTTTTGCTGATTATCTCCTGTATTAGAATGTGAGCTCCTTGAAGAGAGGGAGCAGATTTTTGCCTTTCCTAGCATCCCCAGCACTTAGCACAGCGTCTGGCATATAGTAAGGACTTCATAAATATTTGCTGACTGACTGACTGGTCGAGAGTACTGAGAGGTTGTGATTTGCCCAGGGTCACAGAACAAGCATGTGGCAAGGACAAAACCTGAGTCCAAGTCTTGCTGGCTATCAACTACACTCCCTCTGGACTTTGCTTTTAGGAGTGCTCCAATGGCATAGTAGACTGTCAGCCTGGAGTTAGGAAGATTCATCCTTCTGAGTTCAAATCTGGACTCAGACACGTATAGCTGGGCAAGTCACTTCACCCTGATTGCCTCAGTTTCCTCATCTGTAAAAAGGAGCTGGAGAAGGAAATACTCTGGTATCTCTGCCAAGAAAATCCCAAGTGAGGTCACAAAGAGTCAGACACGACTGAAAATGATTAAACAACAACAAATGGTAAGGAAGCTGCACTCTCCCATACATGTCCTGTCTGCAGAAATCCTAATGAAGAAAGTTGTTAGCAGACTATTTGCTTAGAAATAAAGGACACTATCATAATTAGTGATCACATTTCATTAACTTCCACCTGTTTGAAATAAAGGGAAGATTAAAACATTCCTTCCTGCAGCTTCTCAGGAGAAAAATGAATCTCTAAGTCTCTTATAGTTCAGAATCTATGACTGCACAATGATCTTTTGATTTTGGAAAAAGAGACAGCAATCCCTTATCTTTAACCATTAATATAAAACTGAGGAGGTAGCTGACAATTCAAGAATGAGGCAAGATCTTTCTGAGTATTGCCTAGCTCTAGCCTCTTTATAATATACATATGGTAAGAGATAATGTCATGAATTAGATCTGGCAAATATCTCTGAATATGAGGGGCATAATTCCTTTTTAAAATTGTCTTATTTTTTAATTAACAAAAATTGATTTTATCTCGCTCTCACCCCATCTCCACCACTGGAACATATAAAAGAAAACTGGAAATTATAAGCATAGTCATGCAAAATAAATTCCCTAACCAAAAAACACATGTCAAATTGTGCTCTGAGTCCATCTACTCTCTGTCACGAAGTGGATACCATGTTTCATCATGGGGACTCTGGAATCATGGTCGGTCATTGCATCGACCAAAATCCTTCTGGTTTTCAAAATTGATTTGTTTTTGTAGTATTGCTGTTATTGTAGAAATTGTTATCCTGGTTCTGCTCACTTCACTCTGCATCAGTTTAGACAAGTCATTTCAGGTATCTCTGAAACCATCTATGCATGGAACTGTGCCACTATAAGTGGTTTAAAAAACTTGGAGTGCAGTGGCGTCTCATAGCATGGACATAAGCCTTGGGGAGAAAAGGCAATGAATGTGTATGGCATTTGAAATCTTCCATTTGGAAACAGAGGAAGGTGTCAGAGCCCCAGCACTGGGCACACATACATACAAAAGACTGTCATAAAAAGAGCCTTTATGCCATAGCATGCCTGATAGGTCAATTCAACTGCCTGGACTAGAATTCATATCCATCCTGATTCCATTGTGACTAACTCTTCTCTTTGATTAATTGGCTATGACTCCTGTTTCTTGCACTTGAATTCCACTTAGTAAAAATGACAACTTGACACCTGGTCCTCCACCAGAAAGGTTTCTATGCATAATACAGATTCCAGAAAGACCCTATCATCCCTGGTTTGGTTAATGAGCTTTTCAAATGGAAGCAATGGTTATAGTCGAGTTTCATCAGAAACAAGCCATTCTACCACTGCTGGGCCTACGTACTAAAAGAGAGCTAAAAAAGAGAAAAAGGATCCCTAAGTACAAAAATATTCATAGCAACTCATTTTGATAGTGACAAAAAATTGGAAAATAAGGGCATGCCCATCAATTAGAGAATGACTGAATAAATTAGGGCACGTGAACATAATGAATACTGTCATTTCATAAATACTGATGAAAAGGATAATTTCAATGAAAACTGGGAAGCCTTGTGTGACCTGATGCAGAATGAAATAAGCAGAACCAGGAAAATTTCTAAAATCATCACAGTATGGTAAAGTCAAACAAATTTAATAGACTTAAGAACTCTGACCAATGCAATGACAAACCATGACTTCAGAGACTCCATGATGAAACAGCTCCTGAAAAAGGGAACAGAATGAAACGTGTTATTTGGACATGATCAATGTGGGTAATTGTCTGGCTTAGCTCTTCATTATTTGTTACAAGGATTGTATTTTCCTTTATTTCCTTCTTAATGGGGGGAGGTAGGAGAAAATAAAAGTTTGTTAGGTGAAAAAAATTAATTAAAAAAAGAAGATAATGATTTGGTCCTGTTTCCCCTACAGAAAGGTAGCCACGCATAATATGGCTTCCATGATGACCCCATCATCACTTTTTCAGTTCCTGAGCATCCCAAAAAGGATGCAATGATTACAGATTTGGTATGGCTTAGTTGAGAACAGATTGTTCCAGAATAATCTTTTTTTCCTTCTTTACATGGTCACTAACCTTGTAGATCAGGGAAATGTTATAAATAGAGTATATCAAAATTTTAGCAAAGCATTAGATAATCTCATGTTATTCTTGTAAAAAAATTAGGAAATATAGTCTGAATGATGACATAATTAGATAGATTAATAACAAGTTGCAAGACTGAGAACAATAGAAAAATGGTTCAGTGTCAGCTTGGCAAGAAGACTCCTGTGGATCTGTGTCCAGTCCAGTACTGTTTCACATTTTCATCAATGACTTATATAAAATCATGGGTGTCCTGCTCATCGGATTTACAGATGACACAAAACTGAGAAAGATAGCTAACCCAATGGATGAAAACATGCAATAAATAACCACAGCCATCTGGTGGATCAGCCACAATAATCTTCACCAGCAAAATATAGTAGAAATTATGCTGGATATGGAGTCCTGGGTTCAAATCCTGATCTTGATACTTACTACTTAGGGATAGAGCAAAAGTCATTTTGCTCCTCTGGATCTCAGTTGGTCCATCTATTAAAGGGATTAAACTAAATGGCTTCTGAAGTTCCTTTCATCTCTGTATCCTATGATCCTAAACCATCCACTGACCTAGGGGAGTGCCCCAGGGTAGGAAGATTGAAGAGTTACTCATCTCCCCTTTGGCCTCTCTGGTGGACAGTGATACACTAGGAAGAGAAATGTATGGCAGAGGACCTTTTCAGACCTTGGGGCTATAATTTCCTCGATCTCTCTTCAGCTCTGGTTTTTCTCTTGAAAAAAACAGAATCAGAAACAGAAGAAGACATCTTAATACCCCCCAAATAAAAATGCAGTTAATTTTATAGCCAGTCTTTGTTCTTCAGAAAGAGTCCTTTCTAAAGCTTGTCCCAGGTTCACCTGGAACTGAAGTTTCCCATTCTAAGACATCTGAAATTTATGGCCACCAGATCCAGATGGGTTAACCATGCTAAGGTATTTTATGACACAGCCCTTGAGTTATTGAACAGACGGAATGAATAAAAGGACTAACAAGTACCTAAACCATCTCAACACGCATTTTGACCTTTGTTCTCTGTGAACCAGCTTTCAATAAGTATTGTTAAATCCTTCCCATGAAAAAAAAAGCACTTTTCTATAGCAGGTTTTCTATAAGGTTTAAATAACTGGGTTACATAACAAGGTAGACTTAAATACGGGTATTTGGAGTGTGTGTGCACGCACACACACGTTCATGCTCTTTCATGTAATACTCAAACAGATCTGAACAACTAAACAGCTGTATTCTTAGGTTCAAATGTCCTACTGCTGCTACAGAGTATATTGTACACCCCTAAGCAGACCCCTTTCTCTTCTTATGACTCAGGTTTTTGCACAATAAAATGGACAGAATCACTCTTGTTAGAAAGCGTAAGAGACAGAGGAGGTGTTGGAGTCTAGACAGGGAAAGTGCTTTATATTTTTCCCGTCTAGACCTACACTCTTGAGGCTTAGCTGGAAGCTGGCTGGCATCATTTCTTCTAGTCATTCACTCCTGTGACTGCTCAGCCTCAAAACCTTAAAAGCAATCAACGAGGGCAAAGACTAAAGCTTTCATTACAGTCTCAGAAATGCCCAGGCCTATAGCAGCCCTCCAAAACACAGTCTCTGGCTTGGTTTATTAGTTTCCACTTCTAAAAAAATAAAAGTTTTCTACTGCTCCATCACATGCTATAGTTCCCAGGTCTCCCCTGAAAGGCTTTCTGGCTGATTTATTTATTGGGTGTGACAGGAAGAGAATTAAAAATGCACCAACTCAGTAAAATTATATCCTCATCTTCTCTGAGGCAATGTCACATACCAGCAGCTACAGTGAAATGGAAGTGTGGGGATTGTCTTCGGAATGAACTAACAGAATCCTGGGGGCCATCTCTCATCATCCGGATCTCCATCTTGCCACTGGACCCAGATATCTCCAGAGGAGTGAGGCTGGTGACTTTGCACAGTGCTTCCTCAGTTAAATCCAATCCACTTGCTCATCATGGCATCACCTCCATGATATCATGGTGCTCTTCGAGAATGAAGGACAGATAAAAAAGGAATCCTACAATCAGAGATTGGAGAGCTGGGTAAGACTTTGGAGGTCAGTCCCTAATTTTTGTTTGTTTGTTTTGCGGAGGCAATCAGGGTTAAGTGACTTGCCCAGGATCACACAGCTGGTAAGTGTCTGAGGCCACATTTGAATTCTGGTTCTCTAGACTCCAGGGTTGGTGCTCTATCCACTGCACCACTTAACTGCCCCTCCCTCATTTTATTTATTTTCTTTCAATTAATAAATCTGTTTTCTCTACCTCCCACTTCTTTCCATTAGGAGGAAAAATCCACTTATTTTATAGATGAGGAAACTGAGACCCCAAAAGTTTGACTGATTTGGCCAGAACGACATTGTAAGTATCTGAGATATGAACTGAATAAAGACCTATTTGAATAAATATGTTGAACACATGCTCTCACCCATGATGTGAGGCTCTTCTCCACTCCTTCTTGAGGTTACAGGCTACTCTGACCCATTTGCTAGCCTTCTTAACATCCATGAAGATGGCAAGCTGGTCTATGCCCATTTATCTTTGTTGTTGTTTAATAGAATGTTCATATGCTAGAAAAGTTTAGGGATTTTCTTTTTGTTATTCAATCATTTTTCAGTCCTGTCTGACTCTTCTTGACCCTATTTGGGGTTTTCTTAGCAAAGACACTGGAGTGGTTTGCCATTTCCTTCTCTAGCTCATTTTTACAGATGAGGAAACTGAGGCAAACAGGGCTAAGTGACCTGCCCAGGGTCATACAGTTAGTGTGTCTGAGGCCAGATTTGAACTCATGAAGATGAGTCTTCCTGATTCCAAACACAGTGCTCTATCCACTGAGCCACCTAAGTGACCTAAGACTCATCTTCCTGAGTTCAAATCTGGCCTCACACCCTTACTGGCTGTGTGATCCTGGGCAAGTCATTTCATCCTGTTTGCCTCAGTTTTCTCATCTGTCAAATGAGCTGGAGAAGGAAATGGAAACAACTCCAGTGTCTTCGCCAAGAAAAACCCAAAAATGGGTCACAAAGTGTCTGACATGATTGAAAATGACTAGAAAACAAGAAAAAGATGAGATTTCCTGATTCCAGGCCCAGCGCTCTGTCCATTGTGCCATCTAGGTGCCCTTTGGGATTTTCTAGAATAAGCTAAAGTTTTACTAACTCAGCATCTTCCGTGGGAGAAACAGAGCTGCAGTGGAGTGTGATTGTTCGAGAGCCAAGTCAATGAATGATCTATAGCACATTCAAAGTCTTTACTTTAACTAGGGCTCTGGATTATGATGGCAGGTATGGGATAACATTTCACTAACCATACAAGCAGAGGCAGAGAGGGCAGAGTGGATTTATCCTGGTTTTAATGAATACCCACAAACCAGCCCCAAAGGAGAAATAATTAAATAAACGGCCATTCAATAAACCTGCTATTACTACCCCCCACAGGCAAGCACAGCCCTTAGAAAATATATCTCCTTAAATAAGTACTTATGGAGAACTGATGGAACCAAACAGCCACATTTCCCTGCCTGCCCACCCACCCACCCCTTTCACAGCTTTCTTCAAAAGAGCTGTTTCTGGGGGTTGGGGGGAAACTATAATTGAAAAAGTGAGAACGCAGAGGAAAAAAAGAAGTTGTATAAATCAGAGCTGGAAAGTGAAAAAGGGAATGGAGCATTGGAAGGCTCCTTGGTGATGATGGAGTCCTACTGAGGCCCAGAAAGTTAAACTAACTTGCCCAAGGTCACAAAGGTAGTAAACGACAGAACTGGGATTTAAACCTGCAAGTGACTGATTTTATTTTTTTGGTTCAAAGACATGCTTATGGGTTTCTTTTCTTTTTTTTTTTTTAATTGAAGCTAAGTATAACTGGATTCAGTATGGTGAATTTGGAGTCAGAATGCTTGGGTCTGCTACTTATTACCCGTATGGCCTTGGGTAAATCAATTAACTTCCCTAAGCCTCAGTTTCCATGTTTGTAAAATGAAAGGGTTACAATAGAGGGCCTCTAAGTTCTAAATCTAGAATTCTTTCACAAGGCTGGGCTCATGACTATTATGGATATGTTTTGCATGACTACACATGTATAACCTATATTAAATTGTTTGAGGAGGGGCCGGAGAAGGGGGAAAAGGAGAGAATGTGGAACTCAAAGTTTTAAGAATGAATGGTAAAAATTGTTTTACATGTAACTGGGGAAACATAAAATACTAAACACAAGGCTAAACTCACACTTTAGCTGCTATACCACACTACCTCTTGAAAAAGATGGTAAAGATAGGAAAAAGGTAAAGCGGCGAAATTAAATTATAAAACATGGGGTATGAAAGGAAGAACTGATATAGAGGAAGCGGGTGGGGTAGAGGGCTGGTAATGCTGGAACCTTACTCTCACCTGGGCTGAAGAGGAAACACCATGTATATCTGGAAGGATGAACACGTAGAGAGGTGAGAAAACTGGGGGACCCTGTATCAAACTGCAGACCTCAGAGATCCAATACAGAGGAACCCAGAGATAAACACAAAAACCTCCCTTCCAAACAGTTATCTACTAGGCTGCCCATCCTACAAAAATTTCCCTGGTTTGAATGTGAAATCTTCAGGGTTCAGAGTCCTTGGGGAATTTTATATCTGGTGACAGATCTGCCTCATGGTTAGAGCAGAGGATGGAGGAGCTGACTCTGGTTAAATGATAAATAGGAAAGTTTCATTAGCCTCATGGTGAAGATTCAATAAGTCATAAAATGGGTCATTGAAGCCAAGATAACCTTAAATACTTTTAGCTCAGTACATTTTGAGCACAATTTGTAACTGCGGCTTCTTGGTGACTCTTTTCTTCTATTGGCCAGTTTACTCATTTATTTGGTAAATAGCCTTTATTTATTGTGTGACTTTAGGCAAGTCACTTAACTTGAAACTTTTTTTTTTCAAATCTCCAAAATGGGAGTAATTGTACTTGCAATACCTACTTCAAAGGATTATTGGGAGGAAATTGCTTTGCCAACCTCATGAAGGAGATGAGCATTTATTAAGTACCTACTATGTGCCAGACACTGTGCTTAAATGATTTACAAATTTAATCTCATTTGATCCTTACAATAGCCCTTGGAGATGGTCAGGAAACATTTCTTAAATTCTTACTGCATTCCAGGTACTGTGTTAAGTTCTGGAGATATATACAAGGCAAAAGCCAATAGTCTCAAGGAGCCCACAGTCTCATGCAGGAGATAACATGCAAATAAATAAGGAAAAAAAAAAAAGCTAAATATAGATAAATTAAAAATAAATTAAAAGGGGAAGGCATTAGAATTAAGAGGAGTTGGAAAATACTTCCTGTAGAAGAGGAGATTTTAGTTACAACTTAAAGGAAGGTAAGTACAATTATTATATCCATTTTACAGTGAGGGAAACTGAAATAGGAAGAGTTTAAGTGACTTGTCCAGGGTCATCCAGCCAGTAAGTGTAATAGGTGAGATTTTAAACCTAGGTCCACCTGACTCCAAACCTGGTACTCTATCCACTGAAACTTACTTCTTGTGATTTTTTAGGTTATTATAATAAACATACCTCATTTCTACCTTGCTTCTTTGATGAATCTGTGTGGGGCAGTAGATCTACAGTGTCAGCCTTGGAATTAGAAGGAAGTTGCTATTTACCATGTGATTCATAAAACAAAATAAAACTTAAGCTTCTCTCAAATTTAGGGGTCATGGGGCATTCATACATCTTGACAAGATGTTAATCTGTTTCCAAACAACACATAAGCATTTTTATTACAGAGTGACTGTTACCTGAACAAGGTTTGGAGAAGACCTTTGACTTGTGTTGTCTGTGGCATAGAATTATTTCATCATGACCAGATGACTGGGTTGTGTCTGGGGGGAGGTGAGGGAGAAGGAAATGTGGAGGGTCTAAGCAGGGACACTAACAGTGCCTTCTCTTTTTGTTTTGTTTGGTTCCTAATGATGGGATTTAGCCATGCATCAGCTGAGAAGAGCTGGAACAATGCAATGAGGGGACTCATTGAGGAAGTGGGATGGGAATCTGCAGGTAGCTACTTTCATTCCTGGTAGAGAACTCCCAGGAACAATATCTTGAAAAGAATCTGGTTACAAATGACTGCCTTGTAATCCTAGGTCACTATGCTAGGCTCACTTCTGTGCTGCATGTTTTTAAAGGGCTCAATTTCATAATAATTCTGCCCTTGGAATTGTAAGTTTTAATGACTCCTGTCTATGCCCTTAGTTAGAGAGTAAAAACTCTCTACCAATGGGCTGGGGACAAGGCTATTCTGGAGCTAACTCATACTAGCTCTAGAGAGTCAATGGTTAAATTTTCAGGGTGAGCTTTTCAGTGCTTAAAGCAGTTCCTAGAACCTAGTGAGTTCTTTTTTTTGCCTTTTTTTTTTTTTGGAGGGGGGAAGGCAGGGCAATTGGGGTTAAAAGACTTGTCCAAGGTCACACGGCTAGTAAGTGTGATCAAGTGGCTGAGGCCATATTTGAACTCAGGTCCTCCTGACTCCAGGGCCAGTGCTCTATTCACTGCACCACCTAGTTGCCCCCATAGTAGGCTCTTAATGAATACTGATTGATTGATTGATTGATTGAGTCTTTATGCCTTAGAAATGAGCACATGCTAAAAATCAGGTCTTGATTTATTGTTTAGTTGATTATCTAGAGTTAAGAAAGTGAGGGCAGAGGGGGCGAGTCAAGATGGCAGCATAGAAGCAGAACTCCATGAGCTCCCCCCATAACCACCTCAAATACCTAGAAAATATGACTCTAAACAAATTTTAGAGCTCCAAAACCCACAAAGTGACAGAGAAACAAATCTCCTGCTGAAGGCAGCCTGGCAGGCAGACAGGAAGGATTCATAACAGCACTCTGGGAGCTGAGACCAGCCCCACTATGGTTTTAGACCCAGGGCAGTCAGGATCAGCCATGGCTGGAGCATTAGGGAGAGTGGATCACCAACAACTGTGGTGGTTTCTAGAATTATCAACCCATAAAAGCCAAAGACAAAATGAAAGGTCAGTGGAACTTGGCTGAATTTGGGGAAGACGGAGGAGTGGGTCCTACAATCTGCCCCCAGAGCCAGAAGAGGTAGAAGTCGCGGCCCTACAGCTGCCTCCACGTGGCTGCTTCAGAGCTCCTGGCCTTCAGATTTCTGGGGGCCAAGCAACCATTCAGAGGCTAAGTGTTCTTGCCTTAATCTCCCTGGATCGGGATTGTGGTCTTGGGTGGTGGTCCTGAGGTGCATGACGAGTGAGCCAAAGCGGATGGGGGTTGTAGAGATGGTGGCCTCCTGATAGCTCCAGCAGCTGGGAAAACCTCAGCAATCTGGGACAAAGCTCCCTCCTTGGGAAGCAGAGTTCCACTGTGACACAAAACTAAAAAGTCAAGTAATTGACTGGCAACATGAGCAGGCAAAGGAAGCAAAGTAAGCACAGCAATCCAACTTTAGATTCCTTTTTTGGGGACAAAAAGGATCAAAGCATGGAATGGGAGGAAGAAAACACAGTTAGAACTCTAGCACCAAAAGCTTCCAAGAAAAATATAAACTTATTACAGGCCATAGAGGAGCTTAAGAAGGATTTTGAAAACCAAATAAGAGAAGTAGAGGAAA
>CM053591.1:136579871-136601824 GCA_028646515.1 Pseudochirops corinnae
TCTTGAAAAAGATCCCAAAAAGAAAACTCCTAGGAATGTTATAGCCAGGTTCCGGTGTTCCCAGATCAAGGAGAAAATATTACAAGCTGCCAAGAAGAAACAATTTGAATACTGTGGAAACACAATTAGAATAACCCAGGATCTAGCAGCTTCTACATTAAGGGATTGAAGGGGCTGGAAATTTCTAATTTCTAGGCTAGAAATTGACGAGAGAGATAGCATAGCACTGTGCATAAAGGGTTGGTCTTGGGAGTCTGGAAGATCTGAGCTCAAATCCTCCCTCTGCTAACTTCTGTTTGTGTCTCTTTGGGAAAGTCACTTACCCTCTTAGTGCTAGGCAATACTCTAAGGCTAAAGTGCAAAGAATGTACCAACCAAACACAAATCAAGGGTATTTCTTTATCTGAGAGTTATCTCTTGCAATAAACCCATAGGTTATACCTCTACCTTTATTTTTATTGATGTCTTTTGGTTTTGTTGTCATTATAACAAACCAAACAAGTGGGTCATCTAGTCTCTGCTCAAAGGCCTCCATGAAGGGAAAAACCATTATCTCTGGAGGCAAGTTATTCCATTCTTGGACAGCTCCATTGGGAAGTGTTTCATGACATCAAACCACTCATTGATCTTGGTTCTGACCCCTGGGGTCAAACATCCTTCATCTATAAAACATCTCTTTACATCCTTGAAGTCAACTACTTGGTCCCAAATGTCATTTCTATTTCTGAATATCCCCCTCTCCTCTTCCCCACCCAAAGAGTTATCTCTTGTAGTAAAGGAAAAAAAAAAAAAAGGAAATAAAAGTTGTTCACCAAAAGCAACCAACCCGATAATTACATCTGACAGTATATGTAGCATATGCAATATTCCACACCCTATTCACCCACCTCCTAAAAGAAGAGTGCATTTTCTCTCCTCTTCTCCAGGTGGGGGGGAGGGGAGGCAAGATGAGTCATCATTACACAGTGTTCATTTTCTTTTTTTGTTATAAAAGCATTCTAACCAAGAACGTGAGCATGAAGGATGTTTCTGTAAAGACTATGCCACACATTTTGTGAGATGAGTAGAAAGAGTGAACGTACCTTTTGCCCTGATTTTTCATAAGCAGGTGGTCAAAATAATATGTATTTGAGGAAAATTGCACCTGATGATAAAATGTAGTATGTTTGGAACAACCAGAAAAGAAGCATGAAAGTTGGTGGTGGAAAACTACCATCTTTGAGATAAGACTGTGTAAATTTCAAAATCACGAGGGATTTTCATTAACTATAGCAAGCATTCATTAAAGCCCTTTCTTAGGATCATAGATCTGACAGGCCATCCAGTCCAGTCCTTTCATTCTACAGAGGAAGGAACTGAGACTTTTACCTTTTATACTATTATCTACAATTAGGGGCAGCTAGGTAGCACAGTAGATAGAGACCTGGGCCTAGAGTCAGGAAGACCTGAGTTCAAATCTGACCTCAGACACTTCCTAGTTGCGTGATCCTGGGCAAGTCACTTAACCCTGTTCATCTCAGTTTCCTCATCTGCAAAATGAGCTGGAGAAAGAATAAGCAAAATGAGCTGGCCAAGAGAACCCCAAATGGGGTCATGAAGAGTCGGATGCAAGTGAACAACAACAAAAACCTCTAATTATCTACTCTGTGTGTATACAGACATGTATGTATACATACATGTGTGCATATACATATAGGCATAGATATGTGTGTG
The DNA here is from genome assembly GCA_028646515.1 of Pseudochirops corinnae. Classification (NCBI taxonomy): domain Eukaryota; kingdom Metazoa; phylum Chordata; class Mammalia; order Diprotodontia; family Pseudocheiridae; genus Pseudochirops; species Pseudochirops corinnae. Next base: position 136,581,585 of record CM053591.1, read on the forward strand.
CATGCATGTATATGTATATATATGCACCTTCACTAATGAGGAAAGTACATCATACCATGTAACTTTGGGATTGGGGATGCATGTGTGTATGTATATATGCAGGTGTAGATATACACCTATATATGTGTGTGTATATATATATATATATATATGTACACACACATATATATATATAAACACATACATATATTTATTTGTATATTTATATCTACACATACACACGTGTATATGTAGTATGTGTAGGTACTGTGTGTTTGTGTATGTGTATACAAACATATATGCATATAAATAGCTGTATTTATACTACACTATATGTATCTATATCCCTACCTATATATCTCTATTTACATCTTGCAACTAGTTGTTTACACGTTGTCTTCTCCAATAAAATGCATGCTCCTTGAGGGCAGGGACTACTTTTTACTTGGACTGATTGAGGACCAGGGAGGTTGACAGTCAGTTAAGTAAATCATTCAGAAAACACCTATTTAATAGCCAACTATGTGCCAGGCACAATGCTAAGCACTGGGCACGTGAAGAAGGGAAAAAGATAGCCCCTACTTTCAAGGAGCTCACAATCTAATGAGGGAAATGACATGGAAACGACTATGTACAGCTAAGAATATACAGCATAAATCAGAGATAATGAACAGATAGAAGACACTACAATTAAGGGGGGTTAGGGAAAGACTTCCTGTAGAAAGCAGGCTGTTAGCTAAAACTTGAAGGAAGCTGGGAAAGTCAGGGTAGCAATGAGGAAGTGGGATTTGAACCCAGGACCTTTGATTCCAGAGTAAGGTTAAGTGACTTGCCCAGGGTCATTGTTGCTCATCCTTCATTCTCCATTCTCAAAGAGGACCAATGACATCATAAGGGTGATACCATGACTTTCACATGATTTGGATTTAATTTAAGTAAGGCAGAGCTGAACAAAGTCATCAGCCTCATTCTCTCCTCCAGTCATCAAAGTGCCAAGACAAAGGTCAAGACAACTGGTGATGGACCAGGATGCCTGTAGCTTAAGATAGGAGCTTTAGCCTGTTATGGTAGCGTTGCTGAAAATGGTTGGTTTTGTTTTTTGTTTTTTGTTTTTAAGTTTAGGAGTATCTGAAGCCAGATTTAAACTGAGATCCTCCTGAATCCAGCTCTATTGCTCTATCTGCTAGCTGCCCTTAATAAAACACACACCCAGATTAATAACAATAGTACTGAATCCTACATGAATTGGTAGTTTTTTTTTCAGAGAGTTCTCTGGCAGTACACTGTAGGAGTAATAAAAATAATCATGTCTTTTGACCAATAATCTCACCATTGGGAATATAACCTAGAAAATGATTTTTTAGAAAAGAAGAAAAAATTGCCATCTGTTCAAAGATGCTTATGGCAGCATTACTTGTAATTGTGAAAAATTGGAAACAACCTATGTATCTCCAACAGTTCATCAAACTGTAATATATCAATGTAACAGAATACTACAATCAATTATTTAAGAATGACAACAAGTCAGAATATAAAAAGGAAGATATTTTAAATAACAGGAAGCTAAGAAAACAGAAATAGGAAATGAGGACATCTATGAGTTACACACCTGAGGTGGGGGCAGGGGGATTGCAAGCTGTTGATTTCATCAGTATAGGGACCTCTTTGGTATAAAAGCTCCCTCCACAGATGCAGATCTGCAGCATTCCTCTCTAAGTTATGATCTTAGACAGTAGCCTGGGCAACAGAGAGGTTAAGTGAGTTGACCATGGTCACACAAATAGTACGTGTCTGAGACAAGACTTGGGCTGCAATTTGATGAAGGGAAAAATATTTATACAGATCCATCGGTCAAGGGAAAAAGATCCAGAGGGAGAGAGTAGCTAATAAGTTGTTACAGAAATCTATATATCTCAAGTTTTTTTGAAAAGATTAATTAGTTTAATTGTAATGTAAGTTTAATTGATTTTTCCAATGTGATATCACTTATCTTCTTTCTGGGCCTCACTTTCATAGAATCTAAGAATTGGAAGGTACCTCAGGGTAGGTTGGTAGGTAAAAAGGTAACAAGCACTTACTAAGCCTTTACTACGAGCCAAGCTTCTGCGAAGTGCCAGAAATGCAAAAAAAGAGACAAAAAGGAAAGACAGTCTCTGCCTTTGAGGAGCTCACAGCCTAATCGGGGAAGACAACACATTGATGGGTATGAGATAGGAAAGGGAAGCATGGTGGCAATATCCAAAGCATTAGAAATACAGCTGGGAGGGAAATGAAGGATGCCCAGCTTGATCCCCTCTCCAAAATGAAGACCATATTAGTATTTCATCAGTGGGAAAGGGGGCACATTCCTAGGTAAGAATGCTCTAGTCTCTCAGAGAAGTAGCAGGGTGAGACAGCAATTAAGAAACGATGGGCAAGTCCAGGAGCCATTCAGTCTAACCCCTACCTGAAGAATCCCCCTACTCCATATTTGACATGTGCTCATCCAGCCTTGGTAGGAAGACTACCAGAGAAGGGGGAACCCGATACTTTCAGAGGTAACTCCTTTCTATTCTAGGGGAAAAATGAATTGTTAGGACATTACTTCCCGGCTTTCAAAATAAACTCTGCCCCCTAATAGACTGAATGTAATCACATGGAGCCGATAGTGGTAGGAGTTTGCTGAAGGGTGGAACAGAGCCACGGGAAGTTAGCAGTCAGAGCCTGCTGAACAGTTGTTTCCAAGGGAGACAGATAGGCTTGTGAGTAAATATTGGTCAAATATTGGTTTGTGGGAAGGCTAAAGGATGGTGTGGCTCTCTGCTGCGTTGGGGGCCATTAACTTCTATGTTGCTGTGATGGATTCAGTTTGCTGGTGTTGGGATTTGGTTTTCTGGTGTCTGAATAAATGTTTTGCTTCTGTCTTCTATATGGAGAGTCTGATTTATTTTGCAATTGAGCACCATGCAGGTATATTTATAGTGACTGTGGGCGCTGTGAATATTGCATTGGCATTACAATTATCAATGTCCTTCATAAAATATGATGCCCAGAACTGAAACAATATTCCAAATGAAACTGAACCAGAGCAGAGTACTATAAGGATATCACTTCCCTACTCCTGGGCTCCATTTTTCTCAGTGTAGCCTAAGATTGAATTAGTTTGGGGGCTGCCATATCACATACCTTTTGAGTATGAAATCCATTCAAACCCCCAAAATCTTCTATCCATGTCTGTGCTTGTAAAGCTGATTTTTAAAGAAGGTTAAACCCTTACTTTTATCCTCATTTAATTTCATCTACTTAGATTCTGCCCAATGTTTCAGTCTGCTAAGATCTTTTTGGATCCTAGGCACTGTTATCCAACTTATTAGCTATTCTTCCCACTTTTGGATAATCTGCAGATTTGATAAATATGTTATCAGTGCCTTTGTTTATTCCTTGATTAAACTGGTATGAAGCACATGACCAATCACAGATACCTTGGACACTCTGCTAGATGTCTTCTTCCAAGTCAATATTAAACTTATTATGTCTACTTTGGGTCCAGTCAGTTAGCCAGTTCTGAATCTACCTACTGGCACCAAATGGTATTATCCAGCTTTATTATTTACTTCCTTCATAGGATTGAGATCTAAAAATCATTAGATATTTGCAAAAATCAACTCTAGCTTCAGAAGATAAAGATTTGTCATAGCTTAAAATATGCAATGGATGTAAAGGTAGCATCGGATAATCACAGATTTAGAACTGAAGGCTTCTTGGAGAGGCTTGCCTTTTAACAGATGAGGAAAGTGAGAGCCAGAGAGTTTAAGAATCTTTCTTGACCACAAAGGCACAGACACTGATAAGCATGTCAGAAAGACTTCCAAGAATGATCTGAGCTGTAACAGTATGGTTAGAATCAGTGTTAGTCTACCAAAGAAGGTACTTTGAAGAACATAATTCATGTTGATGTATAAATCCTTTTTATGAAGATTTTATTTTTAATAGATTTTGTTAATATCCCTTTCGTATCTCCTACATTTCTACCCGTATTCCTCTTCTACTCTTCCAAGAGAGCCATTTCTCTTTAACAAAAATAAAAACAAAAGACGAAGAAGAGAAAATTTTCAGGAAAACCAATCAACATACTAAAAACGTCTGACATTATGTGTCTTATTCCATAACCACAGACCCCCACTTATGAAAAAGGAAAGGGAGGTATCTTCTCATATATCTTCTTTGGGACCAAATTTTCTCATTATAATTTTCCAACATTCAGTTTTGTTTGTTTGGTGGTGGTTATTCTTTCTATTTACAGAATTGTAATCCTTGCACATATTGTTTTCCTGATTCTTTTTACTTAACTTTGCATCAATTCATATAAATCTGTCGTCTCTGTATTTATCATACTCATGATTTCATATAGCCTAGTAATTGAATACATAAATTCTAAGAGGTTTGTTTTGGGGCTTTTTAAAGCTAATCTCATCACTTTATTATTATACCCAGAATAACTGTTGAAAATAACTTTAATTACTAATTCACATTTATATAGCATTGTGAGGTTTTCAAAAGACCTTCCCTTACAACAACCTTGTAAGGTACATAGAAAGTTGATGGTGTAATGTCAGCTGTAAACAAAGGGGTAGTGGTCCTCATGGAGTCTAGAAAAATGAGAGTTGGAAAGTACGAATTTTTCAGTGCATCTTTAATGTCATCTAGGGGAAAGTATGCCTTGACCAGCCAACATAAATATCCAGTCTGCTTGGCAAGTGTTTCCCTTTAGTGGAGAAGGGTGACCCACCAGGCTACCACAGCTTGATAAAAACATCCCTGAAGAACATCAGAGCCTCTCTGCTCTGATTCCAAACTTATCAAGCAACCTTCTGTTGTGAATTTAGTTTTTCAAGCAGAGTCCCCTCCTGAGAAGAGAATGCATTCACCAGCCAACAAGAATCACTAGTCATACTGGCAATTATAGTCTTACTGTACATTACGAAATTCACTTCTTTGTACAAATCAGTCTTGTGTGGGTTGGGGGCATGAGCCAATTTTCCCCAAGCCTGGTCATTCTCCAATAAACTGATCATTGAAGTTCCAAACCAGCAGGGCTGAGACACCAACCCCTGAACCTACTGAACTGCAGCCCCCCACTCCATAAGGTCTGACTGAAAGCAGCCTGTCAGCCTCACACACCTCTTCACTCGAGCTACAGAGTGTTTACAAATTCCATTTACACAGAGAGAAAACAGTTGGTAAAAAAGTGTTTTCTAAGCCAAACAAAGCAATGACTAGATTGTGAATTCCCAGCTTATTTTCCCATACCAGACTTGTTAACTTGCTTCCTCTCCCCACCCCTTACCCCCCAAATCTCCCCTTACTCTTCTAAAAAAAAGTAGAGATGTAACCTGTGACCGCTGGCAATTTTCATCTAATTAGCTCTCCTTCCATTTGTAACAGACCTTGAGAGTTCATTTATGCAGTTGTCATCTTCCTGAAGAAATAGCTATTTCCATCATTGGGAAGGGGTTTGTATTAATATGTTTTAATTGCCTTGCAATTAATGTCTAGATATCACAGTTATGGAAAAACTAATGGTAGATTTCATTTAAAACACACCATGCCATTATTAGTCATCTAGGTAACTGGCACATTCAACTACCTTTATTTGAAGGACCCTTCTTGTGAGTTATCTAGGGCTTCTATATTGCAAACTGAAAGACCATCAGAGTTCCTGTCGTTGAGGTGACAGGTGGATTTTCTTCTGGTTTTACTTCTGATTTTCTTTTCCGGTTATGATGGTAACAAACAAATAAGCAAAAATATTACATGGTGGTACAGTCAAATAGCAGAAGTCTGGAAGGGGATGAAATTCCAGAGGGTATCCAGGAAGAGGCCTGAGAACAAGGGTCCTCTCATTTTAGTTGATTTGCCTGTCTGTAATGACGGCAACATCGACAACACACAAGGAAGGGAGCAGATGTGATCCATTGTGCCCAGGGAGTCCTGGCATTTCTGCTCCCATGCAAGCTGCACAAAATCAGTGTATTTAAGCGGCAAAACACTGAAATCATTTAAGAGTACATTCTAAAACTAGCCTGTTAGGACCTGGCAGACACAAAACTTATGAATTTTGTGGATGGCGTGAAGCAGGAAGGGATGGTATAGTCAGTATTTCAAAATATCTGAACAGTCCAGAATTATGGACGGATCTAAGATGAAAGTTAATAGAGAGAAATATAAAGTGCTACTCTGGGGTTTAAAAAATCAGCTTCACCAATACAAGATGAAGATGTGGCTGGACAAGAGCTCATGGAGAAAAGATCTGAGAGATTTTAATGGACTATAAACTCAATATGTCAACAGAATGACAAGGAATTCAGAAAAAGCAAATATGATCCTAAGTCTGCATTGACAGGGGTATATTATTAGATCATAGAACATTTATTAAGCACTTAATATATGCCATTCATATCATAGCTATATAAGCAAGCAAAAACTCCTCTTACCCTCAAGGAGTTTACATTTCAATGGAGGATTTTGTTGCTGTTGTTGTTCAGTTGTTTCAGTTTTGTCTGACCCTTCGTGACCCCATTTGGGGTTTTCTTAGCAAAGATACTGGAATGGTTTGCTGTTTCTTTCTCCAGCTCATTCTACACATAAGGAAACTGAGGCAAACAGGGTTAAGTGACTTGCCCAGAGTCACACAGCTAGTAAGTGTCTGGTGCCAGATTTCAAGTCAGGAAGATGAGTCTTTCTGACTTAAGGTCTGCCATTCTATTCACTGTATCACCTACATGCCCTTTAATGGGGGAAGACAATACATAAATAGGAGCTGTAAGGGAATGGGGGAGGATCAGTGCACATTATGATTGGGAGGTGAGGAGGCAAAGAAGATAGATTGAGTCTTAGTTACAGGGAACATAAGTCAGTCAAGAGTCCAAGGGAATTCCCAAAGCAGACGTTAGTTTCTGGGGTACAGGAGGGAGTGGTAATAATGCCCAGAATGAAGGCAAGGTGATTTTAAAATGGTGAACCTGAAGTAAGATAATGCAGAACTCACCTGTCACAGCTCAAAGTGCTTCTCAAGTTCTTGGAGCAGATGATGGCCCGAGTGGAGGCGGCAGTTGGAGGAAAACAAATAAGGTAGAGGCGTGGTTCCCGAGAGACAAGGCAAAAACACACATATCACAGTCTAGGCTGGTTCCTAGGACAGCAACCAGTGACGTTCATAAGGATGGCAGTACTAATGCCATGCACTCTGCCCTGACCAGACCACATACGGGGCATTATGTTCACTTCGGAGTGCCCCCTTTTAGAGAAGGACGAAGAGAAGGTGAAATGAGCTCAAAGGGAGATAATCAAGATGGCGGCAAATTGGAAATCATTCCATACAAAGAGCAATGGAAGGAACTGCAGATATTTGAACTGGAGAAGAGAAGCCTTGGGTGTGGGTGTGGGTGGGGACACACTAACAAATGTGAAAAGCTTAAATGAAGGAATAGATTAGACCTGTTCTATTTGGCCCCAAGAAATCAGAACTAGGAATGGTGGGCAGAATTTAGAGAGACAGATTTTACTCAATATAAGGGAAAACTTCCTAACAATTAGAGCTGTCCAAAAGTGGAATGGGCTTCCATGGGAGGTGGTAGATTCCCCCTCCCGAAAGGTCTATCTTCAAGCAGAGCTTAGATGATCACTTGTCAATGATGTAGGAAAAGGGATTCTTTGTGGGGTATATGTTGGACAAGATGGCATCCCTTCCATCTTTGAGATTATGTATTTCTGGGACTGAGACAGAGCCAAGGAGGGATCAGATTGTAGTCTATGTGAATATTTTCCCCTTATCTTTCTTCATGTGCTCTATGCATCAGCTGATCCTCTAGAGACAAGACCAAAGACACCTCAGAGTGTTTAATTTGCCTGTGGCCATGCTGACATATTGCACCAGAATCTCAGGACACAGTGACACTGTCAGGAGTCATGTGTGATAATTCTGTGGTCCACACTCAGTAGCAGCTCTATATCTGTTAAGTTCCATTGAAAGAAATCTCTCCATTAGAGGTTAGGACCTACACATGTGACACTTATGACTGTGTACTCTGTGGGAAAAAAAGCAACAGAATTGAAATGAATTAGTGATAATAAAAGGCAAAGATTTCTTTCCTATTCATTTTTCTCCTCTCTTCATATTCTGCAAATTTCTTAAACCATCAAAGTATGATCGGCTAAACAGTAAGTTAGCCTTTAGATCAGCAGTTCTTGGGGGTCGAATGACCCTTTCACAGGGGTCATAGGGGTTGCCTAAGACCATCGGAAAACACATATTTCCAATGGTCTTAGGAACTGAGACAACATTCCTCTATCTGTCTCCAGGCGGGTCTGTCTACATGCGGATACACCCACATATCAGTATTAAAGGGTCGCACTAGGAAGGTTGAGAACCACTGCTTCAGATAATCAATCCACAAGCATTTATTAAACACCTATAAGAAAGTATTTAGAGAAAAAGACAAAAGAAAATAACAGTTCTTGTCCTCAAAGGATTATCCCCTAACTAGGGAAGATAACATGTACACATATATACTGTCATTATATGAAAAAAATAGATTTCATGTGGGGTCAGAGAGAGCACTATCAACTAGAGGCATCAGGAAAATGCTCATGTATAAAGTGGTTGAGCCTTAAAGGAAAGGAGAGATTTTGAGAGCCAAACGTGAGGAAGGAATGCATTCTAGGCATAAGGGAAAGCAGACACTAAAGAATAGAGTTGTGTATGGGAAATGTATGGGAATGTGTATGGGAAATGACAACAATGCCAGTCTATATGGACCTTGGACATGGGGGGCGGGGATATTAATGTGCAGTTAGGATGAAATCAGCATGGTGTAGTGAATAGACATCTGGCTTCAAAGTCAGGAAGATCTATGTTCCAGGCCGACCTTTAACATATTGGCTAACTGACTCTGAGCAAGTCAGATATCCTTGCAGACTTTAGAAAACTAAGATGCTCACTTACATTGGTAGAGCGTTTCTTTACCTGAGAGTTCTTTATACCAGTGAAGTCACAGGTCCACTTACAGTCCCTGTCCCTTTACCAGAGTATAGAAAATATATTAGAGCCAGGTTGTTAAGGTATTCAAATACCAAACAGAGGAATTAATATTTGATCCTGGATCACTAAAGATGATTCAGTAGGAGAGGGGTACAATCAGACAGGCACTTTAAGGAAAATCGTTTAGCACTTGGACGAAGGATGGATTGGAGAAGGAAGAGATGGAGAGGAGGGAAGAGAAGTAAGAGATATGGGGTAGGCAGGTAGAAACGGCAGACCTGGTTACTGAGTGACTAGAGATTTGGTTGAGGGCTATGTGTATTTGCTCGGCTGGCCTGAGACACTGACTTGGTTACTAGATTTGTAGTTGGAAGACCTGGGTTTTCTATTATTGGTGCAACTATTTAACAGCTTTGTAACCTCAAATAATTCACATCACCTCTTTGGTCTCAGTTTCTTCATCTGCAAAATGAGTCTGTTGAATTAACGTTCCCCTTTAGCCAGTGGTGTGCTGGTAGATGTTTAACAACTAGTTCTGCAGAAGAAGGGGGGAAAATGTATCAGAAAGAAAAAAAACGTATACAAGATATACTTTTAAGTTTAATCTGCATTTTCTTCATCACCTTAAGTCAATCAACAAAACAACAGACCAAGTCATGATCTGCAATATTGTCATTATCCAAGGCATAAATGCTTACACTGAAAATTGCACAATCAACTTTCTTGAGCCTATAGGAGTTGGCTCCAGCACATGCTTGCTTTTTGAGCTAGAGTTTATGACTGTGGTATTAGCCCTCTTCAAAACAAAGGTGGTAATCATTATCAAGTTGCAACCCATTTGGTAGTCAGACCACACCGTAAAACACTGACATCATCTCCAACAAGTCAACATATGAAAATTTTACCACCCTTCTACTTCCATAATGCTCCCATTGGACCGAATAATGGCCACGTGGAAAGTCAGTGCATAAACCAGGTGTTATAAACTTAGGAAAGAGTCGGGGGACATCAAGTGGCTTTGCTGCTGACTTCCAGTAGAATTCAAGTCACTTACTCCCTATTCCTCTCATCCCTCATATTTGAAAGAGGACCTGTGGCCACCTCCCTCCCTCCCACTGATGTTATAAGGACTGATAAGTGCTAGTAAAGGACTTTGCAAATACGAAGTGCTCAGTAAGTCATAATGAGCCACTCGAGATGATCTGATTGAAGAGATCTCAAGACCACTGGCCTTTTCCCATTTGATGCAGCACTTGGGTCCCACACTACTCACACACAGGCTCTCATCAAGGAGTTACTGATGCCAATTTTCATCCATGTGGAAGACTCCAGGACAGTACTACCTGAAGGCAGCGTCTAATACTAGCTGACTCCTCCAGGTTCATTCCAGACATATTAACCATTAATTGCATATTGATGGAGCAGAAAAAGATGAATATAGAATGAAGCTAATAACAACACTATTTACATAGTGCTTTCGGCAGTTAGGTAGTAGAGTGGATAGATTTCTGATTCCCAATAAGAAAGACTCATCTTTATGAGTTCAAATCCAGCCTCATACATTTACTAGCTGTATGACCCTGAGCAAGTCACTTAACCCTGTTTGCCTTAGTTTCCTTATCGGTAAAATGAGCTATAAGAGGAAATGGCAAACCACTCCAGTGTCTTTGTCAAGAAAACTCCAAATGGGGTCACAGAGAGTCAGATATGACTGAATGGTAACAACAAATATAATGCTTTAGGGTTTGCAAACTATTTTACACAGATCTCATTTGAACCTCCAACAACCCTGAGAGGTAGGTAGTGTTATTATCCTCATTTCACAGATGGGGAAACCAAGGCAGGCTGTGTTAAGTGACTTGCCCAGGGTCACACAGTTAGTGTGAGGATGAAGTTGGCTTTGGCACAGGGGTGGAGAACTTACGAGCTCCAGGTCCATTTGATCTTCATGGCCCATCCATGGTACTACCTAGCTATTCCCCCTGGATAAAAAAAGAGGACAGTGATCTGCATTGTTCAACTTTCAGCTTTATTTCAAATGTATATTAGCATGAACAATTTTACAAACACCATTTGTCAGGGTTGTTGTACTAAACAACACAAAGATCCCTTTGACCATCCATGGATGCCCTCATGTATAGTAGAGGGCTGAGGGAAACAAAACAGTTGTAGAATTTTTCCATGTGACATAGTGTACCAAAAGTCTGACTTATTTTTTTCATCAGTGTCTATCAATAATTCCTCAATATCGACACAGAAATCACTGATGTACACAATCGTGGCCATCACTATGAAGGCCAATTACTTGAAAAAAGGTGAAAACTTTATGCCACTTTCCAACATGACAGATATAACCTTTAAATACTGAATAAAATGCAGAGATGTTTCACATTATAGAATTTCTGAACATGTTTGTGGGGAATGTTTTGCATATAATGCTGTTCTTTTTATTAAAATGGTGAAACATTAAGAAAGTTCTATTTGTCTCCCTGGAGATCCAAATTTACAACCATAAAGAGGCTTACTGAGGGAAATCAAAAGAATGTTCCTCATGGGAGATTGAAGAATTAAGGTAGTTTATTTGTTTGTTTTTCCTTTTGGAGACAGCAATATATGATGGATAGAGATCTGGGTAAGGAATACTTGGTTTTAGATTCCACTTCTGGCTCCCATAAGCAATGTGATCAGGAAACGTAGATTAATGTCCATGTACCTTGGACATCTACTTAAGACTTATCTAATAAGTCATAGGTCAATCAGTGCTGTTGGAAGGAGTCCCTATAAAGCTAAATGACCATATGCATCTCTGGAATAAAAGATGATCCACTAGAATTTAAAAGACCTATAACAATTCTATTTTTATTTCTTTTCAGAGGGGAATTTTAGAAAATGCATCTGTTCCTGCAGAAAGTAGGAATCACCAGAGGAATTAGGATCATATGAATTATTTTTGGACTCTTATGAGTCCTTTATGTGTTTTATGTCTTGTTTGTGAATTCTGGTGAGTCCTTTTTCTGTGTTTTCACATTTCTGTAGGGTGAAATAAAAGTTATCCTATGTCTGGTATATGTATTGTTACTTTAGGTGCTTGTAAAGGATCTATGGGAACTTTTTAACCTTTTAAGTGGGAAACAGTTACATTTAGAGATTTCCAAGAATAAAATCTGGGTGGGAACATCAGTCAAAGCAAAAGCAATTTGGGGTTCTGACCTCCAAGAATGAGAGGGGTACATATGAGCCAAGAACTTGGAGTCCTGAGTGACGTTTTTGATAGCAAAGTAAGAAAAGCACAGCTCCTTTAAGCATTTACAGTGTTTTCTGTGTAGTTGTGTGGAGACAGAGGAAGGGACTACCTGAGATGGCAGGGTTTTTTCCAGCTTTATGATTCAACATTCTTACTCATCTCTCAGTTAGGAAACACAAGCATCAAGGTGCTTGACTCAATGACTGCCATTTAATGCTGGAAAAAGGGCATAAATTATACTCAGGCACTTATTGACTTGAAGCATTACTTTATTCACTATTACCATAGTGGGCTAAGTAAGACATCAAGCCTTTCCCCAGACATAAACTTTAAATATATCAATTCAACGTAACAAGCATGTGCCAGTCACCAGTGATACCGAGACAAGAGGATATAGGCCCTGCCCACAACATTTAACACACTCACGGGGAGAATGTTGTTTAATACGGAAGTTTATGCAATAACTCGTATTCTTATAGTATTTTAAAGTGTGCAAGCCAATCAGTTAACAAGCGTTTATTAAGAACTTTCTTTCTGTCAGGTGCTGTGCTAAGCGAGAAACAAAACCAGGGTCCCTGTCCTCAAAGGGCTCACATTCTCATGAGAGAAGACAACATGGAAAAAACAGACGATATACACAGAGCAGGTGGAAAATAATCACTGTGGGAAGCCTTCTGCAGAAGGGAAGATTTGAACTAAATCTTGATGGGAGCCAGAAAAGCTTGCCCATCTAAGTCTAACAACAACACTGTGAATTAAGTATCTCAAATGGCATTATTTAATCTTTATAAATTAAGGAAGGATGGAAACTAGTGCCTACTATGTATGCCAGGCCCTTTGTGCTTTACAAATGTCATCTCTCTAATCCTCACAACAATCCTAGGAGGGAGGTCCTATTAATTATCCCCATTTTATAGCTTAGGAAACTGATGCAAAGGTTAAGTGACTTGCCCAGGGTCACACTGCAAGTAACTGAAGTCAAATTTGACCACAAGTCTTCTTAACTCTAGGCTAAGCTCTTTATCCACTGTTCCATTTAGCTGCCAAATACATATCTACATGTGTGCATTTCACTTAAAATACACTTTTCCCGTCCCTACCTCTCAAAATCCTACCCATCCTTTAAGGTCTTTATCAGTGGTTTGAAACCTTCCTAATGCCGTGACCATCTAATATAGTTCCTCATGTTGTGGTGACCCCCAACCATAAAATTATTTTCGTTGCTACTTCATAACTTATTTTGCTTCTGTTATGAATCGTAATGTAAATATCTGATATGCAGAATGTATTTTCATTGTTACAAATTGAACATAACCCAGAGGTTGAGAACCGCTGCTCTAGATTAAACTCTATCTCTTCCATTAAACTCTATCCTTTCCTGATAGCTGAGATTCATTCATTCCTCCCTCTTTTGAACCCTCATTACATTGTTTGTACCTCTCTTGTGGGTTTTTTCATGTTCAACCTTGTTTTTTAAATATTTGACCCTGACATAGATGTAACTCCAATAAGCATTCACATACACAGTACAATATCTTGCACATTAGAGGAACTTAGTAATGTTTGTAGAATGAATTCATATGCAAATAGATCCACATATACCAGATAACCATAATTTTTCATAGAAAAACTACCTGATTCTGAAATTCCCCCTACATTTCATTAGCTAAATCTCAATATTTTAAATATATTCCATGGCATAGGTTTTTTTGGTCTCCCCCAGTGGTCAGTGCTCTCCCTCAAGTCCCCAAATTACTTGTATTTACTCTGTGTAAATTTTGTATTTACACTTACATGTGTACGTGGTATTTCACCTCAGTAGCACATAAGCTCCTTAACAGAAAGAATGCCTTCATTCTTCAGTGTGTCTCCAGTGTGTAACCGAGTGCTTGGCACACGACACTCAATGGATTGCATTCACATGATGGCAAAACATCTTGTTGACAAGTGAAGTAATCCAGCAACTGATTATTTAGTCTATATGATACTCCAAACTGTGTATCTGCATAGACTGGATGTTTTGAAAATAACGTAGACACAGAATGCAGAAGGGTTGTTGTTGGTTTTGGAGGGGTTTTTTTAGTGAGTTTTTCATAAATGGTCACGGCTCTAAGGGCAAAGGAACTGAGAAGATAGAACTATGAATAAAGGGGTGGAGGGAGCAAAATGATTAAGACTTATTCTGTATAATTTTCTTATTGATCCTGTTTACAATCAACCCATTTTGTCCAATAACTGCCTAACTCATGGTTCTCTGTCTCTGAACCTAGTTCGTAATTCAGCTGACCTGTAATGAGTTAAATTCAGAGAAATCCAGTTCTTTTGCTAATTATCGATTAATTCTCGCCTCAAGGAATTTCACTAACCTTGCGGAACTCTTGGACACCAAGGAGTCTGGTCTAGACTCTTTATACCGCCAAACCGTCAGTTAAGTTTGGCTGGTTGGCCGTCCAAAAAGTCTGGTTCGTTGTCTTCTGACCTGGTAGCTAGACTCAAATAATGAACACTTCTTAGTGGGGGGAGGGGAGGATGAATGAGAGAGGGGGCCTGGGGGAGTTTTTGCTAGCACCTCAATACCAAACTTCCAAGCAATCATATTGTTCACTGTTATAAGAAACAACCGCCTTGCCAAGAACTCCGGGAAGCCTCTGGTGAGTTAGGAAGGACTTTTATTTCACGTTCTCTTACGAGCAATTCCTTATTGAGAGGAATACACAGCTTTTTATTCTCTATTCCCAATTCGCATTTCCCTCCCCCGTTTCCCCATTGGCTAGGTACCGCAGGGTTTACAGCCTATCCAGAATGCCTAAACTCCCCATGTGATTCTCCACCCCTGTTTACATCTCCCATTACCCTCCCCCTTCCCCTCATTTTCTTTATAATTTCCAGCTGCTCCTAAGCACCTGCATCTTGTTTAGCCACTTGGCTTGCATAAAGCAAAAGCAACAACATCCTCCCCTCCCCAACTGTGCCTTACTTTTGTAACCAATCACGTTCTCAACCCCATGATGTATCTATCCTGTTCTATTCTTTGCTCTGTACCCCCCCCCAAAATATATAAAAGAAAACTGTCTCCCTCATTTGAGATCTTAGTTTACTGGTGAAGCAGAGATTTTACTTATTAGTACATTCATGCTTTACCAATAAATTCATCATGCTCAGAATTTTGTGCCTTAGTTTACCTTATCTCAACTATTACAGGAACTGGGAGGGGGACAGATTTGCAAGGAAGCAAACCTCTTTTGGTATAAGGAAAGATTTCCAAGTTAAACCTATTCCCAAATGGAATAAATTGTCTTCAGAGGTGCTGGATTATCCTTCACTGGAGGTCATAAAATCATAGAGCTAGAGTTGGACAGAATCTCAGAGACCATGTAGTCTAAACCCCTCACCTTACAATGAAGGAAGCTGAAGCCAACAGAGGTTAAGTGACTTGTTCAAGGTGGTGAGTGGATGGAGGAATGTGAACTCCTTATCTTTATTGTATAAAAAATTCAAACAAACTTCAAGCAAAGGCTAAATGACAACTTTTCAAGTATGTAGCAGAGGCAATGTTTGCTCAACTATGGGTTCATAGAATCACAGATTTAGGACTTAAAGGGATGTCAGAGGTCATCTCTTTCATATATACACACATATATGGACAAGTTGCCTCCACATCTTGATTGTAAATTCCCTGAGGTGAAATACTGATTTACTTTCATCTTTTAATCTCAGTACCTACTGAGGAAGGAATATATATATGTACACATATATACATATATATATAAAAAATTAGGTGCTTAATAGTTATATAGTAGGTGCTTAATAAATGTTTTTCAGGTAATTATCTGGAGGATTATCTGATCTGATTATAGCTGTGCATACTCCAATAGTCTAAAAAATGGGGGGAAAATGATAATAGGATCCCCAAATAAGAGAAAAACTAAATTGAAAGGAAACCCTTTATTTTTATCAACTCTAATTCACATTTCAATTCAGTTATACTCTTTGAGAATTCACAGGGCAAATATGATTGTTGATTTATGGATCTAGTCCAATGTCCACCTTTTACAGGTATGATGATCATAGAAGTTATAGGTGTCTTTCCCATGGTCAGTGGCACAGTAAGTAATAGAGTCTTGATTGAAACCCAAGTGCTCTGGCAAAGGAAGCACCTTTAAAAAAAAATTAGGCTAAGTGAATTTTCCTGTTATTTCTTGATTTTTATCAAGTCATTAAAAAGCACAACTATGTAATGTGGTTTATTGGAGTATTTTACAGATAGAAGGACACATTTCTCCCATTTACATGTTCTATTTTTCAGCAATGAGAACAGTATTCACAAGAGCCACAAACTAGGAACACCAACAATGCATTCTAGGACCCGTTTCTCTATTACAGTAGAAACAATTCAGCATCTCTGAACACCAAGAACACTGTCTTATGGGGAGAGGGCAGAACGGGGAGTCACTCTTTATGTCCGGGTTTCATTTTAAAAAAGCATTTGCCCACAGATATAATATTATTGATGTTTGGGTCCTCATAGAAACCCCCCAAAGCTGACATAAACTAAGTGCACCAGGCAGCCAGGTCCCTCGCACCTCAGTGTTTCTGTGATGCTAAGAGATTTGGGCTAGGTGACCTTGAGAAGCCATTCTAGTGCTAAGTCCCATATATGTCCATTTCAATCCAAAGCTTTGTATACTATATCATGTGTCTAGGTCCTAGACTCTATGAGCTTTTGTATAAAGTTTAGTTCTTTTTGCCTTTAAAAGCCACCATTTTTGTTTTCATTTTCAGGTTTTTTGTTTTTTTTCTGTGCATGTACTTATTTGGGAATGGTACCTAGATTAGTCTACTCAGACAGTCCACGTTGAAGCAGCCCTGAGTCCTCTTGTATTTTCCCACAGTAGCTGTGGGGAGCATTCTGGAGAAGAGAAATTTGAGTTTTCTAGGCAACAGGACCAGTGTCTGAGAGACACATTCCGCATGTGTGTGCATGAGCACATACACACACAAACAAGCATTTGAACTAGCAGCCGGCTCAGTGCTTTCATTTCAGCATGGCTTCCATCCAGAGCCAATTATGGGAAACAACGGTAGCCCCACACCATTACTGGCAACCATCTAAAGGAAAGGATTGCACCTACTCAAGGCTGAGAACATATTCAAGAAGGTAATTATTTTCCTTAGTTCAGTGCTGGGAATGTTCTTCTTACCTTCTATCATGAGAAAATGCCATGGGCTATTATTCGGGTAGAACATATGGGATACTATATAAAACCGAGTTGCTGCTGATTTTACTTAAGATCAGTTTTTATTTTCTGTTTTATGTCTCCTTGTTTACCACTCATGGCAACCTTCTCTTTGTTTTTACCATCCCAGATGCCTTCCACTTAAGTGGTCCTTCTCTCTTTTTGGGGGGGGAGGGGAGCATGGGAGATGGATGGGATAGGGAGGCCCATCCTGCTTCCTCCTCCGCCCCTTCCCCAGGGTATGTGACATTGCTCACCCAGGGAAAGAAAGAAGCAATCCCTGAAACTCATTTTCAAATAAAATGGCAACATGATTAAAATGCATTCCTTTAAATTCAGTATCAATTAAGTTTAACGGTCACAAGTCCCTTCATCGATTTATAGAGTTGTGTATATCATGATTTTTAGAGGGAACATTACGCCCGAGACAGCTCCTCTAATTGAGAGAGGGTTTTTACAGCACAGAGACTTTAGATTCACATACTATGGAGATAATTTGTAGCCTTTTGTTCTGCTGGTCGCTGAGCCTGGTCAAACAACGTATGCCATGAGCAGCTCTGGGAAATTGAGCTAAAGGGACAGCAGTCAGCGTAACTGGATGAGAGCCACCAGTGGGGCATCTAGAGAAAGGGAGAGTAATGAGTCTTTTGCTCAGGTCACATTTTCTCTGGGAGGTGTGTCTGGGGTAGGTCAAACTCTTTTATCCTTTGTAAGTGCAAATACTGAAAACAAATGTCTTTCCCCTCCTCCCTCTGCCCGAGAGTTAGAATGGGAAAAGTGGACAGTTGGATATCTTTTTTTCTCCGATTGTGTGATTGGCAGGGCCAGAGGACACATATCCTTATGGAAGTGATTTCATTGTAAAAAAGGGTGACCAACTAGGAAAGCCTTAGGTTCCCTCTCTACACCAATGAAGAAAGGCCAAGAGCTAACAAGGGAAAGGGAGCCAGTCCGGATTTGGAATCAGAAGCCTGGATTCTGTGATATTGGATATTCATGGGGTCTGGAACCACAGTTAAGTCACTGCATCTTTCTGAACCTCAGTTTCCTCATCTGTCAAATATAACTAATAATACTTGTACTCTTTACCTCACAAATCTGTTGTGAGTAAAGCATGAGCCACCATAGCTATTCTTCTGTCCTTGAGCCCCACTTCCCCCTGGTTTGCTGATATGATACAACTTTCCATTTCTAGCTATGGTGATTGCTGATAGCGAAGGTTAACCACCAAAGAATCGGTAAAGTAAGCTCCTTTCTGTTGGACACCACTCTGGTCACTTTCATCTGGGCCTTCTCCATTTGTAGTACCCAGAACTGAACAAAATATTCCATATCAATAAAGCAGTAAAGATTCATTAAGCTCAGTCAGTCAACAAGCACCTAGGCTGAGCGCTGGGGATATAAAGAAAGGCAAAAGCCAGTCCCTGCTCTGTCAGTCAACAGACATTTATTAAGTACCTACTATGTGCACTGAGCATATAAAACAAAAGTGAAACGGTCCCTGACCTTAAAGAGCTTATATTGTTACACAGGAGACAACAAGTCAGCCATTCGGTCAACAAACAAGTCATTAAGACTTGTGTTGGGGATACAAAGAAATCCCTACCTTCCAAGGGTTTGCTTTCTATGGGGAAAGACAGTACGATCCAGACATAAGTATACACAAATACTCAAATGAACCTGCAGTCTGACATTGATTTGGAATTTCCCACCAATGATGCAGATCCCAAGTGACACATGCTATGCAGCCCATCCATAAAACAAAGAAAAATCAATAAATCTAAACCAACCACATACAAACAAATACAAGGTAATGGGGGAGGGGAGTGGAGGGGAAGAGAAGGGGAAGTGAAGCAAGTACTAACAGCTGGAAAATCTGGAAAAGAATCACGAGGAAGGTATCAGCAAGGGTCTGGTATAGTTAGGAAGAGGAGGAATGAAATCTTTAGTGAAAGGAACTAACAACACTTCTCTAGAAGAAAGGTCTAGGGCAGAAGTGGGGAACCTGTGGCCTCACAACCACATCTGGCCTTCTAGGTCCTTAGGTGGGGCCCCTTGACTGAGTTCAAGTTTTACAAAGCAAATCTTTTTATTAAAGGGATTTGTTCAGTGAAGCTTGGATTCAGTCAAAGGGCTGCAGTTGAGGACCCAGAGGGCCACATATGGCCTCCAGGCCCCAGATTCCCCACTTCTGGCTAGGGGTTGGGGAGGATGGGACATTTTTACTTTCACAACATCTCTCACATCAGCCCCCATTCTTCCACTCACACAGCTACCAGCTTACTTCAAGTTTTCATACTATCTCACTTGGACAAATGCGATAGAATAGATCTCCCCAATGACAAAGGAGTGTTCCCCAAATGCAGATCTATCTTACTCCTCTACTCACTCACTCCATTGTCTTTCTTTTGCTTTTACAATAAAATGCAAACTTTTACATTTAGCTTTTAAAGCCCTACTCAACCTGCTCCCAGCCTACCTTTCCAACTTCAATGGACATTACTCTACTTCCTGCTCACTGTGATCCTGTCATATTGGCCTCTCTGTTGCTCATACTCTATCTCTCATCTTTGTACTGGCTGCTTTCCATGCCTGGAAATGCATTCTCTCTTTATTCCTGCTTTATACTGTTCACCTGTCCCTTTAAGGTGCTTTTCAAACACCATCTTCTGCAGAAAGCCTTTGCTGATTCTCCCTCAACTGCTAGTGCTCCCCCAGACTATCTTATCTTTAACTATTTTGTTTATATATATATATATAT
>CM053591.1:136602324-136639248 GCA_028646515.1 Pseudochirops corinnae
CTTTCCCTCTCTCTCTCTCTTTCTCTCTCTCTCCCTCTCTCCCTCTCTCCTCTCTCTCTCTCTCCCTCTCTCTCTCTCTCTCTCTCCCTCTCTCCCTCTCTCCTTCTCTCTTTCTCTCTCTCTCTCTCTCTCTCCCTCTCCCTCTTCCTCTCTCCCTCTTCTCTCTTATTAGGAAAACAACAAAGGCCAAAGATGCTTTCTTGCTGTGCAGCAGAGGGGAAATCATCATTTGCATTTGTGAATGAAAAGACTTGCACAGTTTTTGCCCATTCAGAATTTTTATCATTTTCTGAACTCTGTTGCCCAAACACAATGAAGCTGTCCTTTTAAAAATTATCCTTGCAACCAATGAAAAAGGGGATCCTTTTATTGAATTCTCTCCTCCCACCCCCCACTTTTGCTTTGTATATCCTGGGTTTTTTATTTTATTTTAACTATGTTATTTATATTTATTTCAAATCTAAAAGAATCAAGCTAGTCAAACAGGATTTTGTATGAACCAAAAATCATTGCCATAGAATGAGGGGAAGAAAGGGAGAGGAATGGCTTCTGAGATCTGATCCACAGGGACATCACAGCAGCCATGAGAGCTGAGCTCTGGATTTCCAATCCTCACTTTGGTCACCAAGGCAGAGAAAGGGGAGGAATAAAGGCCCTCTCCCTCACTGGCAAAGGGGAAGATAGATTCTGAGTCCGCTCCCTTCCTCTCTCCCTCCCCACTCTGATGATTTAAAGGTAGTTACTGGAGATAAGGGTGGCTAAGTCGTGGGGCACCAGGAGGGAGTGGTGTTCAAAAGCTGCAGGCCTGGGAGTACCCACAGATAGCTCAGTAAACATCCTTATAAATCATAGCAATGCAGAGGGAATAAATTCACAGCCTGGAAGTGAGCAATGTTTGAAGATCAGTGAGTCTTTTCAAAACAAATTCAAGCCCTAGGACTTCTGCTATCCCAATTCAACTATAAGGCTTCTCAATGGGACTAAGAGGCCTGGGCTAGCTCTCTTCAACCTTTTGGGGCCCCTAGTCATAATAAAAACACCTTTAAATAGGGCACCAAAAGAGAGGAATAATATGATTTTTTAAAAGAGTAAATGCTATTCTAGACTTTCTGTGCAGATGCTGTAGCTTGGGGTGGGGGGGGGGGGGGGGAAAGAAGGTAATCTAGTTTTTCTGCAGTGCTATGGTTTATTTTAACCCTGGTGAGGCCTTGCAAATGCTCTTGCCCTATAATCCAACTGGGATTGTTCTCTACTAAACTTAAACCCTTTTTTGAGCTCATTTGGCCCCTCCCAACAAGCAAGGTTGGGGGTGGGGGGGAGGCACGCAATGTAAATCACATAATGAGCTCTTCTCCGTTCACAGCATGCTTTTACCCACGAAGTCTGGTTCTTCTATTAACATCCTACTCTGAGGCCTCATCATAGCATGAGGGTGACCCTGGGTCCTTGAAGGCTATGTCAGTTGAAAACAAGCTCTGGCAGACCCCACCAAGCTGGAAAGGCTTTGAGAACAGACTCAATGACAGACTTTATTCATATCTGCCATCGAAGGACCAGCTGTCACTAAATGTCACCCACGGTCACATGTGCCCTGTGTTCTAAGTCCCCTTGTGCCCTCTTGGGCAGTTTCCAAAATGGAACCAGACTAGCTCATTATGTGACTAATTTGGATAGATGGTATGAGACCCAATCTGAACCACAGACTCTCAGCACTGTTTTCTGTTACTGATCTTGAAGGAAGCTCCATATGAGGGTTGGGTTGGGGAGGGGGAGGGAGACCTCACTGAGACCCAGACGCCTCCATGCAGACTTTTTGTCTCTCTCATACAAATCACTGAATCCTCTCCTCTCAGTCTAAGCTCCATACCAACATACTTCCCCTAATCAAGCAATATAAGTGCTCCTAGCCACTCAAAATTCTTTTACCTTATTCTAACATAATGCTAACTGTCCCTCAATACTCTTTTCTTTACCATACCCAACCAACATGAAGACATCCAGTACTAGACCTGAGACAGTCCTGATGAACCTGAACAAAAATAAGAAAGCAAAAAATAGCTTTCTGTCCCTGCCCACCATCAGTCTCAAGCACACAGATGTACCTACCTCCATTGTTATCAGCCTTAATGTCTGACACCAGTAGAGACATTCATCACTGAAAGACTGGGGGGAGATGGCATCAGCAGTTCATGAAAACTATATACAAAAGCATAGGTCCTTAGTCTGGGGTCCAGGGAGAGGTTTTAAGGTGTCTATGAATTTGGATGGGGAAAAATTACATCTTTATTTCAGTATAATTGATTTCCTTTGTAATCCTATATAATTAATAATATTATAATATATAATAATAATAAAATAATTCATTTAAAAACATTATTCTAGGAAGGGGTCCGTAGATTTCACTAGAGTGACAAAGGGGTTCATTATACAAACAAAATTAAGAAACCCTGGACTAAGGTATGGAGGCATTGTCATCTTCCTTAATGGCAAGGGCAGCAGCATTGATGAAATCACAAATCTCTCAAATAATAAGAGCTCCTATTTTTATAGCATTTTCAGATTTACAAAGTTCTTTCCTCCTGCCATTTCTGCAAGCTTTATGACTCCCATTTCAAAGAAGAGGATGATAAAGTCCAGAATGGTGAATGACTTTCCTAGGGACACAAGGCAGGAGGGTCAGTGATGAATGCTAGTTAACCAACATTTGCCCTCACTCGCTGTATAACTCCAAAGGGTCAGCCTCTGGTAGTTCTGCCCCATTTTGCCTTCCTATCTCTAAAAGAAAAGAGGGGAAATAAAGAGTGCATGTAACAAGAACCCAATTATTACCTGGGTTCTGCAAATGCTATCCCAACTTCCTAATTCTCAAAGCTCTTTGCTCTGGTGCAACTTTCCTGTTATTTAGGGATTTTTTGGCATAAGTAGCATCTCTAAAGGTCTCTAAGCAGGTGATCAGGAACAGCCACTAAATGCATGTAGATGATGGTATTGGTGGCAGCTGACAATAAAATTGGCTTTCCAAGGCCCTATTCCTATATTCTGACCAGATTCCTTGGCTTCTTTCTCCCTTTATTCTCCAAGAATTCCTAAAACTGTCTTGAAAATGGTAAGGGCTTTACACTGGGCTTTAAAGTTTGCACAGTTTTCTACAAACATTATCTCACTCAAGCCTCATAACAAATTCAAGGGTGATACCACAGGTATAAATAAGTAGTTTCATTTTACAGAAGGGGAAACTGAGGTTCAAAGAGGTTAAAATGACTTTTCCATAGTCACAGAACTAGGAAGGAGCAGAAATGGAATTCAAACCCATGGTCTACCAACCACACCAAACTGCTTTTCTAAAATAAGAACAAAAAGCATACCATTTTAAGACCTACCCTCTCTTTCTCCTAGCCCACTACTATTATATAGTTTTATTCATGTCACAATCCCGAAGAATTTAAAACTTGAAAGACTCTACCTGACTAGACCTATAGACTCTACAAATTGGTTCTCCATAGTTATTCTACCTCCACCAGGGAGCCAAGGGGATTGGAGGAAGGGGGAGAAAGTTGGATTCCAAGGGCCTTTTGGCAGCACCACAAGGGTTTCCCCCTTAGGAATCCTCCTGGGAAGGCCCAAAGGCTAGTGGAAATGAAATGTCCCAGTTGAAGAGGACCATTTGCTTCTAATGGTCAAGGCAAACATAACCCTGTAATTGCTTCCTGCTTAAAAAAAGGTCACATGAGTTGCCTTTGGTGGGCATTTTTTTTTAACCTCTGCTCCATCTGCTTAATCACACACTTTTTATGGCAGAGAGAAAAAAAAAATATCGCATAGCACTTAATACCTCTTTCCCCCCTCCTTTTAAGAAAAGCTTTTTAATAACCAGAGCAGGGGGGGAAATGCTTTCTTTAGCTAAGTCACCAAGTAATGGGGCCAGATGGGATCATTCCGATTGGGATTCCTTTAAAACCTCTGCAATCCATTTATTTATACTCAATTAGTCTGAATGCAGACACTGCACCAATGGCCTGAGGTTGTTACCTTATTGGCAGGTGCCACCAATACCCCCATCTATATTCATTTAGTGACCATTCCAGGTCACCTGCTTAGAGACCTTTAGAGTTGCTACTTACACCAAAAAATCGTGAGATTTGTAACAGATGCAAAGGGCATGAAGAAATGATCCCATAATGGATTCATCCCTATCACCACATCCTTCACTGGTGACTCTCTGACCTCTTTCAAGGAACACCTGTAGCTATTACTCAAGGCATTCAGCAGGCGAAGGGAATAGTCTCAAGTTCAAAGCTAGTCCTATATTTTTGTTCCCTTTACATAAAGCTGCTTTACATCTTGGCCCTATGCGCTGCATGAATTTTAGAATAATTACCTACTAAACCAATGGCTAAATATAAAATATGGGAGCAAAACAATGGGGGGATATGAAGTGCGGGTACTCTGCTCTGCAATCCACTAACAGCATAAGAGTTTGAAAGAGCAAAGCCTTCATATGGATGGATGGTGTTCTGCTTTCCTCACTTTCACTCTTCTGTACTGGATGTGTAGAAAGGCCATGGGGTATTACAGAAAGAACTCTAAATCTGAATGCCGAGGATCTAGCTTTTCTCGGTACTGTCTCCTACTACTAAGTGACCTTGATCAATTCACTCCTCTCTCAGACTCTAGTTCCACATATGTAAAATGTGGAATTTATACTCCCACAGTCTCTTAAGGGTCCTTGAAGTTGTAACTCCTATGAGTCTGTGTATACTGCTAGGACAACTTTTCCAGTGGTTTAGGGATTTTGTCTAAGAAAATGGGTATGTAGAATACAGATGGGCAACTCAGACCAGACAATGATATTGCCCAGAATTTCCTTCCGATCCAGACCGTAGTTAAATCAACTGACTATACTTTTCAGTTTCTCAGGGATGACTCATTACTGAATTTTAGGTTTCAAAAATATTAAATATTTGGAGTGGAAAGCTGACCTTTCTGAGATTCTGTGCTCCATCCCACTTCAACCAACAGAGTGACTGAATCGTGCATGAGAAAACACAGTGACAAAGGATTGGAAAACAAGAACTATGAGAAATGGTTACAGGAATTATGGCTCTTGAGCTACAGGAAGAAACGATTGAGGAATGATTTGATAATCGCCCTCAAGTAGAGAAGGGTTCTCACATACAAGATGGTGACCAGCTGTTGTATATCTTTACTAAAGTAAGAACAAGAGGAAATGGGTTCAAACTACAGCATAAGGGATTTAGGTTGTAAGAAAGAATTTCCTGATTTTGAGAAATGTTAAACATTAGAATGAGTTACTCATGGGGGCTGTGGAATCACCTTCTCTTGAGAGTTTAAAGAACAGGATAGTTTCTTAGCTGTCTTGAATAATTTAAGCCAACCAGATGACCTTTCAATCCACAGGTTTCCAAGTTATGACTAGTTACAAAATAGTTTTAAAACACAAAAGAAATTTAAACTAGATATACATCTTTTATCTCCTACCTCATTGTCAGTTTCATTATAAGCTCCTAGAGGGCAGGGACCATTTCATTTTTGTCTTTGTATTCCCAGAGTTCCTGGCACATAAGAGTTATTTTATCAATGATTGTTGATTCATTCATCCATTCATTTGATATCCATTTATTTAAGGGAGAAATACAAAAAGGGACAAGACTATAAAAAGTTTAGTCTAGTAGGAGAGATGAGATAGAAACAGGGTTGAAAGAAATAAGTGCCTTAAGAGAGCTCAAGAAAGAGAGATCTCTTCCAACTGAGGTCTCAAGGAAAGCTTCAAGGAGAAATCTATGAAAAGTATCCATTTTAGGACCCTCAGTACAAGGGCCACTTGAGTGTTGTGGTACACATGTATGGTCTTTCTAAACAAATCATGATTCTTCACTGTGTCAATACCCCATTCCTCACTCGCTGGGGAAAATGATCAGAACACCAGGATCTATAACATGTCAAAAATAGATAAAAAGAGTATATCAAAATATATAAAAATAGTCAATCACCGTAAACTCTAGCCCCCCACAAATGCACACTTAAAAAAAAACAACAACCTGGTTTTACAATGGTGTGAAGCCTCTTTTCAACCTTGTAGTTACAATAAAATTGTAGTTATCGTCACTTGGTCTAGCAACAGTATGAAGTAGAGTAGTGGATTGGGAGCCAGCTTTAGAGTACAACAGATACTGGTTCCTTCCTTGCCTTTGAAACACACTAACTGTGTGATCATGGCTAAGTCAGTTAATTTCCCGATGGCCAAGACAACTCTAAGATTAAAGTTAAGGGGAAGGCCCTGATTAGCATCTGTATGAATGGAAGGAATTTTCACTCTGGGAGTTATCTATGATAATGACACCAGAGGCCTGATTTTTAAAACAATAATTACTCCAGCACTCTGTCACAAATCCAAGCCAACCCTGAGCAGGTGGTTCTCTGTCTATGAGCCTGAGAGCCAAGAAGTCATAATAAGATTATGAGGCCCAGTGCTCTGTGAAGAAAACGAGGCAAGCTTTGAATTAGTTCTCTCCTGCCCACCCAGGGTGGATTGACCTGAAACTCAGGTGTGTTTGTCTTCTGTGTTTAAATATATCTATATACATACATACATATATATATATATATATATATATATATATATATATATATATTCACATTGGGCAGGGCTTCTCAGAGCCAAAGTACAAATTCCTCAAAGTGGGCTACTTTTACTTAGGGGTAACTTATAGTAGAAGACCAAAAGAAGCTCCTTTGACTTACTGTACAGCTGCTTAGTGCTGGAAATTATTTACCTGAGCATTTCGGTTCCCTCTCCATCGTGCCAGATGAGGGAACTTCATCCAGTAACACTCCACAAATCCATGTGTTCACTGAGTATTTGTCGTTTTGGTTTTCAGTAATAGTACGACTATTTTCACAAGGCCCCTTCCAGCTCTAATTCTATGGCCCTACATGGGCACATTTGAAATTTTTATGTTAAAATAAAACAAAACCTAACAAAAAAGGTTATTCTACAAATGGTGGCAAACTGACTTAAGCTATTAAGATGGTGTAGCCATTTACTTTCAAACAGAATGGTGACTATAAATTCTAGGTGCATAAATGAGGCCAAAGGTCTGGTGCAAAGTCTGTTAGGAAGCCCTCTGTGTACTAGGCAAACACTCTTTGTTCTTTGGCTAGTGATTGTATCCATTATATTAAAAAATGCTGTTCTTAATCTGTTACTATTCATTTCAAAGCCTAGCTTTATCCAAGGTCTTTGCTCCAAATGGTCAATTCCACTGGGAATAGCTGCAAACCGGCCTGCTCTCTGTCATTGTAATTTTCCAGTTGCTAACAGGACACCTAGTATCTCAAAATGTTCTGTCAAACAGACTAGGAAAGAAAAGTGCAGTAAGGTACAATGGTCAAACCCAATTAAACATCCCACCAATGACAAAACAGGGAATCCAAGTCCCCCAGTCCATGATTCAACCTTAAACATTAAAAATGTTCTCCCCAAACCAGGTCTAAATCTAGCTTTTTATTCTGAGCTTTCTCCTCCTTTGTTATTCTTGTTTTTAAAGATGCTGTTAAGCAATCACAAAAGTGAATGCTGCAAAATTATAAAGGATAAACATGGCTCCAAAGAAAAGATACAAGAAGACATTCCCACTTCACCCCTTTGTAGATGGGCCAAGTTCATAAGAGTTGTACATTGCATATATTTTCCTAATTTTTCAATATATTACATATGCTGATTTTTCTTCGTTTCCTTTTTTATTTATAATGAAATACCTTTTTTAAAAATATGAGATGGAACCCTGGATGGAGACAAATAAGGGATACTGAGAGAAACTATAGTGATGTAAAAAATGACAAGAGTAAAAATTTATCTTTTAAAAAAATGCTGGCAGGATATACAAAATATTTGCAGACAGAATGACTTAAAACCTTATGCCCATTTCAACTTTACTTGAAAACTTGAAATGGACCAATCAAAATCAAAATCACAAAATTATTCAATTTTAGATTTGGAATGGGTGTCATCGGCCACCTAGTTCATCCCAAGGTCAAAAAAGGATTCCCTTTAGAGCCTACTCAACAAAGGGCCATCCAGTTTCTACTTGGGGACTCCAATGAGGGGAAATCTCCACCTCCTGAAGCAGCCCCTTCAACTTTCAGCTAGCACTAATTATAATAAAGCTTTTTCTGACATCAAGATATAATTTGCCTCTTTTCAATTCCTACCCAGTGCTCCTGCCTCTGGGGCCAAACAGAACATTTTTTTTTTGAGTCAGGAGAAACCAGGCTGATTTGTTTCAATTCAATTTGATAAACATTAAGTACACACCAATTGTAAGGTGCTATGCTGGGCCTCAGAGATACAAAACAAAGGAGAAAGAAAGAGTGGTAACCTTCAAAGAGCTTACATTCCCTATTCTATTATTTGTTTGGGATTGGGGGAGGGAAGGAGCAGGTTGGAGTTGTGGGATTTTTTTTTTTTTTTTGTGGGGGAAGGAAACTTGATTTTATACTTTAAGAACCAAGTCAGGACTGGAAGAGGAAGCTCTGAAATCCCAAAGTAAGCTATTCTTGCAGCACCTCTGGCCCACAGACAAGAAGGATGTTTAGGGAATATTCCTTTGAAGCAAGCCTGTACTTGGATTACTTCCTAATCATTTGACAGACCCAAGGGTTTCCAACTAGTATCTCAAACTCCTGGGCAAACATCTGAGCTCTAAACCACTTGGCCCCATGCATGCAACATTTGGACCAGGTTAGACAGGCCATCATCCTGTTCCAACTATTCCCATAGGATTCCCTAGCAGAACAGACATGAACCACATAGTTTAGGAAAAGTTGCTCAAAATCTCCAAACAGTTTTGCTTTGGGTTTTAATGAAAACTCTACAAGTTGTAACAGGCTGGGAGCATTCACTTGTCTAACAGGATGTCAGAAGGGACTGCAGAGAGTCCTTTGAGGTTGGGCCTTTTCTCCTCCTCTTTCACAATGAGGTCTCTTTAAATTGGTGAGTGGCTGACTAATTGGGAAAGTGTTGATTAAGAAGATACATCAGTACTTCAGAACCCTTCCCCAAGGACCTGGAATAAACAAAGAATTGAAGCTACACTTCTGCCTTTGCCTGTACTCTCCTTCTTTACTACTTGTCTCCCCAAACTCTTGCTCACCCCCTATCATTTCTCTCTTGGTTGAAAAACTTTCCCATGGCATTGTCGGGAGTTCTCCCACTAAACACTAAAATACAGGAGAAAGATAGAGATAGAGTGAGAGAAGACAGAGAGAAAGAGAGACAGAGACAAAGACTGAGAGAAAGGAAGAAGGGAGAAAGAGACAGAGAGGGAAGGAGAGAGGAGAAAGAGGAGATGGAGGAGGGGAGAGAGAGAGAGATGTAAAGGCAGGAAAGAGGGAGAAAGAGGAAGAAAGCAAAGTTAAAAGTTAGAGAACTCCTCTCTAATAGGTAGGATAAATGGGTAGCCTTTACTACTTTAATCACCAACTCTTTTGCTACCTAACTCATTATGATTAATGTAGCAGCACTCAAGTAAGGAAGAAAGTGCTCTTTTAAACCCACATCTAAATGGGTAAGAATATACAAGGGAAGGGTGTGTGCTAAGGTAGGTGTACCTCTTTAGAAAAGAACTGAGTCCCAGAGTTGAGTCCTGCCAAAGATTTTCATTCCTACCTTGGAATGTTTCTCCTTTTTTTTCCCCTAGGATCTGACTCCCGACATTTTTCCTCTCTTTCTGCTGGTCCCTTGGCAATTTCTTAGGTAAGGGAGGGAGAAGGGCTTTGAGCTGAAACAAATGCTGCTTCAGAGGGAAATCCACATTCCAGATGAATTCTTGTTGTTCAGTTCTTTCTAAATTGCCCCCCCATACACACCCTTACACATCTCCCCCCCTCAAGATACAGTAATGTCTTCTGCTGTGTTGCATACTGTTAGTACTACTTGGCCTCTTGATGCCACTAACTGAGTCAAGTTCAAGGGCGTGAAGCAAATGATGACTTCTAGTATCTCCGCCTCCCTTTAATTTTAATTTCAAGTTTATATCTGGAGACAAGCCTATGAGCTTATTTTCCCAGGCTTTTAGATGCCAAAGTGGGTTGATGGAAGGAAATTACATTGATGAAACTGTTAGACAGTGATTAATATGAGCCATAACTCACTGGTATGTAACAGTTTCAGCCTTCTCTTCTTCCCAAAGTGATGTCCAATTACTTGCTATTGATCAGCAATTGCACTGCACCAAATGGAGTGGCAGCATCAATTCATTTCATCAGATTGAGTTTCAGCCAATAACAATTGATACTTGGCACAGGTTTCCCTGAGATGTTTCTCTCTCACTACGAAGCTGATTAGCAGGTTGCAAGTTTGTAGGTTTGCGAAAAGGATGCCCTACCTATTTTCCCAAAGTACTGATTTTGCTCATGAGTTTATTCACATACCTGGTGAAGAGGAAAAGGAAAGGAGAGGACAGGAAAGGAGAGGTGAGAAGAGGGAAGGGAAGGAGAGGAGAAGAAAGGAGAGGAGAGCAGAGGAGAGGAGAGGAGAGGAGAAAGAAAGAAAGAAAGAAAGAAAGAAAGAAAGAAAGAAAGAGGGAGGCAGGAAGGAAGGAAGGAAGGGAGGGAGGGAGGAAAAGAAAGGGAGAAAGAAAGAAGAAGGGAGAAAGAGGAAGGAAGGAAGGAGGGAGGAAGGGAAATCGAGGGAAGGATTGCTACTAACCTTGCCTAAATTATTACATACAAACAATTTGCCCTGCCTCTCAACCTGTTGACATTCAATATTGCTCGGCCAAGTCAATGCCTATCATATAACTTAAGCCCCGCCTCATTCACCATCAAGAACTTTTACCTATTTTGACTTCCTGCAGAATCGACTCCCAACAACCTCAATGACACCC
Organism: Pseudochirops corinnae; assembly: GCA_028646515.1. Taxonomy (NCBI): domain Eukaryota; kingdom Metazoa; phylum Chordata; class Mammalia; order Diprotodontia; family Pseudocheiridae; genus Pseudochirops; species Pseudochirops corinnae. The sequence continues at coordinate 136,613,232 of CM053591.1, forward strand.
CAAACTTGTCACCTCTAAAGAGTCAATCAGCAGGCAGGCAAATGGTGCCTTGGAACATGTCTATTCTCTCCCTCTACTACTGGGAACATGATTTGTTGGTTTGTTCCCTTCCCCTCAGCTGTTGATGCAATAGGAGCAGATGACAAGCTATTTGTTTTTTTGTTTTTAAATCCCTCTCCTTTCCCTCCTGCTTCATTTTACTGTTCCCACTGTGACTGGAGCATTGGGTTCCATGCTCACTTTTTAAAATCCCAAGTAGTTCCGTCCAGAGCCATTAACCTTGCTTGCTAATGTCGTCAATCATGTGCTTGGCGCATGGTATACTGCTAGACAAATTTAACAACATCTGCCACACAGTCTACAACTTCCTTTTGATGCCTCACACTTTATTTTCACTTTCATCTCTGCTTGGGAGTGAGATTTATTTCAGCTCCTTTTCAGATGCCAGAGTGCTGGTAACGTGCCCCTCTTCTCTCCATGAGGCAGTATATCTTAGAAAAACTCAGGGTGGCAACAAGTTTGGGGGAGGAGGTTCTGTTGCCAACCACCCATGATTGGACACTAAGGAATTCTCTATTGGAAGAGCCCTTTGTCTCCAAGTAGAACTACACCTGAAAACCCACACTTACACAGTGGAACAGAACTGGCTAATTTGAGAAATCTCTGGGAAATGACGATGGGAAGGGAGGAGTTTACACGTTTTCTTCATTTCTTTTCCAACTCTAGTTTTCATAAAGAATATAGTGCCAGCTAAGTCTGTTCTTTGTTCTCTGAACCATTTCCTTCTTCTCTACTTCCAGAAGGTTTCGGTTGGTATCACTATCCTTCAGGCAGCTTGCCCAACATCACCCTATCTTCCAAACAATATGATTGTGCCTTTCAAACACCTGAGGCAATACCTTTACTTCCATTCAGATTACTCTGGTTAACTCTTTCAGAAGAATCCTTGGAATCAACAGCTCTGATTTCTCCCAGTGATGTTAACGACCCTTCCTTCATTTCCAGAAGGAGCAGATGTTTCCCCCGACCAAGGATCATGGGACCAGTAAGGTTGAGGCTCTTAGGAGAGAAATTCAATGTCTTGATCTATTTATTCATCAAGGTTGGGCTTATTTTAAGTGGCTGCCTGAAAACTTAAACTTGTCTTCTTCATTTCATGGCAACATATAGGACACAGGGCCTAGAGAAACAAACTGTTAAATTTAAAAAAATACCAGCCTTCTTGAAACTTTACTCTTGGTTTACTAAACCTAATAGTTATCTTTCTGAATCATAAGTTACAGAATATTTATATTTATATATATATGGCAACATATATACCTATATATATATACCTACACATAGCCATTTATATATATACACACACATATACAGGGTGATATATATGTATGTCTGTATATCCCACTTATTTTCATTGCACAAGACTTTTTTTTTTAAGTCTCCTAGGCAAGAAACAATATTTTAATGTCCCATCCAAAGGAGCTCTAGAATTGTAAGTCTTCTGGTGAAAGAGAAAAAATAAGGAGCCTAACCGATTTAGGCAACACTCCATCCATTGCAAAGAGTATCACAATTCTAAAGGGCTCTCAAATATTTAATAAAAAAATGCAGTAATAGGCTTAAGTGAAGGAGGCAGTGGGATAGGCATCATATGATGCCTGTGATAAGAAAGGCCTGTAATTGAGCTGGTGTGAAAGAGCAGGGTCTGCCCTCAAATATAGTGATATTACATTTTTTCCACTTGGATGCCCTCCCCAAGCACACTAATCCATGGATCTGAAGGGGGATAATCCACTGACATCCAATTTTCTGAGAGAACTCTTTTTTTCCCCCTTTGTGAATGAGGCAATTTGTTCACAGAGTAGTCCAAGTGTTAACTCTTTCTCAACTAAATGGACCTCACAAAAGGAAGATTAATACTGGCATTGGAGATTAGGGTCACTAATACAGAAAGTCTCATCAGATGCCTTCCTGATTTCCAGCCACATCCTCTTGTCCAGGAAAATAGCAAGAGGGAAAAAATCAGGTTCCCTCTAATATGTGAGCAACAAGAACAAAAAAGCTTAACATTAGACGCACAAAATCTAGTAACTGAAGATTCAGTGTGGACCAGGCAGAGGTCCCACCATTCCCCCATCATTAACCCAAAGTTTGAGTGAATTAAAGTCCTGAATCCAGCAAAGATGTCGGGAAAACAAAAGTCCATAGTATAGCTCTAAGCTCATCACTGTCCTATATTCAGGGATACATGTTTGCTGGGAAAGCTGCAGCCAAAGTTTCTTAAGAAAACCTGTTTTCTCAATTTAGATAAAGATTATACTGGTTCAAAAGTCAGTCAAAAAGAATTTACTAAACACTCACTATGTGCCAGACAGTGTGCTAAGTACTAGGGGTGCCAGAGATGAATTCTGCTTGTCCCTTGTCCCCAAAAGGATGCTCTACACAGGGGGAGAATTTACTTCTCATTTTAGAGAAACCACTGACCTCTAAGGTAGGGATTTTTTAAAACTTATTTGTATCATGGATGTCTTTACCAGTCTGATGAAGCCTTGGAACGTTTCTCAAAATGATATTTTTAAATGCATAAAATAAAACACATAGAATTACAAAGGAAACTGATTATGTTAAAATACAGTTATCCAAACATTTTAAAAAACAAACAAGTTAATGGACCCCAGCACTTAGCACAATGCCTGGAGTACAGCAAACGCTTAATAAGCATTTGTTGACTTAACTTGTCCTAGGAAGTTTTTCTGGGTAAGACTAACCAAGCAAAGTGGGCATGTGATTGTTGTTGTTCATCCATTTTCAAAGAGAAACAATGACATCCAGGTGTGATGTCTTGACTTGTGCTGGCATGTGATGTATTAACTACAAGGGACTTTGGTTAAATCAACCAGAAGATCAGAATTCAGAAAAAATAAATTGTGAGGATATGAAAGGGGTGAGTCTAAAATAGAATTTATAAGTCCTTGACCTTTAAAAAAAATTTTGATAAAATTATTTCAATATTATTGGTTTCCTTAGTAAATCTGACAAATCATTGGAGATTAAGCTCACTAATACAGAAAACCTGATTGGATGCCTTCCTAATTTCCAGCCACATTCTCTTCCGGGAGAGTAGCAAGACAAAAATAGCATCTCTTCCTGAAATTCAGTTTGAAATAAGCCCCCATCCACTCTTCTCATCAGTAAAAGGATAAGTAAGTTGATCATTATGGTTTTATCAAATGAGTTTCTTCCTAGGGACAGAGAGCTTTTGGGAGTTCTAGATCTAAAATGAAAAAAAAACACAGCAAGAGAAAAATGTAGTTTATTTTATGCATTTAAAAGAAGTTATTCTGAGAAGGGGTTCATAGGCTTCACCAGCCTGCCAAAGGGGTCTGTGAAACAAAAAAAAAAAGTTCTAGCCTAGAGGATCAAGCAAGGGCACCTCACTCAGTGCAGCAAAGCCATTTTCAAGTGTTACTGGAACTGGACCCATAAGGCATCTTCATATGGTTCTCCCACACAGGGGGCATGATGACTAAGCACTTTAGGTGGCTGCCAGAATATTTAGTGATTCCTGCTACCAAATCACTTTCTGAATCAGTCTGCGGCCTTGGCTGCTTAGGCTGACAGTCCCTATGATTTATTCACCAGAAGTCAGTTTCTTTCTCTCGGAAGTTGAAAAGGTGCCTCTTAGAACAGAAAACAGGAAGTGCTGCTCCCCACACCCCTCACCTGGCCCTGAGTCCCAGAAGAAACAGATGAACTCTAAGAGACCAACAATGCACTCCATCCCCCATTATGTCAACAGTCATGAACGTCACTAAGATCCTTCTGTGACATGGAAATAGAACTGAATCTTTTCGCATGAGGAGAGGAAATGAGTCATTTAAGGAAGTCTTTCCCATCACCTAATTATCCCCCCCTCCAACATGGAAGGGGGGGAGGGTGTTGGACTTTCACTAAAAATATAGAAGCAGTCTAAAAATAAGCTTTGTCAGCTTTTCCCCCAATCAGGAAATCCTGAGCAAAGCTCATAGTGATCCAATCGATAGGGTCATCGATGGCCCTCATCAAAGTAGCATCTCAGGGCTGCCTGTCATATTCCTGAAATTCAGTTTGAAGTAAATCCTTATCCATTCTCCTCTCTAATGAAAAGTTGATCATTATAATTGATTGAGTTTTCTCCATAGGGACAGAGAGCCTTTGGGAATTCTAGTTCAAACATGTGTACGCAAGCCGCCTTTATTTCCTGTCTAGTTGACTTCCTCCAGTCTCATTACCAGGACACTGTCATGTTCCAGAAGAGGAAAAGAGTGTGCAGGAGATCATGGCCTTCCACTGCCTTGGGTGGGAACACAGCATTTGACCTGTAGGAATGAGCCCAAGTGAAGCAATTTGTTATGAAGCATCTGACATGCCCTCTGTCCTTAGAATCTGAGCTCTGAGGGTTTTTATAGTGGATTTTTTTTGAGGTAGCAGATGCATCTCCTTCGCTTGGAGTCCCAGTTTTGTTTTCTGTCTTGTTGAAGGTTCAGAAGATCCACTGAGGGCCAAATACTAGAATGACTATTTCTCTTGGTTGGGGAAGAAAGTCTCCATAAAGGTGGGGCCACCCTAGATGCTCCATCATCAGATTCCCCCAACCCTGGGCTATGGCAGGGGAGAAAGGTTGGGAATGCAAGGGCAGTTCTTATCCCTGTCCCAGTGTTTCTGGATCACTTATAGATGACGGAAGGCCTGACTTTTCTTTGGAGCAGAGACACTCTAAGTAGCACAATGAGGAGTCCCCAAGTGTTTGTAATTGAATCAGAAAATCATCACCATTGCAGGAAGCTTGTGGAGAACGCAGGAAATATGATGCCATTTACATTCTCAAAAGTTTGGAGTTAGGGTGCTAATAACTAAGCAATATTTCTATTCATTCTTAGGGAAATCAATTTTGTTCTTTCTTGTCTCAAAGAGGCTAAGAACAGGACCATTCCTAGGGAGGTGAACACAATTTGTAATGCTACCATGATGTTATTATACAAATGGAATCTGCTTAAAATGAACACCAAGAGATACTTAGAAGGGGATAGGAACAGGATGTGACAGGGTAGAACCTACCCCCAACCTGATATTTTGCTAATTATTCTTGCAAATTAGATGCTACCACAAATTCTAATATTTCTATGCTGCTAAAAGATGGCATGTGGTGTCAGTGCTCCACAAATTCCAATTCCTCTTCAAATTTGGTATCCTTGGACCAAACCCCTGTCACCCCACCCTAGTTAGAGCCTGCAATGAAGCTATCATCTTTGTGTTCTATGAATCATACAAAGAAAGAGATAGACGTTTCCTGTTGCAGAGAATCCAGAATCTGTGATCTGGTCCTTTCTCTGCCCATTCACTGCCTCCTCCATCCATCCAAGATCAAAGTAGTGGACCACAAGCTAAAGATTAGAAAATATATCAATACAATTAGATTTCTGAGCAGCCCTACATGACAGTTCCCCAAAACCTTTCGGGAGGTGAATTTCTGCATTTGTGTTTACAAAGCAGCCTTGCTGTCTGAATAAAATCTAAAGCTTATTTCTCATTTTGAGAAGCCACAAACTGGGAAATGTCTCCATCTATTTACATTAAAGGGGGAGGGGAGGGAATGACAGTCTAGGAAAACCCTAGGCAGAAAAAAAAAAAAAAGGCAGACTTTGATGAGAAGATCCAAAGAGGGAGTGAGAGGGGGGAAAGGACCTAAAAGGTTGGGGAGGTGGTCCCTTTAGAATGCTTTTATCTCTCACTCTATTATGGCTTAGTTAGTAAAGTCTAATGCAGATGGGGAAACTGGAAGCAAGTGAGTTATTGTTCCCTTGGGGAAATCCAAAGAGAAAGGACCTAGAAAAATCCCCCTGGTGGAGCCAGATGTTAGTTAGACAGGACTGCTCATGTCTGGCATTCCAGATGATGATCATATACTCCCTATAGTGGGAGGGAAAGTCTCCCCAAAATCAGAGAGGTGGGAATGAAAAGCAGTTGTGAGGAGGGTGTTATATAGCCCTGGTGATCTAATCCCATTAATTTAGTGTTTTTCCTCCAGTCTTAAATTTAGATTTACTGAAAATGGTGGCAAAGTGCCATTTCCAGACCAGTTGGCACACACTATTTAAGATCACAGTGGAGATGGTGATGAAGAGAACCTATGCTCTAACTACAGTCAAAACCATAACTCTCAGCACGTGCAGAAATCAGACCCAGCCTAAATATGTCAGATGCCGTTTCATAAATTCTAGCATGCAGCCAACCTGGCCAAAATTATTATTATTACTTAACATTTCTAGTAAGCCAACTGAGTGCTCCAGGCTGCACAGAATGTCTGAGTAAGATTTCTGCCCTCTCCCAGTGGGCTCCCTGGATCAACACTTATTAAGTGAGGGGGGAGTATGTTTTGTTTGTCTGATTCTCTCTGGTGATGACTGACTATGTCCTCTAGGGGGCAGTGTTCACATAGATTTGAAATTAATAAGCAAAAAAACCCAATAAACAGGAGGTTTGGGGGGTAGGGTTGGGGGTTTTTCTTTTCTTTCTTTTTTCCGCATGGGAAACAAGATACAATACATGAAGTTGTTGTTATTCTTGTTTGTTGTTGTTGAACAAGTGAAAGAAAGGTGGTCCAGAGACAAATGAGATGGAGAAGAAAATCTGATGTGGTAGGCATGTATCCAAGGGTTGGCGTCCTAGAAATTTCAGGCATCACTAAACCAGTGCAACAGGGTCTTACGTGCTTTATCTGCCCGTGGAATATGAGTGTTGTCCGTATTTCTTATTTCCTGAAATCTATACAGAATAATGATATTAATTCATTATGACAATTATATTATAATAAAGATATTTTATGGTCATAATTATATTAATAATGATATTTCTAAACTTTTCAAGGTATTGACTCAAGAACTGAATAAAGAAACAGGATGACTTGCCCACTAGTAACAAAAATGATAATAATAATTTTAAAATAGTAATAATAGTTTTGTACATTTCTATGTTTATACATAACTCTCTATAGACTAAATCATGTGATACTTACAATAGCCCTTCAAGGTAAGGCAGGACAGATAGTAGGACCATTTGGGAGATCAGGAAACTGAGGCAAGAAGTTAAGCAACTTTGCCTAGATTCTCTACACTGGTTAGCTGAGTCAAGAACAATGCCCAGGTCACAAGATCACCAATTCAGAGGTAAAAAGCAGCCTTGGACAACATCTAGTTCAACTCCCACATTTTACAGGTGAGGAAACTGAGGCCCAGAGAAGCATGGTGATTTATTTAAGAACAAAGAAAAGAATGGGGGGGGGGGAGAACTGAATTTGGAGTCAGAGGACCTCAGTTTGAATTCCTCCTCTGCCCTTACCTGTGTGAACCCAAAACATGAGTCTGCTTCCTCATCTGTAAAATGGACTAAATGACCCTTTTAGTTCTAAATGTATAAACCAAGTAGGTGCTAGCAAGTGAACTCATGGACAGCTAGGTGGCACAGTGGTTAGAGTGCCTACCATCAAGTTCTTTTTCCATCTTCCTTCAGGGGGTCTCCAGCACCAGATGCTGGATTAGGGCCTTCAAGGAAAAGGCTGTAATGCCACTGTTCTCTCTTGGCATCGTTGATGGAACCTGGCCAGTCATCGATCTGCCAGAGTCATCCCAGCAGTACTACCGCACTCAGTCTCTGATTCCAGCTTGTATAATATTTCTGATAATAAGGGGACCTAAATGAAGCATCCTTTAAAAGGCCTTCACTGTTAATTTGGCACAGGGAAAAAAGCCAGCATATTTGACGAGGTTTTCCAGTCACACTGCCTGGGTTGTATAGACTCTTTGAATAGATGTATGTAATGAGATTACCCAATATGGAATTCATTACCTGACTTAAAATTTATTGCTTTTTAACTAGAAATATAAGGCTACACACTCTCCCAGCAGAATTGGTTAGGAAGCTGTTCTCCATTTCTCCATTCCGGGCAGGGCAAGAGACCCCAATGAAAAGTAACAATGAGGTGAAAGCAGAGGCTGGCTAGTATTCTAAATGAAACGGGCAGTGTTATAGCTTCATTGAGGCTCAGCTGTGAGGATGCCAGGTTCTGGTGGTTCAGCCCTATTTCTGCCAACCTCCCTGCAGAGCACAGAGGTGAGCCGTCACCCCACTCACATAATTGGGAAGGCCCTGAAGGTAGAGAAGAGTTCCCAAGCATAGCTACAAATGAATTGTGCTCCATTCGGATTAATGTTCGAGGGAACAGCGATGTAAATTCTCCACGTGTGCTACAAAGAGAGTCTTCCTGCAAGGGCTTTTGCATGGAGGATTTCAGGGGTCATTTGTCCTAAATGGCTTGTCCATGACTGCCAAGACCTCCAGATGTGTTCATAGGTTGGTCTTCTTAGCAGAGCCTTGCACATAGTAGATGCTTAAATGTTTATTAATTGATTGATTGATTGTTAAATCTATATTATCATCACCATGTACATTTTCAAGAGTCTGTGGTGGATGGCATGGAACTGGACCCTACTCAGGATAAATACAAAAGATACAACCTTACTTTCTGTGATGAGTCAACGACTCTTGGCACAGATGCTAAAAAGCGGTAGATCAAGCTGTTCTGCCCTGTACATCAGTTTGTGGCTGCCACTTGGCCACTGATGTCTCCTCTGAGGAAGCAACATAGTAAAGGGAAAATCTAATAGGTTTAGCAAACCCAGGTTCAAGTTCCAGTTCTCTCATTTACTAACTGGCTTTTCTTTGGCAGAGTCACTTAATGCCTGAGACTCAGTTTCTTCATCCCCTAAGATGAGAAGGCTTCACTATATGATCTCTGAGGTGCCCTCTAGCTTTAAATCACCCCAAATCTTGACTTCTTCTGTTTGCAGCCATATCTATTTAAGCATCATGAGCAAAATGGGAATCATAGATAATCACTGATTTTGAGTTGAAAGGAAATTCACAGGTCATCTAGTCCAACTCTGCGTTTTACTGAGACCCAGATATTGAGACCCAGACAGGTTGACTTTCGAAGGTAATAAAAATAATTGGAAAATGTAGAATTTGAGCTAAGGCCCTCCAACTCCAAATTCAGTCTGCTTTCCATTACAAGGATTTTTGATGCAATGAAACTTTATGGTCACCACTGCCCATCTACCATTTCCCCCACTCATCATCTTTATTCCCCAAGTTCCCTTTTACTTGGGGATGTGATAAACAAATATTGCTGGTTGGTGTTCTATGAGATTACTAATGCTGATGCTAATGCTGGTGGTGCTGGCATGGACAATTCAAAAAAGAAAAGTACAAAACACAGATTGTTGTGGGTTGTTTTCTTGGGATGTGAATGTGTGGTGTGTGTGTGTGTGTGTGTGTGTGTGTGTGTGTGTGTGAGGAATGGAGATGGGATGGAAATATAACACCAAACCAGTATCAAATATAGAAATGATAATAAGCATATTACGTAGGAGTTCTGGGTGAGGTTCCATATGTTGACTCTCTCTCTAAATCTTTGTGCCTTTAAAGAAAACTCAAATTTCCTCTTTAGATTTTAAGTTCCTTGAAGGAAGGGGCTGTGTTTTGCCTCTTTTTGTATCTTGAATGCTTAGCACAGTGCCTGGCACAAAGGGAGTGCTTAATAATCTTTATTGATTGATTGGTCCATGATCCACCATGAAAACACACCTCAAGTGTTGGCATCCTAAATTTTGGGTTTGGTTCCATTTGTTGTTTAAGGACTTGAGACTACAGAACAAAAAGCCTGCCTTCCCATACTTTATGTTTTCTCTAGGTTTTATTCTCAATCTTTAAGATTTGACAGAAGAAGAAAAAAATCACCTGAGAAACATATTGTTGACCTCAACAGCTCCAAGATAAGCTACTCATCCACACTTTTGTTATTCTTTTCATTCACACTTAAACCTTATGAAATATTTGGAGCCAAAGGAGGCATTGTGATATACTGAAGAGATCAATAAAGTGAGAGACAGGAGACTGGGGTGTTAGTCCCAATTCTGTCACAAAATTGCTCTGTGATCTGCAAGTCACTCCCCATCCTTGCACATCTGTTTCTTCATTTATAAAATGTGATGGCCTCAAAGTCCCTGCTAGCTCCAAAGATCCAGAATTATAATTTTCAAAATAGACAAAAAAGCCTACATCATGATTTGATGCTCAAGACATTTCACAATAATAAAGTATCAATAAAGGTCATGTAAGCAGAAACTTGGTGCAATGAAAGGAGCACAGGGAATCTAGGTTCAAATACCAGCTCCTCTACTTGTGGTCTTTGTGACCTTGAGGAGTCACAAGAAATTTGTGGGCCTCAGTTTCTCCATCTGTAAAAAGAAGGGATTGCTCTAGAGTACCACTGAGGTCTCTTTCAGATGTAAATATATGGCCAAATGGTCCCAGACCACCTGCTTATTTCAACTATCACTTAATCAATTTCAATCACAACTTGGCTTATCCTAAAGAAAAAATGCAAATTTCTTCATTGGGTTTTTTAAAGACCTTCACAATCTAGCTTCAGTCTACCTTTTCTAGTCTCATCTCATATCACTTCCCTTCATGTACTCTACCTTCAATCCAATGTGCCTTCCTTGTTCCTCACCGTGGAAGCTCCAAATTCCTCTTTGCTGCCACGTACAAGCTATCTCTCGTGCTTGGAATATACTCCCTCCTACTCTCCATTTCTTAGCATCTCTAGCTTTCTTCAAGGCTCAACTCAAGTACCATTTTGGACTTGTGGCCTTCCGTGTTCAGTCCAGTTGCTAGTAACTGGCCCTGCCAAAGCTACTTTGTATTTAGGCATATCCTATTGTTTTGTACTTATTTCTGTATAAATGCTGTATACCCCCAGTAGAATGTAAGATCTGTGAGAGCAGGAACTTTTTTTTTCCATTTTTTTCTTGTTTTTGAATCCCTGGTACTAGCACATTGCAATGAGATAAATGTTCACAAATTTTAAAATAAAATCTAAACATTAATATATAAATTAATGAATGTTGAGTTGAATTGATAATTAATAAACTGCTCATTAATAAATAGACTTGTTCTAAGTGCTAAAAGAAATTCTATTCCTCTCCTTCCCTTCCCCTGCCAAAAAAAAGCATATCATTAAAGTATTTATTTTTTAATGGAAAGAAAAGAACAAAAGAAGGTAAGAAAGAAGGATGTACAAGCAGGACAACTTCAAAAGCTACAGGTCAATCTTACTAAGTAGTTAAAATGAAAAGCAAAGCACATGTCACAGAAATCAGAAGTCTCATGTACAATCTTCTTTTGCTCTTCCATGTATGGACAAATGCCCCTCCTTTTTGGTATTTGTTAAAGCAGAGCAAAAATGTAAATATATATATATATATATGGAGAGAGAGAGATATGTGTGTATATATACATATATACATACGTACATGCATATATATACATATACAAATGTGTGTGTATATATGTATATATATATATATATATATATATATATATATATATATATGCAGCCCAGTCACAGCTAAACTCCATAAGTGTGCAAAGGGAGAGTCATTGCTCTCTGATACCCTGTGATCTTTAGTCTTAGACATCCATCCTTACACCTTCACTTAATGCTTAGCACAGGGCTAAGCACATATTAAGAGCTCAATAAATACCTGTTGATTGATTCTACATTTTTTCCCAACTGTGAAGGTCAAAGCAAATGAGTGACCCTTTTACAAGCTTCTAAATGCTCCTGATCATGGATTCTGTCAAGCTTCCAAGGAAGCAGATTTCAGAATGGAGGCTTCTTCATGCAGTATGTGCAAGGCAGTGTAATATGGTGGAAGGAACTCTGGGTCTGGTGCCAAAGAGCTGGGGCTTGCTTGCAATGTGACCTTCCCCATCTTTAAAATTGAGGGATTATCTTTTGAAGTCAGATCTAGCTCTAAGTCTATGCATCTATTAATTCGTGTTTCTATCCCTTAGCTTCAATACCCAAATATGGGAATCTTTATCTTTGCTTAGTCTAGCATACAAAGTGCTTTTAGATATATTATCTTATCTGAACCTTAAAGTAGCCCTTTGGACCAAGTACATTCTTCATTTTACAGATGAAGTTTCAAAGGATTTGTCCAAAATCACATGGAACCCAGTCCTTTTTGACTTGAAGAACTGAGCATTCTCAGTTAACAGAGTTAGAAAGAATTGCAAGGGGCATCTGGTCCTTACTCCTACTCAAGAGTATTATAGCTTTTCTACACTATCTGTAAAATACTTGCTGCTGTCTCAAGTCCAGGGACATTGTCCAAGCCTAGATTCTCCTAGATTCTGACATGGAATAAGCTTAGACCCATAGCCTGAGAGAAAAAGAACAACCAGAATTTCTCTAAAAGAAGTGATGTCAGTACTTTATCACCACATTCTGCTAGATCCTGAGAAAAGAATAAATCAAAAAGGTATTGATCCAATCCAATAAACATTTATTAAGCCAGGCTCTGTGTTAAGTGTTGGGAATACAATTAATAAAAGAAAGATAGTTCCTGACCTCAAGGAGCCTATAATCTAAAGGCGTAAATAGCACACAAAAAGTGGAGAGAGGAGGAAGCCTCTTCTGTGGAGTTGAAACCAGACAAGATAGAATATGCAAAGTCAAGTGAGCTTAATCTATTTTCCAACTTCTACAAAAGAAGACATTGGGAGGCACTGTGCTAAGCACTCAGGATACAAAAAAAGGCAAAAGACATTCCCTTCCCTCAATGAGTTTACAATCTAAAGAGGATATTTGAGTTTCTTTGAAGGTAGAAAGACCTAGAAAGAGAGCCAATATATGGAACTTCACCCAGAGCTCCTATATAATATGCTTATCATTTCTATATTTGATACTGGTTCGGTGTTATATTTCAATTCCATCTCCATTCCCCCACACACCCACATACACACAAACCAAGAAAACAGCCCACAATAATCTGTGTGTTTTGTATTTTTCTTCATTGAATTGCTCATGCCAGCACCATCAGTGTTAGTTATCTCATACAATACCAAGCAGCAATATTTGTTTATCACATCCCAATCAGAAGGGAAGGGAAGCTGAGGGAGATGGTGGTGAGTTTAGAAGTGTTGAGCTTATCCTGAACTAGACAGGACAGCAGATGCAAAGTGGAGCATCAGTAGATACCTTGAGTTGTTTACTTTTGAAATCATGAGTACTCTGGACCCCATTACCTGAAAACCAGGTATGTTACTTTTCATCCCTCCCCTTAAGGGCCCTGAGGGTATTAAGTCTCTGTCACTGGCTCAAGCCCCTACTGAGTATGTTTCTTCAGTTTTAAGAGTCAGTAGCAGCACCCTCTTTCATTTAACCACTTGATAATCAGCTTTTACAAAGGAATATTTATTGAAAAGACATAGAAAAAGCAAACATGTAAATATTCCCCATGAACACACACACACGCGCACACACACACACACACACACACACATACACACACACACACACACACACACACACTTTGGCAGGAGGGCATAGTTTCCCTCCTATATGTCCTTAGGTTCACAGTTTAACTCAGCTCTTATAGAGCGTCTCACAAAGTTCTAGTCCCCGTGGACTTGTATCCCTGAACTCTGGCTTCTCGGGGTTTCCCTCCTGCCTTGCCAGCAATACCCAGCTCAGGATTCAGACTCTGACGTTACCAGATCTCAAGCTCCTGGGTTCAGGAACTTAAAGTCTTTGTCTAGAACTGAAAAAGACAATGGAAACAGAACAAAACCCCAAGCCCCATTCTCAGGACCAGGGGCCTAAAAGGAGAGGAGAAAAGTAGCCCTTTCCCTACACCTAGTTCAATGCATGATAGCAATTTTTCAGGTGAACAGGACCTTTACCTCCTGGATGCTGCCAGAAAGAGAACCTGTCTCAGTCCAGTAGATTTAAAGACAAACTATAACAGCTATGAAATCCAAGGAAAGAGGCTGGTCCCACCTCTGTGGCAGAGAAACACAGGATATCTTCTACTAAAAGCTGATTCCTGCTCATCTCCCACATTAGATGTTCAGGGCATTCACAAAGCCCAGTTACACTGGCCAAACTATTACGTGCAATTTAAAGTTTTAAGGGGTCTACAATGTACAGGTAATCCCAGCCTAGCATTATTCATTTGCATTTATCCAATATTAAGCAACACCTTGCTTAGGTAGGGAGTTGCCATTAATTCAGTGGAGATAAGGATATAAACGTTATTAAGAGAGAAAAAGTCATGTCATTGGATTATGCAGCACTATGGCAAGGTTTGGTTATAATATACTAATGGCTTTATTATAAAATGATGTTCAGAGTTAACATTGTTCAGGATAGAGTCAATTCTCTCATTTACTCCCTATTATATAATCTGATCACAAGGAAGCAGGAGTCTGGGAAATGTGGAAATCATTACTATTTATGTTTTCTCCAGGTTGGTATTAAGATTTATTGGTGTTCCCTCAGCATGTACTGACTAATGGATCTGGAGCTGGAAGGAAACTTACAGATCAAGATATGCTGGAATGCATCAAGAGCCAGGATCTAACTGATGCACCACACATCAGTTCCTTCCCATTCATTCTCCCTCTCTACACACACACAAACACACACACACACACACACACACACACACACACACACAGAGTTCACTGTAGAAAATCATTTGCAAAAGTCTGTTGTCATCTAATATTTTCATTAAGGATGTCTTCCATTTACACTCATATATTAGTGTAATATATCATAATATATCCTTTCTAGAAATGAGGAAGTAGACATATGAGTCAGTTGTAACTATTGACCATTCGATTGCATTGAAAAGCTGTGGAGAATGTTAGGTAGCTGGATAACAGAAAGAACTGGGTTCAAAATTCTACCTCTGACATAAGGTACATGACCATGGAGAAGTCATTTATCCCCTCTGAGTCTCAGTTTCAGTAAAAAAATGAAAATTACAACACCCATAGTACCAACTTGGTAGAGTTGCTGTGAATATCAGCTTAGATGTCAGGTATAAAGTGGTTTCCAACTTTAAAGTGCTACATAAATGTCAGCTATGATTATTCAAGTCTTTCATTATTTTCCTTTTTTGCAAAATACTGAAAATTGATGAACCCATGTTGCCTTCAGCATGGATTTTTCTGGTGTGTACTCTGATTCAACGCTCCAGTTTTATATCCCTTAGTGGCATTTCTATTTCCTCTTCCAGCAAATGAGGACTTGATTTATTGGAATCTCAATGGAACACTTCTGCTCTCCTTGACGAAATGCTGGCAGATCTGTTCCATTTTGTACCCATTAGTTATCCTTCTTTTGGTTTCATCTATATTTATGCTCTTTGGATGCTTAACTTAGTTGGTTCCCTCAGTGAGCTTTCTGTAGACTAACTTTCTCTTTTGCATGTCATTGTTTTGCATGCTAATGCAGTTGATATTTTTCCACCATTCTTCTCTGTAATATCTGACAAACATGTTTTTATTCTGAATCAATGCAGCACTTGACTACTATGTCTCCTTAGGTGGTAAAGAGGTTTCTAGCTGAAGCAATTTTCTGAGCTCTTTTGTTCACCTTGTAGTAATAATCTCTTTATATAGTTTAAATTTTTAAAAGAAATAAAATATTCAGAATTAATACATTTTCTGTTTTCTTGCATCAGTTGCTAATTTGCACGTTGTTAGTATTTGCTATTGCTAATCCTTTGTTTCCAAAGACAACCAATGACATCATGAGGTGATGTCTTGATTTGAGGTGAATTGGATGTAGATGAGAAAGAATTGCACAAAATCATCAGTCTCATTCTCCCTTCCAGAATCATTGAAGGCCAGTGGCAGGACAAAAGTCTGAATGATTGGCAATGGCCCAGGATGCAGTGGATGACGTTGGTGTGTTCAATGTCTGACCAAGCTCTAAGCACTCTATAGTGCCTGCTTCAGTTTCCTTCACAGACATTGGAACAAACTGTTCTTATCCACCCATTCCACCTGGGGAAGTCTTCATAGGGTTGGGGTAGATACCTCCCAGCTCACTGACAGGTTTGAGGCCTGTCAATCACCCTCACCCTGGTTTAGCCCATCTGCAGAGACGATTTACCAAGGTGTGCCCACTGTGCTTCTTGGAAGCACAGGTGAGAACTGGAACTGAATGACAGGGGAACACCAAAAGTGGATAAACAGCCCTGAAAAAGGCTGTCAAGTCCTCACACCAGAAGTGCTAGTCCTCCTTGAACACCCCACACATCCTGCTAGTTTGAATATGGCAAGTTGGAACTGCCATAATTACAAACACCACCTTCTCAACTTTATCCTTTCTTCTAATTTAGTATTGATTTTGCTCTCTCATACAAGTAATCAATGTTCTGAGTACACAGTCAGTGGATTTGCAAACGACTCCCACACCGGTAACTATTTGTTTCCTGTTTATTAAGATGTAGTCAATTTCATTTTTTTTTTTGTGATGTTCAATGTTCTTTACATCCAGAACCTTCCAACTCTCTTCTGGAAGAAAGAACTTATGATTTAAATAAACATATGAGGTTTCTAATCAATCCATAAGCATTTGTGATCTTTCTTAATTCTGAATCATATGTTTCAATGTATCTTTTTTGCCATCTTCCCTGTGCCCACCTTTTCCTTGAAGTCACCTAGTATTAAAGTATATGGTGATATTTCAGTTTGGATTAGGGGATCTTAGCCTGTTTGTGTGTCATGGATGTATTTAGCAGTCTGTTAAAACCCATGAACTCTTCAGGATAAAAAAATAATGCATAAAATGAAATACATAGGATCACAAATGAAACTAGTCATGTTGAAATACAGTTATCAATTTTTGTAAGTCCATAGCTCCTATATGAAAAAGACCTTGCTTGAAGGATTTTGTCAAGTTATTCATATGATTTCCCTACCTCTCAATTCTCTGCAACAGATGTTGGCATATAAGCTACAATTATCTTTTTGCTTATGCTTATTAAAAACATTGCAAGGCAAAATGACCATGTGTGCTGCAAAATGATATCTCTTGACCTTGATCACCAAATGAAACCAAATTTCCCAACTCTTATTTTCTTTTCCAAGGAGAGCTTGTGACCCATCCTTAATAATAATAGGTAGCATTTATGTAGCACCTTGAGATTTGCAAAGTATTATGCAAATGTTATTTCACTTGATCCTCATAGCAACCCTGAGAGATAACAGCTATTATTCCTATTTTACAAGTCAGGAAACTGAGGCAGAAAAAGGTTAAGGGTCACACAGTTATTAAGTGTGTCTGAGCCTGTATTTGAACTCACAATTTCTTGATTCCAGTTTCAGCACTCTAATCCCTGTGTTAAAACTTAGACTTTCTTATGTCTTCTGGTTTTATCTATAGATTGAACAATAATATTAATTTAGCTCAACTCCTCGACTTTCTTATGTCTTCTGGTTTTATCTATAGATTGAATGACAATATTAATTTAGCTCGACTCTTCAAGTAACACATCAGTTATTGGATAAATATCTCTTAATGTACCAAAATTTAAATTGTTTGTAGATGGTCTAAGAAAAAATGTGATTTCCAACACACTCTGCTTCCTTTCCTGCTCGATGACACCATCACTACAGAAGCAGAAGCAGGACTGGAGGCCATTTTGAATTTTTCTTAGTTTCATGGATTACTATGGACAAAGAGTTAACTATCAGCACCATCTACTAGTGATGAGCCTCTCAGTACTTAACTAGGCCAGTTTTCAGCATCAGGCATGGAAGAGATAGATCAAGACATACCTTTTAACTCATCATATACTCTTATGATTTGAATAACAAAGGAGCCTTGATCTGCCATCCCCTATCCAACTCTAGGTACAGTACAGTAAATGTTTTCATGGTCTGAATTTCCTTTTTCATTCATTCAGACAAGTCTGCCCACCCTTTTCTTTTCTATTGGCAGTTACAGTTCAATTGTTATTATGATGCTATTCAACTTTCTGCTGACCCTTTTTGAAGAGTGCCTATATATTTACGTTAATGTATCTCATTCCATGTCTTGGTTTTCATCAATTGTAGAAGACCTCTTCAAGCACCTGATATTTTAGGGAACATTCACTACATGAGCCTAAGTAATAACTAGGATAGCACCACTCATTTATTACCAAGAAATCATTTAGAGCTTGTAAAAAAGGAAAGGTTTGCAAGTCTCCAATGTCCAATAATTTTCCATCACTCCATCATTTGTCCAATCTATTTAATTCTCTTTCTTAGGTATCAGCTGCCAGTCTCTGAGTTAATACAACAGAGACACACAAAAGCAAATTGGGGTAGCTAACTTTGAGAAACACCTTTCTTTTTTAATAAACCTTAACCAGGTTTAGAAACTTGGATTTTTAATCTTTTGGAAATAATAATATTGAGAGGCATGTGAAAATTAGGATATTCAGAAAAACAAGTAGGATTAGACATTTTATATCAGTAAAGCCTTTCTGCATTCTTCCTGAAAAGATAAAATAGGGTGCTTACATATAGGAATGGATAAAATTATTCTGAATTATGGTCAAGATTTCCTAAAAATCTTGCTGCTTTTGCCCTAACCCTGCTCTCCACCTCCATGGACTGAATCTAATATAGCAACCCCTTTCCGTGTGTGTATAGTAAGCATCACGGGATGAGAGGCAATGAATCAATGCTATTGATTATTGGTCCAATTGAATGCCATTCAACAAAAAAGAGATTCTTACACATGACAGGGTTATCTTACACTTTAAATCAGGAGGTTAAAATCTATAGTAACAAACGGATGTCATTATAAGGCCCTTTCATCTTAAAAGTGGTTTTATACCATGGAAACCAAGGTCAGTGTTATTGTGATTCTCCTGGTAATGCTATTTGAAATACTTGTGTTATCGCAACATAGAATACCAGGGACCTTAGGGACCATCTAATCTAACCTATCTCCCATGTAAATTATAACTTTTTGGGGGGGGGAGTGTAGATCTGTGAGTTTGTCCATTTAGGTCAGAAGTGTCAAACTCATTGCTCACTGGAATATGACCTAAACCAGATTAAAATGTATTGGGAAATAGTTGTAAAAAATAAACAAAAAAATGTATCACAACATAAAGTTCATTTGTGGTTTTTTAAGTCAATATTTAGTCCACAGGGATCCATTTATATTTGAATTGGACACATTGGTTTAGGAAACTTTCAAAGTGGAAATTTTATCCATTAATACAAATCTGCAACTCATTTGCAATTTAGTGCCTGGGAGCACTGAAGGATTAAGGAATTTAAGTTTGGTCACATTGCTTTTATGTGTTATTGGGAGGATTTGAGCCCTGGTCTTATGGACTCCAAAACCAGACCCCTATCCTCCATTCCATATTCCCTCTCAGGTTATAATTATGCTAATATTAATATTAATTAATAAAATAAATAGAAATATTAATACTAATTGTTGGTACAGTGGATAGAGGATTAAGTCCTGCAGAAGGCAGATATGAGTTCAAATCTAGCTTCCTATACTTATTGACTGTGGGATCCTGGATGAGTCACTTAACTTCTGCTTGCCTCATTTTCCTCAGCTGTGAAACCTGACTCACAGGGTTGTTGTGCACATCAAATGAGATAATATTTGTAAAGCACCTAAGTGTCTGGTGCATAGGAGGCGTTATATAAAAAGGATTATGCCTTTTCCTCCCTTTCTCCCTTAATTGAAAAAAAAATACTAAAGACTAGAGAGGTATGGTGACACAGAAACCATAGTCATCCTTGATCACACAGAAACCATAGCTAAGACAAGAACCCAGATCCCCTGATACCTTGTCCATTCCATTTTGTTTAATTATTGCTCTATAAACTCTACACACACACACACATACACACACACACACACACACACACACACACACACACACACACACTGCTCTTATGGACTACTGAGGTTCCCAGATTCCCACAGGTAGCTTTTCTGCTTAAGTTCTACCTGTCTTCAGACTAGTTGCATGCCTGAAATGAGTCCTTATAGCTTGCAGAATTTGCTCCATAATTTCATTTGACTAAAGCAGGAGACAAGTACCTCATGTTACTTAGGATTTCAAGTAAATTGTACTATATTGTTGTGCTGTAAGAATACACCCCATCATCGACAGCCGTTTACTATGTCTAGGAAATAAAATCCGTTCATTCACTTCATAAGCTCTCTCAGGCTGTTACTCCTAATACACCCAAGAATCAACAACAGCAACAAAAAAGACATGCCTCAAGGCTATCAGCCATAGTAATGTGTTAAATAGGAAGCTGTGTAATAATCACAGGGTCTGTGAAAATGGAGTCACTATGTCATTAGTGTGGAAATTACAAGTCCTGTCCTGCTCTCTGTCTCAGGTGGCTTGCCATAAAGTGTCGACCTCCACAGCAAAGGACACATTCTGCCATTACCATCACAAGGAAGGTGTTGAGATTGTGTGCACTCGGCTTAAAGAATAAGGGGGTGTACTGCTCTGGACAAACCCATAATTAGGGCTCTCCTAGAAATCCACAAATGAATCCTTCCAAGTCATAACCTAATTTATTTCCCCCATTTTCTAAGTAATACCAAGGTTGGTATATTCATCATTTTAGATTCACTGATTCTAATTTCTAATTCAGACTTGTTTGTTGAGTCGAAAGCAAACAACCCCCCCAGCTATCACCCACCCCCATTTATTTGGAAAGAAAGAGTTTCAGTGAAAGAAAATAAATAGCCCATCAAATGCAGTTTGGAGGGGCTGCAGCTGAATAATTTCTAGTTTCCTATGCCTGTCTCCAGCTGTTGGGTCCCACTGTGATTCTAGCAGCTGTGTGCTGGCTTGCCTGATTTGCTATTTAGTCAAATCAGATCAATACTTCTAAGTACTTATCTGATGTGATCATCTCTGGCTAGTCCAGGAATTTATACGTTGAACCATATGGATGAATGAGGAAGACTGGCTTCTGAATTATTGGCCCATCCACACACATGACTACCTGTTATATACAGATCCCTTGGAAAAGGATGGTCAAACTTAGGACACCAGTAGGAATGTCAAGGTTACAAAATGGCCCTTGTCAGTCAGTCAATACACATTTATTAAGTGCCTACTTTTTATCAGGCACTGTGCTAAGCACTGGGAATACAAATGTTAGAAAGGCCCACAGTCTTTATGATTCATGTATGAAAGATGCTCAGAAAGATTTTTGTATAGATGGGAAAAGTGACATAGAGGTTGATAGCTTCTCAGTGCCTTCTTTCATATTAATATGATCCGAGTTTGTTTGTTTGTTTTTTCTTTCCCAACCTTTTGGTATCTTTCAGATACTTGAAGATGTGTATTTCTCTCTCAATATCTTCACAACTCTGTATTCTCCAGCATGCATCTCTTCTCTATACACTTGATTCGATCTGGTTGTTTTTTTTCCCCATTTTGGATTTCTTCAGTGTCTTTCCTACATCTCTTCTATGCACATTCAGGACTGTGATGTTAGGGTCCAAGTGTGCTGGTTCCATTGTTATGCATGTCAAAAAGTTTGTTATAGTAATCTTTGCACAATTTTCCCCTTTTTCTTCTGTTTGTTGTCTTCCTTACATTTTTGTCCTTAAATAACCATAACGTGACTTTGTTTAGTTGGATCTCTTGCAAATTTTAAGTTAGTCTTGTCTTCTGCTGCTTCTCTATGACCCATAAGATGTTGCTCAAAATCACTTATTAGCCTATTACAAACAAGTTTATAGTCTAAACTGGCATTGCCTTTGTCCACCATCACTCTTTGCTTGACAAGTGAAATTTTTACTTTAGTAAGGCATTTTTAAAGTACATTTGGTCTTCTTGTTATGACAACAAATTGACAATAGTTAAACTTAAATGTAACCTTATTATAATCAGTGTCTTTTTATTACTATTGTCCAATTCCCATTTTTCATATTCATTTATTTATTTAAATAATTCAAGGTTGAGTTGCTTCAATTGTGTCCCATATACTTTTCTCATTATTCTTTCTTCTTCTTTTGATGAATTCTGATCTTTGTTGTGACAAGTCAGTGGTCGGATTGTACATAGACAGATCATTCAGAGTTAACTCTGATATCAATAATGTCTTCTTAGCTGTTAAATCATAATCCTCTTCATGTTTGTGGTGCTCTTTGATGCCTGCCACATCCAATGCATTCCAATTATTTTCTCAAAGAAAGGTTCCAGGATACAAAGTCTATGTCCTTCCTCCTTCTTGCATCGTGTTTTCCCATATATTTCTCACCATCCTCACAACATTTCCCCTGTTTTCATTGACATCATTGAGTAATCTAATGTGGAAGGTCTATCAAGCTCTTTGTAGAATTTTCTCTAACTCTTTACCCTCAGTAATGAATATTGGTGTGCTAAGTTACAATTACTTTCATGGTGTTCTTTTTGCAAATACTTATATTTCAATAATACTAATATATGAGATGACCAAACTTTGGATGTTTTGTATCTTAATTAGTTTTATAGGTTACAGTGGTCAAAATAAGTAACCACCAAGAAGCCAGACTTTGGAGTTTTTTTTAGATTTAATACATTTAATTTAATTTATTTATTTTTGGGGAGGCAATAGAGTTAAGTCACTTGTCCAACGACACAGCCAGTAAGTATCAAGGACTTGAGTTCAAGTCCTCCTGAATCCAGGGCAAGTGCTCTATCCACTGTACCACCTTGTTGCCCCTTTGAGGAGCTTTTCGATACTTAGCTGGGCTGATCCTCAGAAAGTTGACTCAGGCTACTAAAGATACTCACACTTGAAGCCATATCCAATGCATTCCAATGATTTTCTCAAGTAATTTCAGCATAGTAGAACATACTAGTGCTTACATCCCAATAGGACTTACACCATAAACACTGAGAAAACACTAAAGGACTAAGTGAGATTCTGCTCTGCTCTATGGCAACTGAATGAATCAAAGGATTAGAGTAAACCACATTAAAAGAAAGACGTATTGGACGCTGAACAGCAGACGGAGTGCTGGGCCTGCCATCAGGAAGACTGTGTTCAAATTTGACCTCGGTCACTTACTAGCTGTGTGACTCTGAGCAAGTCACTTAACCCTGTTGGCCTCAATTCCTCATCTATAAAATGGGCTGGAGAAGAAAATGGTAAACCATTCCAATATCTTTGCCAAGAAAACCCCAAATGGGTCACAAAGAGTCAGACATGACTGGAAATGATTAAGTAACAACACTGGACATGAAAGCTGGCAGGTCACCCCAAAGAAATAAAAGGTAGAAGGACCAAGGAACTGAGGTCTTAACTGCAGCAAAGATTGTTAGAGGGAGGGCTCTTCCCAGGTTAAACTGTGATTCGAAGTCTTACTTTTCACTAAACATCACAATCAATGATGGCAGATACATTCTTTTCCTCCTGAGCTCCTTATTCACACCTGGGTGTCATGATGGAGTAAATGTTTTCCCAACCACAGAAACAACAGAGACTGGCTCTTCTATGCCATGTGGCCCAAACACAGGGAGGAAAAATATATGCTTTTTTGCCACAAAAATTAGAGCCCACAGGTCCGGGGGCCTTAAAAATAATGATGGTGAACAAATCAAAATATTAATGAAAATTTAAAATATTTCCAATGATTAAAAATGTGTAGAGTCGATTCTCAGTGATTATAGCATTGATGAATCTAACTATCTATGCCCTTAGCTTCTCCCTATTTTCCTCCTATTGTTTGTTCTCTTTAGTATTTCTTAGCATATATCCAAGAGCAGACAGGAGAAGGAAAAAGAAGGTAAAATTAGAAATTTTGAAAATTAAAGCATGTCCTACTTAAGTAAGTATGTCTAGAATGAGCTTAGAGAAGAAAGGAGGTAGAAACTACTGGCTTTCGTGAGCTTTTTATTATATTATTAAGGTTTATTTGGACTTATTTTTCAATATTTCATGTATAACAGATGTAAATTAAGAATTGTCTCTTTATGCTACTTGGATTTTTCCCCCAGTGTTCATTCATTCATTTATTTATTTTTGTCTTTTTTGATTAAATTTATTTATTTTTAGTTTTTGACGTTCACTTTTATAAGCTTTTGAGTCCTAAAAACTTCCCCCTGCTCCTTCCCCACCTCAAGACGACATGCAATCTGATATAGGCTATGCATGTATAATCATATTGAACATATTTTTCCATTAGTTATGTTATGAAAGAAGAATCATAACAAAAGGAAAAAACCATGAAAAACAAAGAAAAAGAGAAAATAGTATGCTTCAATCTGCATTCAGACTCCATAGTTCTTTCTCTGGATGTACATAGCATTTTCCACCATGGGTGTTTTGGGATTGTCTTAGATCATTGCATTGCTGAGAAGAGCTAAGTCTATCAAAGCAGGGCATCATACAATGTTGCTGTTACTGTATATAATGTCCCACTCACTTCACTCAGCATCAGTACATGTAAAACTTTCCAGATTTTTCTGAAATCTACCTGCTCATTTTTTCTTATGGAGCAATAGTATTTAATTGTATTCATATTCCATAACTTGTTCAGCCATTCCCCAATTGATGGGTATTCCCTCATTCTCCAATTCTTTGCCACCACAAAAAGAGCTACTATAAATATCTTTGTACATGTAGGTCTTTTCCCCTTTTTTTATGATCTCATTGGGATACAGACCTAGTAGTACTATTACTGGATGAAAGGGTATGTAAAAATTTATAGCCCTTTGGGCAGAGTTCCAAATTGCTCTCCAGAATGGTTGAATCAGTTCACAACTCAACCAACATTGCATTAGTGTTCCAATTTTCCCATATCTTCTCCAACATTTATCATTTTCCTGTTTTGTCATGTTAGCCTATCTGATAGATGTGATGTGGTACCTCAGAGTTGTTTTCATTTGCATTTCTCTAATCAGCAGTGATTTGGAGCATTTTTTTCATATGACTATAGGTAGCTTTAATTTCTTCATCTGAAAACTGCGTGTTCATATCCTTTGACCATTTATCCATTGGGAAATGATTATATTCTTAAAGATTTGACTCAGGGACAGAGTCAAGATGTCAGTGTAGAACAAAGAGAACTCCATGAGCTCCCCCCATAACCACCTCAAATACCTACAAAATATGACTCTAAACAAATTTTAGAGCTCAAGAACCCACAAAAGTACAGAGAAACAAAGCTCACACTGAAGACAGCCCAGCAGGCGGGATGGGAAGGGCTCATCACAGTGCGCTGGGAGCCAAGACCAGTCACAGCTCTAGCCCCAGGGCCTCCAGGACAAGCTGAAGCTGGAGCATTCGAGAGAATGGATTGCTGGCAGCTGTGGCAATTTCCAGAATTATCAACCCATAAGAGCCAAGGACAAAGTGAAAGGTCAGTGGAACTCAACTAAATTTGGGGGAGCAAAGCAGGTAGGGCTATCTGCCCCCAGGGTAAGAAAGCAGCAGAAGCAGCAGCCCTGTAACCACCTCCACATGTCTGCTTCAGAGCTCTCAGCCTGCAGATTGCAGGGGGGCCAAGTGACCATTCAGAAGCTAAGTACTCTTGTCTTAAGCTGCCTGGATCAGGATCATGGTCTTGGGTGGTGGTCCTGAGGTGTGTGACCAGTGAGTCAAAGCTGGTGAGGGCTGCAGAGATGGCAGCCTCCTAATAGCTCTGGAAGCTACGAAAACCCCAGCAATTTGGGACAAAGCTCTTCCCTCTGGAAGCAGAGTTCCACAGAGCTAAAAAGTCAAGTAACTGATTGGCAACATGAGCAGGCAAAGGAAGCAAAGTAAACACAGCAACCCAACTTTAGATTCCTTTTTTGGAAATAAAAAGGATCAAAGCATGGATCAGGAGGAAGACAACATAGTCAGAACTCCTGCACCAAAGCTTCCAAGAAAAATGTAAACTAATTACAAACCATAGAGCAGCTTAAAAATTATTTTGAAAACCAAATAAGAGAAGTGGAGTAAAAATTGGGAAGAGAAGTGAGAATGATGCAAGAAAAACATGAAAAGAGAGTCAACAACCTGACTGAAGAAAATAACACCTTAAAAAAATAGATTAACTAAAATGGCAAAAGAGCCCAAAAAGCCAATGAAG
>CM053591.1:136639748-136657099 GCA_028646515.1 Pseudochirops corinnae
CAAAGTAGAGAACAGAACAAGTGGGGGGCGGGATAGGAAGGAGGGAAATATAGTCAGTCTTTCACAATATGTCCATTGTGGAGATGTTCACGTAACTACACATGTACAGCATATATTGAATTGCTTGTCTTTCCAGTGGGAGTGGGTGACGAGGGAGGTAGGGAAAAAATCTAGAATTTAAAGTTCTAAAATCAAATGTTAAAAATATATGTGTGTATGTATATATATATATAATTATAATTATTATCATTATGTACATGCAACTGGGAATTAAGATATACAAGCACTGGGGTAAGGAGATCCATCTTGCCCCACCAGAAAGTCAAAGGGGGTATGGGGGAGGATATAGGTGACAGCAGATTGGGGGAGGGGGTAAACATGGGATAGCTGTTTTGGTGTGGTGGGTAGGGGAAAGATGTGGAGAAAATTCGTAACTCAAAATCTTGTGGAAATGAATGATGTAAACTAAAAGTAAACAAAAGTTAATTTAAATTTGCATTTCTGTAATAAATAATGATTTAAAACAAAAAATTTTTTTAAAACTAAAAAAATTTTTAAAAAATTTTGACTCAGTTCTCTATATATTTTAGAAATGAGGCCTTTACCAGAGACACTGTCTATGAAAATTGTTTCCTAGCTTTCCACTTTCCTTCTAATCTTCGTTGCATTAGTTTTGTTTGTGCAAAAGCTTTTTAATTTTAATGTAATCAAAATTATCCATTTTGTATTTTATTGTGCTCTGTATCTCTTGTTTGGTCATAAATTCCTCAGTTATGATTGATCTAGCAGATAAACTCTTCTTTGCTCTCCTAATTTGCTTACAGTATCACTCTTTTTGTCTAAATTGTGTATCCATTTTGACCTTAACATGGTATACAGTGTAAGAAGTTGATCTATGACATAGGCAGAGGGCATAGGATCATAGGAATAGGAAGGGATGATGTCTAAAAAATAAAATCAAGAGGTGAGAGAGGAATATAATGGGAGAAGGAAAAAGAGAGAGCAGAATAGGGTAAATTATCTCATATAAAAGATGCAAGAGAAAACTGTTACAGTGGAAGGGAAGAGCAGGAAGATGAAAGGGAATGGGTCAACCTTATTCTCATTGACTTTGCCTTAAGGAGGGAATAACATACACTCAATTGTGTATCTTACCCTACAGGAAAGTAGGGGAGAAGGGGATAAGAGGGGGGATGATAGAAGGGAGGGCAGATTAGGGGAGAGAGTAGTTAGAAGCAATCACTTTTCAAAAGGAACAGGGTCAAAGTAGAAAAATAGAATAAGTGGGGGGAGGGGGATAGGATAGAGGGAAATATAGTCCACCACAATATAACTACTATGGAAACATTTTGAGTTACGACACATGTACAACCTATATTGATTGCTTGTCTTCCCAGTGGAGGTGAGTGAGGAGAGAAGAAGGGAAAGAATCTGGAAATCAAAGTTTTAGGAAAAAAAAAGAAGTTGATCTATACCTAGTTTCTGCCATACTATTTTCTGTTTTCCCAACAGTTTTTGTGAAATAATGAGTTCTTATCCCAGAAGCTGGAGCCTTTGGGTTTATCAAACAGGAGATTACTGTAGTTATTGACTACTGTGTCTTATGTACCTAACCTTTTCCGCTCATCCACCACTCTATTTCTTAGCCAGTACCAAGTAGTTTTGATGATTGCTGCCTTATAATTCTCTTTTAGATCTGGTACAGTTAGGTCACCTTCCCTTGTACTTCTTTTCATTAATTTCCTTGCTGTTTTGGACCTTTTCTTTTTCTAGATGAATTTTGATATTATTTATTCTACCTCTGTAAAATAACTTTTTGGTAGCTTGATTGGTATGGCACCGAATAAGTAAATTAATTTAGGTAGAATCATCACTTTCACTATGTTAGCTTGGCCTACCCATGAGCAACTGATATTTTTCCAATTATTTAGATCTGACTTTATTTGTATGAAAAGTAATTCAAAAAATTCAAAAGTAATTGTGTTCATATATTTCCTGTGTTTGTCTTTACAGGTAGACTCCCAAATATTTTATATAATCTACTTTAACTATGGTTACTTTAAATGGAATTTCTCTTTCTATCTCCTGCTGCTGGCCTTTGTTGGTAATATATAGAAATGTTGATGATTTGTGTGGGTTTATTTTATATCCTGACACTTCGCTAAAGTTGTTAATTATTTCAAGTAGATTTTTAGTTGATTCTCTTGGATTCCCTAGGTATACCACCATATCATTTGTGAAGAGAGATAGTTTTATTTCTTCATTGTCTGTTCTAATTCCTTCAATTTCTTTTTCTTCTTTTATTGCTAAAGCTAACATTTCTAGTACAATATTGAATAATAGTAGTGATAATGAACATCCTTGTTTCACCTCCTGATCCTATTGGAAATTCTGCTAGCTTATCCTCATTACATATGATGCTTGCTGATAGTTTTAGATAGATATTACTTATCATTTTAAGGAAAACTCCATTTATTCCTATGTTCTCTGGTGTTCTTAACAGGAATGGGTGCTGTATTTTATCAAAAGCTTTTTCTGCATCTATTTAGATAATCATATGATTTATGTTAATTTTGTTATTAATGTGGTCAATTATGTTGATAGTTTTCTGAATATTGAACCACCCCTGCATTCCCGATATAAATCCCACCTGGTCATGGTGTATTATCCTTATGATAAATTGAGGTAATCCTTTTGCTAATATTTTATTTTAAAATTTTGCAATATTCATTAGGGAAATTGATCTATAATTTTCTTTGTTTTGACTCTTCCTGGTTTAGGTATCAGCACCATATTTGTGTCATAAAAGGAAGTTAGTAAAACTCCTTCATCACTTATTTTTCCAAATAGTTTATATAGTATTAGAATTAATTGTTCTTTAAATGCTTGGTAGAATTCTCTTTTTTTTTTTCCTTTTCTTTTTGGAGGGCAATTGGTGTTAAATGACTTGCCAAGGTCACATGGCTAGCAAGTGTTAAGTGTTTGAGGTTGGATTTGAATTCAGGTCTTCCTGACTCCAGGGCTGGTGCTCTGTTCACTGCACCACATAGCCACCCCTTAGAATCCTCTTGTAAATCCATCTGGCCCTGGAGAGTTTTTCTTTAGGAAGTTCATTGATGGTTTGTTCAACTTCCTTTTCTGAAACGGGGCTAAGTATTTTATTTCCTCTTCTGTTAATCTGAACACTTTATATTTTTGTAAATATGCGTCCATTTCACTTAGAGTCACTTAGATTTATGGGCATACAGTTGGGCAAAATACCTCCTAATTACTCTTTTAATTTACTCTTCGTTGGTGGTACATTCACCCTTTTAATTTTTGACACTGGTTATTTGGTTTGTTTGGTTTTTTTTTATCAAATTAACCAAAGGTTTTTCTATTTTATTGTTTTTTTTCATAAAGCCAGCTCTTAATTTTATATGTTACTTATTTGTGAAACAAGTAAGTCATACGAAGACCAACGCCTGGGGCTCTATAAGCACTCAAGACTATGGACAAATAATCTGTCACTGAAGAGCACTATTTCCTCAACCAATATTTTCCCCAGCTCTTATCTATCTTTGTTATTCATTTGTGTCCAACTCTTCATGACCTCACTTGTGTTTCCTTGGCAAAGATACTGGAGTGGTTTGCCATTTCCTTCTCCAGCTCATTTACAGATGGGGAAACTGAGGCAAACAGGGATAAGTGACTTGCCCAGGGTCACACAGCTAGTAAGTATGTGAGGCCAGATTTTAACTCAGGTCTTCCTGATTCCAGGCCCAGGCTCTCTATCGACTTGTACTACTTAGCTTCTAATCTTATCTATCTAGGACTATGTTTTCATTGTATCTCTCCAATATGAACAAATCCTTTCCTTATCAGCATGCTGTGTCAATCAGACTTCATAGATTTGATATCATAGTAAATTAGTTTATTAGATTATCTAATCTAGGTAAATATGTAAGTAAAAATAGAAGCATGAGTTGGATCCAGCCTTCCTAAAAGCAGAGACCATCTGTGAACTGAGGCTCACTTATTTTCTTTTTCTCCTTCCTTCTTATTCTTTCTTCTTCCTTCTCCTCCCTTCTTTTCTCTATTTCTGTCTGTCTCTTACACACACACACACACCCCACTCCCAAGTACAGTATAAGATTAAGAATGACAACTATCTTAGAATTCAACAAGAACTAAGTGCTAGTCTTGGAATTAAGGTGCTAGTCTAATGTGCTAGACACTGTGCTAAGGGTTTTACAAATACTATCTCATGTGATCTCACCACAAATGTGCAGTGTAGTTCCTGTTATTTATCCCCATTTTACAGTGGAGGAAATTGAGTCAGAAAGAGGTAAAATGACATGCCTAAGATGCATGCGTGGGACAGATTTTTGTAGTTGTGGTTCAGTCACATCTTGGGGTTTTCTTGGCAAAGGCACTGGAATGGTTTGCATTTCCTTCTCCAGCTCATTTTTCACTTGAGGAAACATTTGAATGACATGCCCACACTAACACAGCTATTAAGTATCTGAGGCAAGATTTGATCTCAGGTCTTCCTGACTCCAGTCTCTGCTCTCTATCTACTGTGCCAACCAATTGCCTCAAGGCACTAAAGAAGGAAGACACTCTTACCCCAAAAGGCAAAATTAGCTGTAATAGCTAACTAATAAATTTGCTTTAGGAAAAGCAACTGAGATAGAGATGATGCAGTGAAGGCAAGTTAATGTTTACAGGTCCAGAAAGCTGTTGGAATTTCCAGGAAGGAAAAGGAAGAGATCAGAAGTTTATTGATACATGTGTGAAGATCAGAGGATGATTTTGGAAAGTGGATATGGAGAAGGCTCTTTGTCTTCTAGGTAATCACAGGTAGAATAGCATTTCTAAAGGGCATGAAATTATCAAGGTCTCCAAGAAGGGTGGGGAAGGTGATTATACATTCCTGTAGTCCAGTCAAAAACTCACTGGGGAGGACTTTTTGTAGGTCAAAAGGGGAAATACCTTCCTTGACCAGGAGCTCTTCTAAGGATGTAAATGCCTTAGACACTGACTCCTAGCACTCCAAACCATTTATTCTCTAAAAGGGTTTTGCATCCAGTAATATCAACTGGGTAATTGTTAACATTTTGAAAAACACATTGCAGCCTCACTTTGCCCAATGAGTGTTGTGAGAAAGTGCCATGGCCAGGTTCTTTACCAGTTACCTATACTGCTATCACAATGAGGAAAACAAGGAAATTGAATCATGGGGTGAGAAGGCAGTACACCTTCTCCTAAAGGGTATACCAGCCCCTCTACAACACTGGGATATTCTGAAGCCAACACATATAGTCAGAAAGAAAGAGAATTCTCTCACTTAGTTTGAAGGTCAATTATACCTGTGTTTGGAAGGAGAGAGAGCACCAAATGAGAACCCATTAGAGGCAGTGTAACATGTAGGTGAAGGGATATAGTGTTCTCAAGAGGTCTTCCCTAGTTCTCTTGTTTTCCTTCACTTATATCATGTATACCTCTGGAAAAGTTTTGTGTTAAAGGCCAAGCTGCCTAAGGTCTTTAGCAGACAGAACACTAAAGGGGTTGATAATTTATGAATCTGAATCAAAAGGTCAATGATAACTACATTCTTGACATAATCTTCTGAGTCTTGATATTATCAAAATACTATCTTGGGTCATTATTTAACATCAAATTTGACTTGGTCAAGAGGTGGGGGCACTTCATGAACTCCATAGACAAACTGATTTCAAAACATGTCATCTTATTCCTCAAATTTTTAGTGTTGTGACTGATGTTTAGCTTTGAAATGGCATTATTAGATTATTATTCCTTGATGAAATTTACTTCTCTGAACAATCAGTGAGAATGTTTGGATAACAGGTGTGTTTGCAACAATCCCAAGAATTCATTAAGGTGAAATAAGGGGTGGTAAAGTAATGTATTATGGCAGATATTTGGCATGCAGACTGTTGCATGTATGTATCTTATACTTCTGCTTCGGGCCCTTTGTTTGCTATCAGGTAGAATCAAAGTCATTTTTAAGAATTCCATTTTATAATATTACTTATAATTCTGAATTGCCTTTATGATTTCAAACTCTTCAGTGTGCCTGAAAGGACTCATTTAAAACACAAATCTGTTCAGGTTTTAGGAAGGTGATAATATTCAATTGCTTAAAATAATATTTAAGAGTGGTATGTGGGCTGCTTAGGGGTGTTCAACTTTAAAGAGATGTCATGTTCAACAACCTACAGTAACTCATAAGGTTCAAAACACTAAGGAATTCAAAGAGCATAAAATCATCATATTCTAACATAACATTTTCTGACACACATGAATAATAAGACATAAAGATGTTTTATTGACTCTTCAAGGCTCCAATGAAGTAATTTTCTCCCTAACTTTCTATTATTCTGAAAATATGAAGTCAGATGAGGTTGCTGCTTCTCCTGGAGAAAAAGGAGGGGTCAAGGGATTATGAAAGATCACAGTTAGATCACATCTGTAGTTGTTGTTCAATTGTTTTTTCAGTCGTATATGACTTCATGACCCTATTTGGGAGCTTTCTTGGCAAAGATACTGGAGTGGCTTGCCATTTCCTTCTCAGTTCATTTTACAGACAAGGAAGCTGAGGCAAACAGGGCTAAGTGACTTGCCCAGAGTCACACAGCTAGTAAGTGTCTGAGGCCAGATTTGAGCTCAGGAAGAAGAGTCTCCCTGACCCCAGGTCCAGTACTCTATTCACTGCACCTCCTAGTCACCCCATATATATGTATATGTATATATATATACACGTGTATGCATTCACATATAGGTATATATACACATACCTATATATATATGTATACATACATAAATGTACATACATATATATGTATATATAACTTCACATAAATTTTCTCATTTTGTCCTTATAATAACCCTCTAAGGTAGGTACTACTGGTATCACCATTTTACAGATGAGGAAACAGGCATACAGGTTTTAGTTTTTTTAGTTTTTTTTAGTTTTAAGTTTTTTTTGTCCATGGTCACACAATTAATAAATAATATAGATAGAATTTGGGCATAGTTTTCTCCTGGCTCCAAGTCAATCACTCTATTAAACCACTAAGGAAACCTAAAGAAAAATTATTGTACTGGCTAAAGTATAGAATAATAACCCCAGGCCCTGATTCTTAATCCCAGTTTTGCTCTTGTGTAGCCTTATCTGCAAAATGTGGTAATTCAGCAAGATTTTCTCTAAAGTCTCTGCTCAAAAATATTCTATGATTCTATGATTTCAAGTCACTTAACATCTGTGCCTCTGAATGGGATTGAGAACGTCTGTTCAGGATCATGTTGAAGAATAATAAAACAATGAAAGCCAGTGATTATTTTCAGAACCTTTGCCAGATCACCACTGGTAGCCTAAATCAGGAAACAAAATCATGCCTGCATCTGCCTGCTTAAAGACAAAATGAAGAGTTGCTTCCCTCTCCTTCCCTTTAGATTTTAGGACTGGAGGCCTGTTCTCATGTGCAAACTCTAATACAGCTGTAATCAAAATTCCACATATCCTTCCTCTCCCCAGTAAAACCAACCTGGATATTTTGGACCTCCTTCCCCAAAGAGCAAAATTATCTAAAAGTGAGTTGGTCCCTATAGAAGGACTTGTTCAAAATATGCCATCCTGTTTTCCCCAAGGAATAAGTATGCTTTAAATGAGGTTGCTTCTACTCATCCTCTTCGCCACCAGGTATATCCTCTCCAAGGTGAGAGGGAATCAGCAATGCAGATAGTTAACCATCTCTCAAAGTTTCCTACAGCCAAAGGGGGTGGGGGTCAGTGTGGAGGAGCCAACATAAGCTCCTAGATCTGAGTTCTGAGCTAGACTGGGAAGTTCAGAGCTCAGTGGTATCTGAGATGCATGAGCCATTTTTACTTTGCATTGGATTGCAAAGGAGGAGGGGAGAATCGTCCTATACAGCGTGACCTGTGGCAGTCTGTTTCTCTCATTCCATGGTTTATGACTGGACCAAGAGGCCATTTTTCTTTCCAAAAAGAAAAATGCAACGACCCGCAGTAAACAATGATTTAGGCCACTTCCAAAGAGGAGCTGGCCCTGCACATAATCCTTTCCCTGAATCAAAACCAGCCTGATAGCTGTCTGTCATGAAATGGATTTCATGTATTAACCAAGGTGGAGAGGAGTTAGGGAAGGAAGAGAGGATAGAGAAGGACATTTAACAACAGAGAAATAAAATATTCAGTATACAAGTGTCCGCATTAAGCAGCTAAAGGAGGCAGCTTGAATGTAGCAAGGCTCCTAAGAAGTACCATGCTGAACATCAATAATTCAGGCAAGTTTATGACCAAGGTAACAGAAAACAGCATAAAAATTAACTATCCATGTCTAGATTTTTGAGGCCAATCTTTTTCAAAATAGTATAGTGATGTAGGGAGTATATAAATTGTACATATGTGGATTAGTGGGGGTGTCCAAATCAAGATTAGGTAGCTATTCTTTTTTTAAAATCTATGAAAGTTTGGAAGTAGAAGAAA
Organism: Pseudochirops corinnae; assembly: GCA_028646515.1. Classification (NCBI taxonomy): domain Eukaryota; kingdom Metazoa; phylum Chordata; class Mammalia; order Diprotodontia; family Pseudocheiridae; genus Pseudochirops; species Pseudochirops corinnae. The sequence goes on from CM053591.1 coordinate 136,648,260, forward strand.
AAGCATTTCCAAATGGTTTAGTAATTATAGCTTATAGAAACAATTGCTATTAAAGTGGGGATCTCCATGCCTTTGTACTGGCCATATCACATGCCTGGTACATATCCTCCTCAGCTATGTCTTATAGAATCCTTCCCTTCCTTCAAGACAGATGAAGCACCATCGAAATGTATAATACATATAAATGTATAATATGTATTCTTTCCTGATGGCCCTCAATTGCTAGTACCCACCCTTACAAACTACCTCATTTGGGGCTCAGTGATGGTATATGCTATACCATTCACAAGTTGGAATTCTTGGCCTTGAAGTGGGCTGTCACTAAGCCCCAAGACCATATTCAAAGCTCAATTCCAAATACGGAGGGACAACAATCTACTGACCTATATCCTGACAAGTGATGAATTGGATGCCATGAACCAGAGCAGGGTAGAAGCTTCTAAATTCAATATTCAAAATGGTCAGAGGGAACTCAAGTGGACCCAGATGTCTGATCCTGTGTAACCTATGCATCAGAAACCATTGCTATCCCTGTGAAGAGGGTGAAGGCTATTTGTGTTACTCAAGGAACTGAATGCTTAACCTTAGAAAGTCCAGCTGAAAGTTTGGAACTTCCTACAAAGAATATGTTATTAGTGAAAGTAAATGTAGAAACTTTGAACTCATTGTCTACTACCCACAGTGACCATCAATGGGGTTGGTGATAAACTCAGTTGCTGAATAAGGATCTTTATGCAGTGATATCAGACAAACAAAGAATCAAGATAAGCTCCCTTAGATGCACTTTACCATACCAGGCTAAAACCACAAGGTACAAAAAAACATTAGAGCTATTGAAAGACTCCTATTCTGTGACTATGAAAATCTTAGACAATAACTTTGGACATCTAGACTGTGGGAAATCAGGTGTTCTCAATCTTTTTTGTGTCCTGGACTTTTTTTGGTGGCCAGGTGAAGCCTAGTATAATTTGTAGGGACTGAAAATGCTGTGTGTGTGTGTGTGTGTGTGTGTGTGTGTGTGTGTGTGTGTGTGTGTGTGTGTGTGTGTGTGTGTGTGTGTGTGTGTGAGAATGTGGATGGGTGGGGTAGGTTGCAACAATACTGGATGCTAGCAGGTGAGCTGGCTCAATTACCCTAGAAGTAAGTCAAATTTCTATGTTTCCAAGGGAAAGCCTGGGTGGGGGCAAACAAAAACCAAATTTTAATATCCCCATGGAGAAGCAGTATGTCACAGTGGGTAGAAAACAAGCATTAAAATCTGGAAGAACTGAGTTAAACTCATTCCCCTGATAAATACTGGCTGTGTGATCCCGGACAAGTCATTAGCCTCTGGTTGCCAGTCAATTTTCTAAAATGATAAATTGAAAAACAGATGTCTACTTGCACTGATAGAGTTTCCTCACCAGGAATTCCCTATTCCAATAAAATCACAGGTCTGGTTCCCCTAATCAACTCCCTCCCCCCCCCCCCCAAAAAAAATAACAATGATGTTCCTGGGGGAAATCCTGAGTTTAGGCAAAACAAGAGAAATTCTAATTTTCCCAGTGAAAACTCTGAATGGGAGCATACTCTATACAAATATATTATTGATAAGCCTCCAAGACTGAATTTGACCAATCTGCCCCAAAGCAACATAGAGGTTATTAAAATTTAAAAAAAAACAAAAACAAAACCCCCAAAAAATCTATTTAGTAGGAAGTAAATGACAGGTGGTAAGGAATAATCGCAATGATTAGATTGGGACAACTCTTAAGGATAGAAAGGGGGCTGGATTCCATGATTTCTTGAAATAACTCCTGAAATCTAGAATTTTTAGAAAAATAAAAGATATTGGTGAATAAAGGTCTTATTTATAAGTTAACAGTTAAAATATCAAGTTAGAGATATCCTCTTTGCCTAAAAAAAAAGGTAAGAAAGTGTTGGCTACCAGGTGATAAATTTTTCTCAGACAGAGTGACTCACAAATACCTTCTAATAATGTGTAAAGGGAATATCTGCACCAATAAATCACATGAAGTCCTGAAATAACTTTCATTTTATATTTTCCTACTTTCTGTATTTTTACCTGCAGGCCCAAAGTCTAAGATGAAAATCAAGAAGAATGCTTTCTCCCGCATAATTCCCTATTTTGTTATAGGTGTTTTGGGGAGTTGGTTTGGATTTGCTTTGAACAATGAATTTAACTTTGTGTCCATGTCCTTGTGATACACACACTTATATTATATTAATTATATTATATATTATTTTATTATATTGTATTACATTACATTAATAATATGTTATATTATATTGTATTATATTAATTATATTATATTAGTCAATTAAATCATATCATACCATGTTCTATTAATTATATTATATCATGCCATATTATATCATATATTAATTGTGCTATATTATATCATATCATAATATCTCATATCATCATCATACTATATTATATTATATATTTTATTTATTATATTATGTATGTGATATATATATTACACATACACACACATATATGTATATGTACACACACATATACATAGAGAAGTCAGGACGGGAAGACAGACTAAAACAGAGGAGAAAGACAGAGACAGAGGCAGAGAAGGAGAGAAAGAAAATTGTATTCCGATATAATCAGTTTCTTTTTTCATCCTTTGTATTTATTTTATGCATTTAATATATCCTATTTATTTATTTATCCTCTGTATTTATCTCGTTATTCTGAGAAAGGCACCCCAGGCTTTACCAGACTGACTGCCAGAGGGCCTATGACCCAAAAAGGTTGAAAACACCCTCAAGTGGAAACTTCTGAGTGAAGGATGCTTTATCCTTGCCAGGGTAACAAAGGATAAAAGTAAAGTATCAAACAGTATAATGTATGCAAAATGCTTTATAAACCTTTAAGTCCCATGCAAATGTTAATACATTATTATTATTATTATTATTATTATTATTATTATTATTATACAAGCATATTATTATTAATTATTGGAGCAGCCAGGCAAGCTTCCTTAAACTGTACCTTATTAGCCACCTTCCATTGGTTCCCCCCACCCAGTCACCATTTATTCTTACTTCTCTCTCCCCTGAGCCAAGGGTGTGAGGCTGTTAATCTCCCAAACCCATGAGGTCTTTCTTCCCGTGAACTAAGTCCCAAAAAGGAAACCTAAATGGAAAGGAAACCCTAAGTATGAAAGCCACCTTTCACATCTTCAGTAAATCATTTTCCTCTTCCTCACAAATACAGAAATTTAAACAAGCTTATTTATACAGTTTCACTATAAGCAATGAGGAAATGACTTAAAGAAAGTAGATATTTTGGAAGACTTAAATTTAATTAACTCTGCCACTGATTGTTGTATAACTTTCTGGGACTTTTTTTTTTGTAAGTGGAAGTGAACGTTTCAAATGTTGGCCAACATTGTAACCTAATGTAACCTGCATGTGGTCATATATTCTTTCCCTTTTATTTTGGAGTGAAAGTATCAGAAGTAAAGACTAACTGATCTCCAAAATCCCTCCTTACTCAAAATAGTCTGATTGTAGGATTTTAAAACTCTTCACATTTATGCCTCAAGTGAGAATTGTGGAACCGTGCAAGTAAAGATGATAATCTCCCAAGTCTTTCAAACACCCTCTTCCCATCTTTTCTTCCTTCTGTGTCCACCAGAGACTGGTTTCCTTCACAAGACTTTTTTTTTTTTTTCAAAACTATGAACATGACACAAAGATGTTTAACTCACCTCTTTGTTACATCATATTTCATTCCCCTAGACACTGGGGAACTATTACAGAATGTGAAAACTGGAATGAACTTTAAAAATCATAGGCTAACCCTCTCATTTTAACAGATGAGGAAACTGAGGTCCAGAGAGGGGGAACCTCAGGTCATGAAATTAGTGGCAATACCTTTACACCAGGTTGCCTTTTAATATAACATAGTATAGTAGTTTAGTCTTAGTTTAGTATTTTAGTATTAATATTCATAAGATTAATATTAATATAATTAGTAAATATTATATAATTAGTATAATAGCTTAGTCTTCATTGAGTACATTAGCATAATATTAATATAATTAGCAAATATTAATATGATTAGTAAAATAGCTTAGTCTCTGTTCTGTCTTGTCTCTGTTCAAAAGTTTACTGTTATGCAGCGATATGATCTTTTCATTTAATTTTTTTGGGGGGTGGCAAAAGTAAGGTATCCAAGGGTGACTGAAACAGTTGTTTCAGCCCCATGAAGAACTCCTGGTATGGAAACTCCCTGAACCAATGCAGACCAGCAGTCAGTCTATAAATTAAAGTCTTAGAGAATTGTTGGGGGCACTGAAAAGTTAAGTGACTTTGGACAAATTACAAAGTTTGCATGTGTCAGAGGCAAGATGTGAACCTGGATCTTCCTCCCTTTAAGGTTAGACCCTTCTCATTGTAGGTCATCTTCAGTCCTCCTGATCTAAATCTTGCCACTGTACCCAGATGGCTCCAGAGAAGAAAGTGATATTGGTGATTTTGCATAGCCCTCCTTCACTGTAATCCAATTCACTTACATGTCATGGCATCACCTCCCTGATGTCATGGTCCTCTTTGGGAATGAAGGACAAACAACAACACCACCAACACCAACAACCTCTCATCCTAAATTTGCCCTTTATTGCAATCAAGCATAATTCCAAATGCATACAGATGCTTCCTGCTAAGTATTGTTTATTATTGATTCAGTTCAATTCAACAATTATTTAGGCACATGCTGTGAAAAAGAGAATAATAGGTCCTGTGGGGGAACACAGAAGGACAAGAGCTGATCCCTCTCCTCTCCACAATGAGCTTATAGTTTCCGTAAGGAATTTACAATGTCCATTGGAACAAAGATGGCCACTGTGGGCAAAAGAAGAAGTACAATTATTAGGTTGCAAAATGTTGAATTCAAGACAGAATAGTAGAAATTAGCAAGTTGGATAATTCAGCAAGGAATATTAATGAGAGTTATAAGATAAATGACATTTAGTGACATTAATTAACTGATTAAATTAAACCTGATATTTTAATCAGAATTTGTTTGTGCAAGGCTCTGGATAAAATGAAATGTAGTTTAACCTAGTTACTTTTAAAATTCCAGTTACCATAACAACTTCTTGTGATTTCAATTAAAGGTGGTCTTTCTTTACATTATTTTTAGAACTTTAGTTACCATAACAACCAGATGCAGTGTACTTAATCAGTTAATTCTATCCCAAAGAGTTAAAATCTGGTGTTCTCTTGGAAACAATCAAATGATGATAAGTGGCGTGTCAGGAATTAATGCCCAAATGGTGGCACAGGCTGCATTTTTCAAGGAGCTGGCTTGTGAAATAAAAGACCGATGAATCTTCCTTTGTATGTTGGATTCAGTTGCTGAAATCAAAAAGAGATTATTTATCAATTGGAAGAAAAGTGGAGACGTCAGAATCGGTGCTGTTATGGATTGTCAGAGTTGCAAAGAGAAATGATGTAAATGATAAATTCATTTTCACTGGGTTTGGGGGAGGCTGTAAGAGATATGATGCATACCAGAGCTTTTCTAAGGCAAGGGAACACTTGGTTCAAAAATACACAGTACACAGAGCATATCTTAAAGATTCAGCATTAATGTTTTCACCCTCACCCCCATCAACAGATTTTTTAAAGAGTCCTGTCCAAGACACAGGAAGCACACTGCATATCATTAGGTTCAATATCACATACTGGCTTTTAGAATAAGAAAAGATAGAGGGGGTATATAGCATTGGGAGAATAGCAGACTGAGAATCATGGGTAAAGCAGAAATGGGGAGAAAGAATAAAGACAAAGTTGGTCTAGACAAGAGGGGGGTGATAAGAGTGGGGGAGAAGATAAGAAAAACTGCCTCATTTGGGGCCATATGCTGCTAATAAGTAATAAGGAGAAATAATAAGTAAAAAATGCTTATGGCTATATACATCCAATCATGTGAAAAGATTCCTGACATATTGGACCCAAACGCATGGTGAAGTAATGTTAGTAAAATTCCCTTGCTCTTAGAATTAAAGTCCTCACCTATTTGAGGTAAATTACCCCCCCAGGGCAGATGTCTTGCTTTATTTGATGGGCAGCAGTCCACAATGGAAGTGGGTAAGGACAAAAGGCACATCTGGCTGCCCTGAAGGGAGAGCCAAGTTGCCCATTAAGTGACGGATAAAGATTGCCTTTCCCTGTTATCACCCTTTGCCCATAAAATGAGGCAGGGAGACAGGCTGTACTGCCTTTTTACCCATATCCTGCAGCAGAGGCAACAGCCTGATAGGAGGAGTGGTATCCCCAGATTCCTAGTTTAATTATAGTCCTCTCACTTAATGAGGTTTCATGAGGAGGAGGAGGTGGGGGATTGGTGTGTGCTTGTGTGGCTGGGGGTTATTTAATTAAAAAACAATAAAGCTGCCAGCTGCTGCTGGTTAACAATCTGGAACCCTCTTCGTCCTCCTCCAACAAGACGGGAGAACAACAAAAAGAGAGAAGAAGGGGTCCAATAACATGCCAGGGAGGCTGTTTCCTGTGGGGCTTTCTCTCAGGATTTCTAAGAACTGTACCCCCATTTCCTCACCAGCTCTTATTTTGAAAATTTTTTTTAAATTGTAGTTAAACAGGATTTAAGATGTGAAAATCCCTCCCCCTACCTTGCCACCAAACCTAACATCTTAACAATACTAATAATTATAACGATAATGAGAGATAGGATACCTTAGTATAGTGGATAGAGGTACAGCCCTGGAGTGAGCAAGACCTGGCCTCTGACCCATGGAGGCTGTGTGACTGGCCATATCACTTGACCTCCTAGTGTGCCCAGGAGATTCTCTAAAACTAGAAGTTGCTTACAAGTGTGTTGCTAGGAAGATTCCTCATCATAAAATCAGTCACAGATCCTGACACAAATATGGAACTCTCAGTTGAATGGATACATGCCCAGCTGCCTTTATCACAATCAGCCAATCATGCCTATAGTTCAGGGCTGAAGTACTCTTGACTCTTCTCATGAGCCATTTAGTCAAAAAGAGGTGACCATCATTGAAAAGGAGAGTGCCTCCTTTCCTGGACTTCTCTTCCCTCTGCCCTCTAAGTGGCGTCATGTAACTTCCCAGGAGGGGTAGAGAGAAGAGCAGCTCTGTCTTACCTTCATCATCATACAGCCTTGGACGTGTGTCAGCTAATACCTAGATCCTCCAAAAGTCATAGAAACTGATCAGGAAACAGTAAAAATATAAACAGATTCCAATTTCCTTGAGGGCAGGGATTAACCTTTGCCTTCTTTTGTAGCCCCAGTATTTTGTGTAGTGCCTGGCACATAGTAGGTACTTAAGAAATGTTTATTGATTGATTGATTGAATTATTATTACTAGATCATGTCATTCAGATTGAGCAATATCCCTGAAATTTTTCAGAGGTTTATAAACTCTATATTTAATTTATTTGTTTAATTTTTAATTTATGGAATAAAACAAGTATGTCTGTAATATTGCATAATAAAAAGGACGATTGTACATGAAACTGCAAATCTATTATGTATAACTTGCTATTCCTTTTAAATATATAAAAGTTATGATGTAAATTTCTTTATTTTTCCTTTTTTTCTCTTCCCCTGCCCCTGCTCTGGAGATGGCTACCATTAGATACAAATGTGTGTGTATGTCACATGTATTTACTATCTTCCTACATATGTCATGTGTTGTTAATTTGGGTATTCATAAGAGTCAAAATGATATTCAAAATTGTTCTTAAAATAATATTGCTGTTACTATATACAACATTGTCTTGGTTCTGCTCATTTTACTCTTCATTATTTCATGCAAGTCTATCCATATTTTTCTAAGATCATCAAGCTCATTATTTTTTAGAGCATAATAGTATTCCATCACAATCATATACCACAACTTGTTTAGCCATTCCCTAATTGACAGACATCCCTCAAATTTCCAATTCTTTACCACCACAGAGAGAGGTGCCATAAATATTTTAGAACATATAGGTTCTTTTCCTTTTCCCCTAATCATTTTAATGTAAATAGATTTAACAGTGTCAAACTCTATATTTCTTGTTAAATAAGTCCAATAAAGCTTAGATTAAAAGAGAAACAACTGGAAAAAAATCTTTGCAGCAAATTTCTCTGATAAATGTCTTATTTTCAATATATATAAGGAACTGATTCAAATTCATAAAAATAAGAGCTATTCCCCAACTGATAAATGACATAAGGATATGAATAGGCAGTTCTTGAGAGAAGAAATCTAAGCTGCCTAAAATGGTATAAAAGTATTCCAAATCAGTACTAATTAGAGAAACGCAAATTATAGCAAATCTGAGATTCTGCATCACATCCATTAGATTGACAAAGAGGACAAAAAAGGAAAATGGAAAATGTTGGAGGATCTGTGGGCAAACAGACACATTAATGTATTGTTAGTGGACCTGTGAATGGATATAACCATTTGGAAAAGCAAGTTGGAATTACTAAATAGTGCATGCCCTTTGACCCAACTATACTACTAGGACTACACTCCAATGAGATCAAAGAATAAAGAAAATGTGCTATCTATACAAAAAATACTTAATGCAGCTGTTTTTGTGGTGATCAAAAAAACCCAACCCAAACAACTGGAAACAAAGGCAATATCAATCAATTGAGGAATGGTTGAATGAATTGTGGCACATGAATATGATGAAATGCTATTGTATTGTAAGAAATTATGAAAAAAGATGATTTCAAAGAGACATAGAAAGATTTAAATGAACTGATACAGAGGGAAATAAGCAGAACCTGAAGAACAACTTACACTATAACATCAATATTATAAAAACGAACA
>CM053591.1:136663610-136723798 GCA_028646515.1 Pseudochirops corinnae
ATAATGAGAGGAGATGGGGAGAGACAGAGTGCGGTAAATTATCTCATATAGAAGAGGCAAGGGATAACTGTTACAATGGAGAGGAAGAACAGGCAAAATGGAATGGGTCAACCTTACTCTCATTGAATTTGGCTTAGGGAGGGAATAACATACACTCTAAATTGGGTATCTTGCCCTGGAGGAAAGTTGGGGGAAGGGTATGAGAGGGGAATGATGGAAGGGAGGGCAGGTTGGGGGGAGGGTAGTTAGAAGCACACACTTTTGTAAAGCAACAGGGACAAAGTAGAGAATAGAACAAGTGGGGGGCAGGATAGGATGTAGGGAAATACAGTCAGTCTTTCACAATGTATCCACTACGGAAATGTTTTGCGTAGCTACACATATACAATGTATATTGAATTGCTTATCTTCCCAGTAAGGGTGGGTGATGAGGGAGGAAGGGAAAGAATCTGGAATTCAAAGTTTTAAAATCAAATGTTAAAAATTATTATTATTATTAGTCACATGCAACTGGGAAATTAGATATACATGCACTGGGGTATGGAGATGTATCTTGCCCTATCAGAAAGTTAGAGGGGGGATGAGTGAGAATATAGAAGAGAGCAGATTGGAGGAGAGGGTATACAGTGGGATCACTGTTTTGGGGTGATGGGTAGGGAAAGACAAGGAGAAAATTTGTAATGCAAAATCTTGTGGAAATGAATGATTTAAACTAAAAATAAACATAAAAGTTAATTTTTAAAAAAATGTCTCTCCCTCCTTCACCAAAACATCATGTATTCTGATATGTTCTCTACACATACATTCATGATGTCACGATGCATAGAATTTTCATATTAGTCACGATGCATAGAATTATAAGAATGGTACCATATCACACCTATCAGTTTGACTACCATGACAAAACAGGAAAGTGAAAAATGTTGGAAAAGATGTGGGAAAGTTGGAGCACTAATTTGTTGTTGGTGGAGCTGTGAGCTGATCCAACCATTCTGGAGAGCAATTTGGAACTATGCCCTAAGGGCTATAAAAATGCACATACCATTTGACCCAGCAATATTGCTCCTAGGACTATATCCCAAAGAAATCACAAAAATGTGAACTCTCTTCTTAATGAAAGTTTTCAGAGTATATGAATGCCAGGCTTCTGAATACAACTATCCCTTTCACATTGTAATTTTCCCCATTGCTGTTTCAATATATCATGGATGGGTATAAGAAATTAAATGGGAATTTTAGGGGAGTTTTACAAAAGCCACAGACAACATGCAAAGGCCAACAAACATGGAAAGTTTAGAAACTCAGAAATGCATAAAATATATGCATAGTATTATATGACATCAACATACTTTATCTTTTAATACTATAATAATTCAGACTTCTTCTTTGGTATGAAATGAAGGCCAAAAATTTTTATACAGATTTTCCAGATCATGGGTGCACCCCTTACCCCCATGTGGTGAAGGGATGACTGTAAGCTACAAATCTCTTTCATCTTTGAATCCTATCCCTCATTTTAAAAGGCTTTTTCCACCCTCCTTTCTCCTCTTTGACTATCTTTTTACTGAAGCCAAATGTTGACTTGGTGTAAAAGATCCATTGACATTCTTGATAAAATTTCTCTGCTATTTCATCCTCTGTAACAAAGGTTGACACCTATCTATGGCTTCTTTCAAGGTTGGTCCCATTGCCTGTGCTCCTCATCAGCTGAGATGACCATTTTTTTTCATGAAATTATGTTTCTTGTTCCTCTTGAGCTCATGCTGAAACTAACAATGCTAATTCCTTCTTTTACCTTGTGGTGAAGAGCCTATGAGCTATTCTTCCATTTAGTTGCCATGTTTTTATGTCTTTTTTTTTCCCCATGTAGAATGAGACCATCAGTAAGGATGAACGATAATCAGTTCAGCTGCTATTAGACAAAGATCTCAAATTTAGATTCTCAACATTTTAATATTTGTAAATCATCCTCCTAACCTCTTTTACCTCCTTTTCCAGCTCTTAGTGAGCATCATTTTGGAAATTGCTCTTCCTTAAAAGTCTTCCTGCTTTTCAGTTTTTCCTCAATGTCAACTTCAGTCAATTATTATTATATTTTGGCATTTCCATGCAAGTGTTTGACCTGTATTAAATATTCCTTCTCCTCTCCGGTTTCTTTATACTTTCTGAATTCTATATAAAACCCCGTTATTTCTTCATATCTTATCAACCCTTCCTCCTCCAGTTTAATCAATTCTGTTCTTTCAGACACTATTACATACACAACATGCCATAGTTATAGAATTTGGGATTGGGAATCAGAAAACCTTGGTTCAAGTGTTGTTGCTGCCACATGCATGGTACATTGGAAAAATAACAACCTTGAGAACCTTAATTTTCTCCTGTACAAAATTGGGCAAGGGTTGACTAGATCAGGGCTTCTTAACCTTGGGGTTCAAGGTCCCCCAGGGCAATCCATGAATAGATTTCAGGGGGAAAGTGAATTTGGCAAAATAAAAATGGCAGATTTATTTTCATTCACCTTTGATTTCCTTTGTAATACTATTCTATGTGTTTTAGTTTACGCACTTAAAAACCCATTTCTGAGAAGCGGTCCATAGGCTTCACCAGACTGCCAAGGGGGTCCATGACACATAATAAAGGTTAAGCACCCTTGGGCTACACAATTTCTAAAGTGTATTTTGCCTCTGAATCCTCCAATCTTTAAAGTCCCTTCCACCTCTGGCATTCTACCACCTAGGATAAGTACAATCTATTCCAGCTAAGTGTAAAAATTTACATTCCTAATGTCTAATTTATAATATGATTACTCCTTCCCCAGACAAATAGGGTAATCTCTCAGTTTTGCAGTCACTTGGGGGAGGGGGATTTTCACCACAGTAGCAAACAAAAATAATGATGCAAACCACTTTTCCTCTTTTTTTCCTGGAAGGAATAGCTTTGTGCCTGTCATCACTAGCAGTTAGCCACATTTTTCTTGGAAATTAAACATGTCTACACTAGCATTCCAATGTTTTTGCTACACTATAGAAATTGCCTTTTTTCTTTTTAAGTTGAAAAATAAGGAATTGGGCACCAGATTGTAAAGTAAAATGCTTCTGCTGTTTGATGTAAAATTCACCAGTTACAGAACCACTTACCATTGGAAAGTGCCAAAGAATGTACCCTTCCCACATCCCAACTGCAATTTAGAAACATTTTTCCTCCAATGAGTAAAAGTAAATCTTGCTTTTATAAAGATTTTCTGTGGCTTCTGCAATGTCTAGCAGAATCTTATACATAGTAGGTGCTTGGTAAATGTTTACTGAACTGACTTAAATTTCCTGAATTAAATTAAATTGAATTGATTTTTTCCTCATGTTTTCAGGTGTCTGTTTAGCATTCCGAGAGAGCTGTGTCAATCCACCTTCACCTACTAAAAGGTTGATACATCCAGTGAAGACTATATTCCACAATTTCCATATTCCATAACAGCTCAAGAAATAGTGGGAAAATTACAAAGATTGAAATCCAAATGCAAAGTGAATCACCAAAGAGTCTAAAGCTAGAGGGCATTGGGACACTCAATATGGTAACAGGAAAACCTCACACAATGATTAACAATCTTCCTTAGCATTCCACTGCTACAGCCAGGGCCATCCCTGGAGGTCCCCACCTCCTAGAGGATCTACGCCACACAAGGGAGTCTCTGACACACAATAAAGGTTAAGAACCCCTGGGCTAAATAATTTCTAAGGTGTATTTCATCTCTGAATCCTATAATCTTTAAAGTCCCTACCAGATGTAAAATCATCCCACACAGGGAAAGTACAATCTATTCCAGCTTAGTGTAAAAATTTGCATTCCTAATATCTAATTTATAATATGACTATTCTTTCCCCAAACAGTCTGAGCCCTCAGTTTTGCATGTATTTGAGGGAGGGGGATTTTCACCACAGTAGCAAATAAAAATGATGATACAAAACTGTTTGCAGATTTTGAATGGGACTCAGTCTTGTCATGGCTGACCTGGCAGAAGAAAGTTTCTCTATCAGTTAGTGGGTACAAAAGGACTTGAGACAGTTATGCAAATAGTCATTCTACAAATCTCAAATCTCAGAACACTTTCATCAATACATCAAGGCTCCCTGATTTCATCAGCACAGATAAAGATACTCTTTCCACTGATGTAAATCACAATCCTCTACAACTTAGCACCTAGCCTTTGAGAGTCGTTGTGGTTTTAAAAAAGGATTCATCACCGTGCAAAGAATGTAGCTACGTATCTCTCTGAATTTAGCTTTTTGGTTCCCACCATTACCAAAGTTGGGGGCAGCTAGGTGGCACAGAGAATGGAGTGGTGGGCGTGAAGTCAGGAAGACACCATCTTCCTGAGTTCAAGCCTTGGATACTCACTAGCTGTGTAACCCTGAGCAAGCCAGTTAACCCCGTTTGCCTCTGTTTCCTCAACTGTAAAATGAGTCAAAGAAACTGGCAGACCATTCCAGTATCTTTACCAAGAAAACTCCAAATGGGATCACAAAGAGTAAGACATGACTGAAACAACTGAACAACAGAAATTACCTAAAGGCTATTACCTAAAGGGAATGTAGCTAGCAGGGTACCTCTCCACTTGAAACATGCTTCAGACTAATATTTTTCTGACTTCTCTCCATCAAAGCTTCACTGGAAGTTCCCCAAGAGTTGATTTCATCCATATGCAGATGTTTGTGAGGAGCATGGATGCAGCATTATCTGACTCAGTTCTGAAAACCCTCTTGGAATTAAGCCTGATTAGACCAGCTAATGAAGCATCAGGGAGGATTGCTAACTCCTCTGTGAGGATTTCCTGCCACCATATGAAAGTGCTGATGTCCCACAGACATGGGAACTTCAGTGACCCACTGGTGATCCCCACCTCTTCCCTTTTCTGCAGCTTTCCCCACTGCTATTTAAGCTGCTTTGGAATAAAGGTGATCACATTCACTGAATGTGCCAGCATCCTAGTAAAAAATTGTAAAGAAATCCATCTATCACATAATGGCACTTGCCTGCCTTATACTCTTCCCTACCTCTATATGGCACCTCATCATTCAAATGACTAATCAGCCTTAGATATTGCCATTAAACCACAGGCAGGTCTTTTTCCCCCTGAGCACCTAGCTCGGTTTTGTTTCTAAGCAGCAATGCCAGCATTTCGATTAAATCTTCAGCTCAAGAGGAGTCCTGGTAAGAATGAATTCCTGTCCATTACAGCTGGCTCCCATTTCCTGGACTGTTACGTGACTTCTACAGACATACAGACCCTGTCTATGCACAATCACATCCAAAGGACCCTGAGAAGATACCAATTTGAAAAAGTGAATGAGCTGACTTCACATGATCCAGGGCCCTCCCTAAATCATTCGTCAGCATCATCATGGGAAGAGTACTGGACCTGGAGTCTGAAAGACCTTTGCTCAAGCCTCAGCTCTGGCGGTGCTTACAGTACCTGGCACATAGTAGGCCCTTGTTGCTGTTTGTCCTTCATTTATGAAGAGGATTGAAGACATCATGGGGTGATGTCTTGACTTGAGTAAGAATTGAAGTGAGACAGAGTTGCACAAAGTCAGTCTCACTCTCTCTCCCAGAATTATCAAAGTCCAGTGGTGGGACATATGATAGGACAGTTGGTGATGGTCCAAGATGCTGTATTTAATAAATATTTATCAATTGACTGCCTAATTGTGTGGAGATAGGCAATTCACTCAACCTGTCTGAAGTCTCTAATATTCTAAGTTACAGATAGGTTGCAACCAGTACTGGGAGAACCAAAGAAATCATAGGCTTCTTTTGCTTTGAATACTTAGTACTTGGAGCGTAGTAGTTGTTGTTCAGTCATTTCAGTTGTATCTGACCCCATTTGGGGTTTTTTGGAGAAAGATACTGGAGTAGTTCACCATTTCCTTCTCCAACTGACTTTACAGATGAGAAAACTGATGCAAACATGGTTAAGTGACTTGCCCAGGGTCACACAGCTAGTAAGTGTCTGAGGCCAGATTTGAACTCATAAAGAGGAGTCTTCCTGACTCCGGGCCTAACACTCTATCCCCTGCTCAACCTAGCTTCCCCAGAGGCATGTAACAAAAGCTTTATAAATAAATGCTTTTTTATCCATACATCCATTCAAAAGAAAGTATATGCAAAATGCCAAATAAATGGTACAGACAATAACTCCTACTGGAGTCCAAAAAGGGGTGGGAAATCATTTCCAGATGAGGTGGTCATGGAGAAGAGAAAAATTTAAACTGGGCACTGAAGCACATAAAGGATTTGGAGAGGAAAGATGCCTTAGATGACCTCATTGTACCTAACACTTTAATTGCCTAAATTTTTCATATCTGCCAGATTTCTTAGCTAGATTCCTTTAGGAACACTGGTCCTGACCGGCCTTGTCCTGCTCCTGTCAAGAACTCTGACAAGAATTGTGTGTGAGGAAAGGGCCTCATATTAATACTTCTCCTAAAGGAAGTCCTGAGTGATTTTGCATTTTGGGGAGCAGGGGAGGGGAATGGGGGGGATGCACACCTAAGCAGGAATAGTCCAAGAGACAAATGGTACAGAAGAGGGAAAGTAGATTCTAGATAATACTTGCTGGCATTCATCAACATGGCTTCTCCATACCCCAATGTATCCAGAATCCCAGAATGCCAGAGTTGACAGGAACCTTGGGTTAATGTAGTTCAATATATACAGGTTCTCCCAAAAGTCTTAGTGCAAGTTTAAAGCTTTAATAACTTTAGAAGCAGAAATGCTACTAACTTGCAAAAAAACAGCATCTGAAAGGTTAATTATGCAAATCTTAAAATATTGATGTTTTGCCAATTTTTGAACTATGTACAAAATCTCATCAACTCCTGCTCAGTTACTCAAAGGACTAAATTTTAAATCCTAGGATTAAGAGCGTTCAAAGAATGAAGTCTTGACAATATATATGGCAGTTTTGGCATGACCCCATTTTAAAAAGTCTAATGGAGCTAGATCAGGTGACTAAGGAGACCAAATAAGAAGACTTCCTTCTAAAGCAAGTGGTCTTCCAAAGAGTCATTCAGAAACTGTCATAGAACTACAATGCAAATGGTAAAATTTTTAAATGTTTTATTTATATGTTTTATTCAAAATGTATTTTTAAATTGATTTAAAATTCATAAAACTAAATAAGTATAAAGAAATTTAAGTAAACATTCAAGTGATTTTTTTTAAGTTCGTAGCATTTATACTTTTAAAGTTATTAAAGATAAAAGTTTCGCTAAAACTTTCAGGACACCCTGAACAATAATCCCCTTTATATCATCCTTGTGGTCAGAAACCTAGTAAGGGGGAGTCTACTCCATTCCACTTTTGTACAGCTTTAATGGTTAGAAGTGACAGCCAGATGGCACAGTGGATAAATCAACAGGTGTAGAGTCAGAAAGACCTGAGTTCAAATACAGTCTCAGAAATGACACTTAACAGCTGTATGACCTTGGGCAAGTCATTTAAACCTTCTTTATCTCAGCTTCTTCATCTGTAAAAAGAGCTGTAGAAGGAAATGGCAAACCTCCAGAATCTTTGCCAAGAAAACCCCCAAAGAGGTCATGATGAGTCAGACACAACTGAAACAATTAAAATAACAAACAAAATGGTTAGAAATGGTTTTCCTTACTTTAAACCTAACTTTTCTTCTTTATAAGCTCCTACCAATCATTCCTAGTTCTGCCTTTTGACCTACACCCCATTCCCCAAATATATATACTTTGGGCTCTGCAGAACAAGTCAATTCCTCTTCCCCAGTCCTTCAAATATTTGGAGACAGCTGCCATGTTTTATTTCCATCTTCTCTGCTGTTGAAACTAAATATTCCCAGTTCCTAAGGCTTGCGTGGTGTGATCATGAAATTCTTCATCATCCTAAAGTGGATGACACTCTGGAAACCCTCCAATATATCAGTAGCATTATTGAAAGAAAAAGAGAAAGAAGACCCTAATTAATAACAATGAGAGCTAACATTTTTATATTACTTGAAGGTTTGCAAAGTGCTGTTACATTAGTCCAGGTATGATCTGACCAGGGTACACAGCACAGAAAACTATCACCACCATATCCCTGGAAATTATGTCTCTCCTAAGGAAGCCCAACACTGTATTAGCTTTGGGCCATTGCAGCTCTTGCCTAAATTTAAGCCTGTACTCCACTAAAACCACCGGTTTGTTTTTTTTTTTTTTATCAGAAAAGCAAAACTGCTGCCCAATCATGACTCTTACTCATTTTATTTGTGAAGTTATGCTTTTAAAAAAGAACACCTTACATTTATGCCTTTTAAAATTTCATCTTTTTAGATCTAGTCCAATGTACCATCCTGCCAAGAGCTCTTTGGGTTCCTGGCTCTGCCTTCATATGTTAGTTATCATCCCAGTTCTATTGTCATCCAAAAATTTGCTAATATATGTGCCTTTATCTCAGCCATTGTTAAAAATGTTAAATAGTATAGAGCCAAGTACAGCTCCCTGGGGCACTTTACTAGAGACTTTCATCCAAGTTAACATCAACCCATTAATGGTTCCTTTGGGTCCAGGCATTCAATTAGCCCAGAACCCACCTAATCATACCATCATCTAGCTCACATCTTTCTTTTTCACAAGAATAACATGAGAAACTCTAGGAAAATCGCTGCTAAAATCTTAGTGTTGGGGAATGGATGAGGGAGGGGGAAAAGGATGTTTATAGGGAAGTAAGTGTATAAAAATAATGTATCAACAAAACAGACAAAAAAGTTAAAATTAAATTGAACTCTAAAGCGTTTCCTGATCTTTTACATCTAACAAAAAAGGAAAAGTTGTTCATGACCTATCTTTGTTTCCATGCCTGGTATAAGTCTTTAAAATTGAAGTAGGTTACTAAGTTTCTTTTGCATCCAAATTGGTCTCTTTGGACAGCTGCCTCTTCACCCTCTCCTTGAGATTGTTTTCTTTGTGTCTTCAGAATTTCTTGTTTGACAGTTTCCCAGCCCTCCTGAGCTGACTTTCCCCTAAGAATTTCAGTGCTTTGGATCCTATCTATCCTTACTCTGAACCCTTTGAAGTCTTCTTTCTTCCAATCTGGACCGTATAGCAAAAGTTTTCTTCTCTATCACAAATTCTATTACAAAACTGAGTGGTCACTTCCTGCTCTCTCCAACTCCCCAATGTTTTATGACATACTTGAGGAATTACTTCTTCCTCGTTGGTAAGAATCAGATCCAGAATAAAAAGTTCACAAATTGCTTCTTCCACCTTTTAAAGGACAAAATCACTGAGGCAAGGCAAGCAATGATTGGTTCTTCTGCTTTCTGCAATGATTTCCAGCGGGTGTCCTGATAATTGAAGTCCCCTATTACTACCAGAGCACGCTGCTTTCCCATGCTTGTGATCTGTTCCCTAAATTCCTAACCCATT
The DNA here is from genome assembly GCA_028646515.1 of Pseudochirops corinnae. Taxonomy (NCBI): domain Eukaryota; kingdom Metazoa; phylum Chordata; class Mammalia; order Diprotodontia; family Pseudocheiridae; genus Pseudochirops; species Pseudochirops corinnae. The sequence continues at coordinate 136,673,042 of CM053591.1, forward strand.
TCCTTTTTCTCTCTAGGTGGTCTGTAGAATATGTCAAAGACAATATTGTTTGTTTCTCCCTCTGCTGATCTTCTTCCAAATGTTCTCCATCATACTCCCTCCCCCACCAGTTCCTAAATTTCCTCATAAGTACACATACTCTGTTACTTTTTAATAAGGTATATACTTCCAGAGCCATATTACTTCATTAGTCTCATCCCACCAAGTCTTGATACCTATATATTATCTCCGGTTCACTTTTCATATAAATATATGAACATTTGGGTAAAGACATCTGAGATCATAGAGCTTTATTGCTGACTCTATTCTGGATTTTGTCTCCCATGAATTTCTGCATGTCTCTACTATTATTTTTCTTTATATAGTGTCTATGTTATCTATTTTTGGTAGATATATGTGGAGGCAGCTTCTTTTTTTCCCTCCCACGTTCCATTTCAATTTAAAGACTTTTTTTAAAATTACATTTGCAAGATTCCCATCAAATACATTCTTAGCAATCCTAGGTAGGTGCTTTATCACTGGCCAGGATTTTTTTCAGTCCTGTATTTTAAGCCTCTGTTTGAACTGCATGTTTAAGAAGTTCAAATGCCATTCTCAGACACAATCAACTTATTCAGTTCTTCACTTCTCAAATCTGCTTTTCTCTTCTGAAATCCTCTTTTTTGATGGGCAGTTAAGATGAAAGCATAACCTATACCTCTAAGATCTTCACTTTCTTACCTAAAACTTCATAATCTTTGGCAATGCTTTGAAAAAGAAAAAAGAAATTGCTTCCTGCAGTATCATTGATGTCCATATGAATATGAATATGGTCACAAATAACAATATATGAAATATCAAAAGTTTGCAATAGTCATCGAGTTTGACAATTCTGGCATTGTTTTCAGCCAAATCATGGATAGACAGCAGATTGTTCTATTGTTGTTGACAGGTTGAGAAAGGGCTGTCTCAGTATCCCTTAGAAGGGAGTCATCATCCACTACTCTTCTGACCCTTACTGGTCTGTAACCTGCCAGCAGCTATCGATCTTTACCATCATTCCTCAGAGCACAAGCAGCTACCTACTACTGGGAGGGTCTCTTCTTCTTCTAAACAAAAGAGGACCCCATAATTATTTAATTGATCACAGTGTCCCATGATCCTTTTTCTTCTGTATTACTTCTGCTCACCCCCTAACGTCATGACCGGAATTTGAATTTCCTTCTGCCCCTCTACATCTTTTTTTTCTTCTTTGTTGTCACACTGAAAGATTTCTTCCATTTGCCTGCTTTCTTTTTGTTTTGTTTATTTTTGGGGGAAAAAATTCTTTTTAAATTAAATGATAACTTGAAGAGAGAAGCAATTACTGTATTTTTTTTTCATCTGAAAGGCACATCAACCTGTACTTAGGGCATAGATAACTCTATTCTCACTTGATCACCATAGAAACATAAATAATCCATACTCTAAATCCAATAGGGTAAAGATTAATGCAAAATTCTACCTGTTTTCCATACTTGCTAGAAGTGATATCCTCAGGTCTTCATTATTCCTGTTGGTAGATCTTCCCCTTCACCACCTCTCCCTGCCATTGACAGCCACATCCAACTTCCTTCCCTTCTTCTCATTTACCTCTTCTCCTACTATGAACCTCCTTTATTCTCCCTGAGTTCCCCTAATTCTCCTTCTCATAATCTTCCACCTTCAGCTGTGGTCTTCCTCCTCCATGGGTCCTTCTAAGCTTGACTCAAAGAGAAGTCAGCACTAAGTTTACCCAGACACCCTCAATTTGGTGACCTACTTCTTAGGTTTCTCAAACCTTTTAAATCAGTTTCCTCAAAGTCATGGATCTTTGATTCATAAGTGAATCTCCTCTCTGGACAACAAGCTTAAAACCTGACAATTGGAATAGAGCATAATGTGTATGGGGGCTTAGATCCAGGAAACTCCTAAAGTTAATCAACAGTATAGACAGGATTAAATTTAACTTTATGACTTCAAACCATTTCAGCTCAGTCTTAGTTTCCTCCAGGCCTTCATTAGGGAATTATCACATCTAGTCCCATTTGGGATCAGTCATAGAATGAATACTCTAGCCTGGTGCAAGGACCCAGGGCCTTTCTGATTTTGTTAATACCAAGGTTTTCTTATCAGTAACATAGTATGATTGCACCAACCCACCTCAGGGGATGTGTATTTTGTTATCTGAATATCATCATGTGCCTGAGAAAATAGCTGAGTGTGATAAAAAAAAAAAAGTCAAAGTTTCTTATTAACAAAAACCATAATCACTTTAAATATGTGCTATCAGGAAGCAGCTGTCTTAATATTTCACTAGAGGAACCGATTATTTGGGGGTTGGGAGACATTCTGCCACCTCAGAAAAGAAGAAAACAAAAGGAAAGAAAGGGAGATGAGAGACATAAACATATTGACAGATGGGAAGAATAAATGTTTTTCTTGCGTGCTCCATGTAGAGGTGTCTTACATACCAAATTATGACATGACTGTTGGAGTAATGGGTGCAGCTGTTGCCTTTGTAAAGTGATCTACAGATGCCCCATGCTAATAAGGCAAACAACGTGTCCAAGTCACTTTACACAATAAGAGGAAACTAATCCCACACGATACAATCCAGGTGCCAAGCATCGTCATAGCACAGCAGAAAGCTTGAGCCAGGAATAATCACATGCTTAAGAAAAGGTCCCGTGTGTAACACAATGGAATCTCTCGGACAAGGCAAGCACATGGCTTTGTTCATGCACATGAAACACCCCTGGTGAACTGCCAACTTACAGCAAAAGCTGAAAGTAGAATAGAAAAACCTCCATGTAAGGGACCAGCATTTAACAGGGGAGCAACTCACTTCTCTGAACATAGTAAGGGGTTTCTCTCTGGTACATGTTTCACTTTGGGCTCAGTGAAATCTACAAGCTTGTGGTACTGACCAGCTCCATTTAAACAAGAAGGGATTTGCTCCCAGAATCTAAAAAACAAAAAACAAAAACCCTACAAATTTCATTCAAGGTTTTGATTAAAAACAAAAATAAAATGTTTTAATATGTTCTTTGTTAGTGTGCTTCTTTGGGGGGATATAAAAATCCTATAAATAAAAGTAAATTATCAATCTTATTAATTCAGCTCTTAAGAAGCAGCTATATCAAATCAACCTTAATCCATACATATAAGTAAAAAGACACATCCCATCATTAGCTTGACTCTGAAATTAGGTATCTGCTTTGCAATGACACACTTGCTTTGTGAGGTCTCCTCTCTAGGTGTCTTCTCTTCTTCTCCTGGGATTCTCTGGGACTCAGAGAGCCCCCTTGAGCCTACCCTAAATTCCAGCAGGAAGCCTCTTGACCCTAAAAAATGGCATTAATGATTTTCTCACTATGGTTCTGAAAATGCAACCAGAGATGTATTCTACCTTTTCCATCACTAAGAAAACACTTAGCCACTCTGCAAGGGTTGCAGGTTTTGCTTCAAAATGATTTCTGTGTTCACTGCACATTCTGAACTGTAGAAGAGAAGGCATGCGGAGGGCAGAAGGTGAAGACTCAAGTTCAAGGGGGCAAGCTCCATTATTTTCCACTATGTTGTTTCAGGAAACAAAATTAAGTGTAGTAAAGGTCCACAGCAACTAAAGCAAAAAAAAAAATTCCTCTTCAATCCCCTTCTTCCTCAGAGGAAAAAAAAAATGTACAAAAATTTTTAAAACCTAGAAGGAACACTATAGAGGACAGAGATCAATACATCTCCTTTCTCAATTGCTACTAACAAAACAATAATAAAAATAATGGAAATAAGTGTGATGATGGTAATTACATAGCATTCTAAGATTTGCAAAACATTTTACACATCTTGCCTCATTTTGCAGAGGGGATAGAATGATTGGACCAGAATTAATCAATTAGTCGATCAACTTTTATTAAGTGCCTACTTTGTGTCAAGCATTGAGCTAAGCATAGGAGATACACACACACACACACACACACAAGGTAAGATAGTCACTCACGATCTAATGGGGGAGACTACAAGCAAACAATTGTTTATAAACAGGCTATTTACTTCATGAGATAAATAAGAAATAAAAAAGGGAAGGCATTAGAATTCACAGGGGTTGGGAAAGGAATTTTAGTTTAAACTTAAAGGAAAGAACAGCGGACTAAAGGGAAGAAGCCTGGAGGCATAGAAGAGAAGGGAGTGTCTTCCAGGCATTGCTGACAAAGAAAATGCCCCAGAGCTGAGAGGTTGAATGTCTTGTTCTTGGGATACTAAGTGTAAGTCTGAAAGATCTGGGTTCTAATGGAGCCTCAGATGCATACTAGCCGGGTAACCCTGGGCAAGTCACTTAACCTCTGCCTGCCTCAGTTTCCCCAACTGTAAAATGGAGATAATAATAGCACCAACCCTCCCAGTGTCATTGTGAGGATCAAATAAGATAATATGTGTGCTTAGCACAGTGCGTAGCACATAGTTGTTGTTTGTCCTTCATTCTCTTAGAAGACCAAGACATCAGAAAAGTGATGCTGTGACTTACAAGTGAAGTGGATTTAAGTGAGGGAGGGCTGTGCAAAGTTACCAGCCTCACTTTCTCTTCTTGAGCCATCTAGATCCTGTGGCAAGATACAGATCAGGAGGGCTGGAGATGATGCTTGTTTTTTTCCTTCCTTCCTTTGAGTTACCTTCTCTTTTTTTCACCACACAGATGGTCCAGGAGTTCCTCCCCAAAGACTTCACCAATGAAAGGAATGAAAAAGACAAGCAAGCCACTGGTTAATTGTGTATGCAGTAAATATGATTTACTCCTGGAGGAATTATGCTATTTATTCACTCAACAAAAAAAAAACAAAACAGTTTGGTGGTTCTGACAGAAGAAGAATATTGTTCAGGGCAGGCTGAAGTAGAATCCTATTTCAGATGCTTTCCAAAGTGTAAATGAAAGAAGCCTGGTCTTGTTTTGGGCTCCCTATCCCCATTTCTCCACTGCTCTTCCCCTTTTACCATTTTTCATTACTCTTTTCCTTTCATTTTGTCCTTGTCTCTTGTTTCAACAGACTTTTCCCAAAGAGAGATTTCCAGAGAATGTCAGCTAATTAATTATTGCTTCAAACATCATTTCTATACCAGACCTCTGACCCCTTGGCAGCACTGCAAAAAAATTCAATTGCATTCCTCATTTACTCAGTAAATATTTTGTTGTGGTGATTAATTGTGAAACAAGGGGGGACTATATTGTCTTGGGAGAAGGGAAAAATATATCAAAATGATTCAGATGCAAGTTTGTGAGCCCAGTGCTCTATCTTTTGCATGTATAGATATGTCCTATGGGAACCTATCTCTGGCTTTTGACTCAGCAGGGAGTTTTGTTTAGGCGAAGATGGTAGACTTGGGCAGTTGGATGCCTATTTCCACGCTTGTTATAACCTACCTTTTCCCATCCCTTTTACTCTGGGGCACCCAGCACAAATGCACACTATCTTCTGACAGGCATCACTTATCTCTAGTCAAGCAGGCCAGTGAACATTCTTTTCTATGGCTGACACAGTAAATTAGCAAAAACTGGTGTTCCGAAGGTGATACCGAGCACCTGCCAACCTTCCTCTTGGTGATCAGAGACCTCTCTTCCATAACGGACTGCTTTCCCCATTTCCCTTCATCGACTGAGCAAAAGTTTTAATTTCTGTGTGTCACTCTGCTTCAGGGCAGGGCAGGATAATGCTACACCTTGGCTTTCCCCCATTTGACAAGAAAACTGAGTGTATAGAGGCACTCCTTAGGATAAGGAATATTTTAAATGGACAGACTTTCCTGAGGAAACACGAATTGTCTTTGGACATTTCACATACATCAGTAGGTACTGATGTCTCCTTGAAGGAAACCTAGTCTTCCCTGGGGTAGGGAAGAGAGTAATAGCCAAAAGCAGCTAGTGGGGAGACAGCAAAAAAATCCCCCTCAAATCTATCAGATTTCTTCCTGGTCTACAGGGTGAAAATGCTAGATCACAATACCATATCCAGCCTTCTTTTTGTTGGATGGCCCCATATTATGACCAAATATCATCATCCTTCACAACAAGAATTAGAATCAAAGTTTATTTTCAGTGGTATTAACCAATTTCCATCATAATTGAGCCACTTGCACATTCAAAATACCCAGAGCCTATAAGTGACCAATCAGGCCTGCAATTAATTTGCATTCACGACTTTTGCCTTGGTAACAAATTGAATGCATTAAATGTAACCAACCCATGAGGAGGCCACCCTTCCCAAATTTAGCCTTTTATATCAACCAGAGTAGGACGTTTCTCATTACTATTATGAAAGGGGGATCTTTTCTTTCCCTATGAATAATAAATAGAATCATGAAAACTAAATAGGACATGATGGGATCCCACAATTGGAGTTGACATTTAGTTAGCAGCAGCAAAATTTATTTTCAAAAAATCAATATGCTTTATGCAACTTTCCATACTTTTTAATTCACTTGAAACAGATAATTAGCTCATATATTTAAATTAGCCTGCAGAATTCCATTCAGCAATTTTTTAAGGAAACGGCATGCTATTTTATTCTTGCATTAGTGCAGACACTAATGGAGCACACAAATACAGTCCCTTTAAAAGGCCTGTTAAGGCTCTGTCTCCAGCCAAATTATCTGGATAATTGTCTCCCAGTACGCCATTTTACTTTGCCAGTGAAGCCTGAGCCTAAGAGAAGGAGGGAAGGAGTGAGGTGAGAAGAGAGTAGAGGTAATGGGGCCTAATAGATGTTGGGAACATGGAATTCTCTCCTGGCTCCACTGCTGATTTACTGGGGGTGACCTTTGATGAACTACTCTGGGTTTGTTTCTTCCCTGTCAAATGAGGATCTAATGCTTTTTGGACCTAGTACTTTTCCAATAAAGACAGTTTTGAACCAGTGGTTCATTCACAAAATACATCAGATTTTTAGAATTTGTTTTTGCTCATCAGAACAACCCAACCAGGAGATAACTGACCATTTGGTCAGTCTTTCATCCCACCGTGTAGTCTGGCATTTTGTTGTAACATCAAAGACCCATGTAAGGAGATTAATAATGGTTTTGTAGCTACGGAAAGCTTGCCTCATTTGAATCCTCTTCAAACATTACTTCCCTCTCTACTTTTGTTATTCCTCTATCCACTTTCACCTGTGGTTGTCTCTGCTTTCTTTCTGTTCCAGGGCCTCTTCTCACCTCCTTCCCAAAGCTGATTAACTTTGCCTTTGCCTTTTGTCCCTTGCCTTTCCTATGGGCTCAGTGCTTTTCCTTTTCCCCCCTTGGGGATCCTTCATGCTTGTCCTTTTCCTTTCAGTCACTTTTTCTGGAAACCCCCCAAGCCTCTTCACCTCCAAGTGTGTCTTAGCGGACTTTGTTCCTAACCTCCAAGTTTTCAGCAGGCTGGGCATATCTCAAAGAGGCCTTGAACAGAGGAGGGAAGAGAAGATTGTTTACTTTTCTGTATGGCTAATGTCTCTGCTGGGAGTCCTTGACTAGATCCTTAAGGACACAGACAGAAGGGACAAAGGGCAGCAGAAAGTGCTCCTACTACCACAATTTGCATTTCAGCTCCATTCAACTCTGTTTTTAAAAAGTCTCATTTGAATACACAGTACATTAGCTGTATTCCTGCATCAGCTCCAATATGGGAAAATAGATTCATAGCTCAGTAACCTCTCCCTTGTGTCCAGACAGTTGGGTGGGTGGGGGTAGAGGAGACTTAACCATAACAAAGATATTCTATTTTCAAATAAATAGTATTGTTTTTCAAGCGACGTTCCTCAGATCTGCTTGCCTCACAGTACTGCCTCTAATATAATAATGCTTACACAGTTTTTTGGTTACTGTGGTAAAATAAACATAGGTTAAAAAATTTTACTTTGTCCCCCTTAAAATGCCACTTTGCTTCTCACTCCTGCATAATGTGGAGGTTTTTCTATGGGAAGAAAATTGCTTGCTAGGCTAAAGGAAATCTTAAGAATTTTTAGATGGTCCAACTACCATAATTATATATGGAATTCAAACTGAGAAGTCACTAGAACAAATATTGTATATTCAAAAAAGATTAGAATTATAACATATTGACACATTAATGAAATGGTCAATCCCCAATCAAGAACCCATTATTAAGTACCTTCTAAGGTTCAGGCACTGTTCAATGTACTAGAGTTATAAATAGGAAGAAGGAAATAATCCCTATTCTCAAGGAGCTTACCTCCTAGAGTTTCATATCCTAGATTAGTGTAACTCCCCACTCTGGGGTATTCCCCAGCCTTGCCCTTGAGGGTTGGATCCCCTATGGGCTGCCACCTTGGATTCTAAGAGTAACCTTTATCACTAGTAGATTCAATTAGCTCTTAGCAAAGGCAATGCAGAGTAATAACAAATCGTTCCTCTCATAAACAAGGTACTCATTCTCTCATAAAGAGATACAGCATCTCTGATAGGAGGATTGTTGTAATGCCTATTCCCATGTAAGTTCAGAGTCTTTATTTAAAAGAAATTGAGACCATCCTCAAGACTTGGTTGGCTCAGAGGATCAAAAACCAAGGTTGCTGACATCACTTCCTGTTTCATGGGAACAAAGCAGCCTGTAAAAGCTCCAGGCACTCTCAGATGTTTGGCTGGTGGATTAGGATGGGCAACTCAGACAAGGGAACTTTGTTTAGTTGGATCAACTCAAGAAGTGTTCAATGTCAAACCTTGTTTAATATCCTTCTCCTGCTACGTCTAGGTAAACCTCCCTTTGTTAACTGTAGACATACCAATGAATGTCCCATTTTGTTTTAGTATCAAACATAAGCCATCAAGGGACCAGCTTGGTTAAGACTTAGCCTACAACTCAGTATCCATGGGAAGTGTGGGCTCAAATTCAGAAGGTGATGGTAGCAAGGACTAAGGGCAAAATATACATACAGCAAAGAGAATTCACAATTCCTGACATTGCAAGGCCTAGAATTCCTTTCTCTCTTTGTAGAGTCTTCACATAGCAACCCTTGTGTATAGCATGTATCTGCTAGGCAAATCATATATATCTGTACTTCCAACATCTGCTCCTTTCTTGGTCCACAGCAATGTCCCTTCTCTGATGCAAAGGGTCAAGTTCCTTGAAGTTGCTTCCTCACTTGGACAAGTGATTCTCTTTATGTCTGTCCTCTAATGGCTATCTCTCAACATTTGCACTGTCCCAACTGTATACCTCTTTTCCCAAATGGATGCAGTTTCTCCCACTGGTCCATTAGTTCATGTGTGTGGAGGTGGGGGTAGGTGGGAAAGAAAATAAAATCCCATACTGCTTTCTAGTACAGTCATGGATCTCCTTTCACAACAACCAAAACTCTTGAAATTCATTCAGTTATTGAAAGCCCCCGGCAGTGTGTCTACTTTGTTTAATCAGCCAAAGCCTCTTGACCCAATTAGAGAAAAGTTCATACATATTAAAGGAATCAGGGTGCAGATCATATTGTTTATAAAATAAAACCTCATTATGACTATTTCTACTGGAGTAAAGAGGGAAATAGAGTGGTGGGACAGGAGTTGTTCCCCTATATAAGTTATTCAGAATAAATATTTATAGTGCAAATACAAAATAAACACAAAATGGTTAGAGAAGACCATTAATGATTGGCAAGATGTAGAAGGTAAAGTTTGGTATATGTCTTGAAAGAAGAGGGAGATCTGTGATGAAGAAGGAGTAAAATCTAGGAATGGAAAGCTGGTGAGCATAAAGATGGAGTGCTGAATGTGAGGACCAAAGAAAAGGACGGATTGGCTGGATTCTAGAACATGGGAAACCCTAGTCTAAATAAAATGAGCCTTCACTGATCTGATGAAATCACACCATAGTGATACAGTAATAGAATATGGATCTGGAAGGGGCTTTTCAGAAGCCCCTTACATATGAGAAAATTGAGGACTAGACAAGTATAGAGTCTTGCCTAAGCTCATACTATCTTTTGTTGTTGTTGTATAGTCATTTCAGTCATGTCTGACTCTTTGTGATCCTGTTTGGGTTTTCTTGGCAAAGATATTGGACTGGTTTGCCACTTCCTTCTCCAGTTCATTTTACAGGTGAATAAATTGAGGAAAAAAGGGTTAAGTGACTTGCTCAGGGTCACACAGCTAATGTGTCTGATGTCAGATTTGAAATCATGAAATCTTAATTTACTTTTTGAGTCTTCCTAAAGATGGGAATAGTCCATGTTGGAGGGGCTGTAGAAAGACCAGTGTACTAAGGCATTATTGGTAGAATTGTGAATTAGTGTAACCATTCTAGCATTAGCAATGATATAGATTTAGGTTTGACATATGAAGATGTTTCCTAACCACTAGAGATGACCCAAAGTGGAATAGTTGCCTTAGAAGAGCCATAGTGGGATTCCCCTCAGAAGAAATCTTCAAGCAAAGACTGGATGAGCTTCTCTGCCATGTTGTAGAGATCATTCATGTTCCAGGCAGAGGTTGGACTATAAGGCCTCTGAGGACCTACCCATCCTGGAGAGTCTGTAATTCAAACCCAGGCCATAATGACTCCAACTTCATAATTCTTTTCATTATATTACATCATTTCTCAAGAGACAGACTCCTATGTGGTATGATTTTAAGGGAGTGGGACGACTCCTTGTATTGAAAAATATTTCTGCTCTATTTTGCTGTTGTTGTTCAGTTATTTTCAGTCATGTCCAACTCTTTCTGACCCCATTTGAAGTTTTCTTGATATAGGAGTGATTTGCCATTTCCTTCTCAAGCTCCTTTTACAGATGAGGAAACTGAGGCAAACAGGGTTAAGTAACTTGCCCAGGGTAATACAGCTAGTTAAGTGTCTGAGGCCCCATTTGAAATTAAGTCTTCCTGACTTCAGGCCTGGCACTCTATCTACTATGCGGCTGAGCTGCCCACTGTTTGTTAGTTAAGAGCAGTACCAAGGTTAGAACCCAGCCCTGCTTCAAAGAATACATCCATCTGGAGAAATAGGTGTTATGGATAAAGAGCAGGTTTGTCAGAGCAAGTAAGATCCCTTGTTTTCAAGGCATCTATAAACAATGCAATGTTTTGGTTGGCCCTAGATCCCTGTTGAGAAATGAAGAATGTTTGGAAATTCAAATATAATACCATTCAGCAATAATTTTAAAAAAGTGTTTTAATCATATAATCTTTCAGGAAAGCCCCTGAGTCATAATCCAAAACTCTCAAAAGAGCAATTGTCATTTATATGAGGCTTTAAAGTTTTGTAAGATGCTATAATGTACATTATTTCACTTGATTCTTACAACAGCCCTGAGAAGCACATAACCAAGTAATATTATCCTCATTTTATAGATGAGTAAAGTGGGGTTCAGAGAGGGAGGTCAAGTGACTTGACTGTTGTTCCATAGCTAATAAATAGAGAGAGAATTGAACCAGGTCTCCCTGACTCTAGTCTCCAGACTCTTGGAACTCCACTCCTCTGCCTCTCATGAAGACAGTACTTTTCCTTAAAACAAACAAATGAGACTAAGACAAATTATATATTTTGTGTTACTTAAAAAAAAAACAATACTTGCAGTACAACATAGTTAAGAAACTATGACAAATAGGAAAAGTACAGAAAGCCTGGAGGTGGATAAATATTGTCCAGGTAGAAAAATGATAAACTGTTGAATTTAATGTCAATACTAGACAAATTCTAGGACAGATTAATAAAAAAGTGATTTTTTTTTTAATACTAAGGAAGCAATGAAGCTATCATTCAAGTTGTTATTACCACAGAACAGCACAAAAGCTTTTAGCTGATCAAGCAGAAAAGGTCTTTCTAGGGGCCAAATCATGTCTGGGGGTGGGAGTGGAAGAAACATATCAACATCTCCAAAAAAGGGTGATCCAAGAAACGTGGTTAGGAACTGGAATCAAGGAATCCAGACCCAGAGTAGGCAGCTGCAGCATGACTCACAAGGTTCAGGAAGTGAGTTTAATGATAAAGATCCAAAGACTAAAAAATGGAAACTAAAGCCAAGAGATCAAGATGGATCATTTAGAGAGTTAGGATGTCCATCATTCAGTCAATCAATAAGCATTTAATAAGCACCTTCTACAAGTCAGACACCATGCTAGGGGATGCCAGTGCAAAAGCAAAAGGGTCCCTGCCCTTAAGGAGATTATACTGTACCAGGGGTGGTGGTGGTGTGGAGGTGGGGGGTGGTGGCTTTGATAGACAAAGACAGGGAAATCTCAGATATTTACCAGATAAGCCCAAAGTAATTTATGGCAGGTACACTAGAGGAATCAGGAAAGGTATCTTCGGTAAAGTGGCACATAATCTAAGTCTTGAAGACAGCTAGAGGTTCCAAGAGGTAGAAATGAGGAAGAAGAGCACCCTAGGGAGAGGAGGAGATGGAGTGTTATGGACAGGTAGATCAATTTGTCTGGAGCATAGGATACAGAAAAGGGAGTAACAGGTCATCAGCCTGCAGAGACAGCCTGGGCCAGATTATAAGGGGCACTAGACAATAATCATAGCCATCATATTTGGAATTTATGAAGTTTTACATATTATCTTACTTGATCCTCACAACAAATCCTGTGAGGTCAATGTTCTTATTATCCCTATGTTACAGATGAGGAGACTGAGGCTGGCAAAAGTTACATGACTTGCCCAGAGTAATATCGTTAATAAGTGTATGAGACAGGATTAAAACTCAGGTCTTCCTGATTTCAAGTTCAGATCTCTAGCCGCAATGACAAAGAGAAGAGATTTTATTTTACTTATATATTTGTATATTTATTCTAGAAATAATTTGATGGCACTGAAGCTTGGGGAATGGGAAAGACAGGGGAGGGATAGCAGTATCCTCAGACCTGTGCTTTAGGAATATTAATTTGGCAACTATGTAGAGTATGAATTAGAGAGGCAAGATATTAGGTGTATTTTTTTTTTCTGTTAATACTTGTACAAATTATAGTCTGCAGTCATACAAAAAACTTTTTTCTGGCAAACTGGACATATGAAAACAAGTTTCTAATTAGACATGGACTCAAATACACAGAGATGCTTCCTGTTTCCCAACATTAAAACAAAAAAGGATTCCAGTTTTTATCTTCTTGAAACAATGCAAGAATGAGAAAAATAGCGGACAGGACAAAACAGAAAGTCAGCTGCCATGATGTCACCAGTAATAGTCCATTCATCCAGAAGACCTCGCTGGGAACATCTGACCTTCAAATATCCCAATAAAGAGGCCAAGCAGTGCTATAGTGGTTCAGGATTCTTTGTTTTTCTTGGTAGGTCTGTAAGAAGTATTTAAATGTTAGGTTCAGGTAAGACTAGGGGTTTCCCTACCAAAACCTCTTATGGCCTCTCCCATCACCTCTTGATTCTACTCACCTTGATGGGTTAGGAGACTATTTCAATGACATGTCTGTAATACCCGAGTATTATTTTACATGCTCAGAACCATATCATTTTCTGGCTTTCTGATGGACAATTTGCTCTCCCTACTGGCTACTCATCAGTCCTATGGTAGTGGGGCCCAAGCAACTATGAGAAACTATGAGAATTTGTTACTCAAATTAAACTTGTTTCCTTTTTTGATAGAGTTACTAGGTAGGTCAGCAAAATGATGAAAATATCTTTTCTTGTGTGTTTAAGCAAGGCATTTGACAAAATTTCTCCTAATATAAAGGTTCCTTTATAGCTGGTTGAAAGGCTGTGTAAGGGGATATTCATTAAGCCTTGAACTTTGCTAATATTCAAGAGTCAATCAATTGACAACATTTATCATCCCTTTGCTACTATCTCTGGATGTCATCAAATCAAAACTTGATTAATGGATTGATTTCAAATCAAAGAGGGAATTTCTAGTGACTTTTTGTGCCAGTACCTGGCCAGGGCCAGAACAAGAAGGCACTGTGGGAAACCAGCAGACTGTAATAGTCTAAGCAAGGTACAGTTGAAAGAGCACTGAATTTGGAGTCAGAGTTCCTGGGTTCAAATCTTGGCTTGCTATTTACTCCCTGTGTGACCTTGGACAAATTTATTAATCTCTCTGAACCTCAATTTCCACTTCTGTAAGATGAGAAGATTAGAATCAATGACCATTCAGGTCCCTTCCAGTCCAAAATCTATGTTCCCAAGTGAGGAGTAGAATGAATATAAAAAATTAAAGAGGTAAAAGAAATCCACTGCCTAACCATAACCAGGTGGTCATTCCAAAGTATTCTCTGAGTTGGCCAGAGCACATCTGAAATGTTGTCAATTCTGGGTACCATATTGTAAGAGTTATTGTTCGGTCATTGTAGTTATATCCAACTCTTCAACCCCACTTGTGGTTTTCTTGGCAAGGATTCTCAAGTGCTTTGCCATTTCCTTCTCCAGCTCATTTTTCAGATGAGAAAACTGAAGCAAACAGGATTAAGTAACTTGCCCCAGGTCACACAGCTAGTAAATGTCAGGCACTGGATTTGAACTCAGATCTTCCTGATTTTAAACCATGCATGTTATTTGTTACGCCACTTAGCCATCCACATTTTGAGGGGGTTAATTACAAATTACAATAAGTTCAGAGGAAGGGGACTAGAAAGGAAGAAGGACACTCAAGTCTCTGCTATAAGATCAGTTAAAGAACAGAAAGTCTTTAGCTTGTCAAAGGAAGACCTAAAAGGAACATGATTGCTGTCTTCAAATATATGAAAAAAAATTCATAGGGATTAAGCATTATTAGAGTTATTCTGCTTCATTCCACAGGGGAAGATTAGGAACCCTGGGTAGAAATTATAGGGAGGAAAATTTCAGCTCAACATGGAAAAGAACTTGTTAACAATTAAACCTGTTCAAAAAATGGAATACCCACAATTGTGCAACGTAGAACCTGAAATTCTCCCTGTCAGGGATGCTATTGACACAATTCCTGAGTTGGGTAGAAAGTTCAACTAGGTGACCTCTTAAATAACCTTTTCAAATCTAGTTGCAGCCCAGTGGATAGAATGTTGGATCTAGAAACAGGAAGATCTCGGTTTAAATTCTCCCCCTGTCACTTACTAGTTCTGTAACATTCAGGAAAGGGAAGCTAGTGGTACAGTGGATAGAGCACCAGGTCTGGAGTTAAGAAGACTCATCTTTGTGAGTTCAAATCCAGGCTCAGATACTTACTGGCTGTGTGATCCTGGGCAAGTCATTTGATTGCTGTCTCAGTTTCCTCATTTGTAAAATGGGGAATAATAATATAGTACCTACCTCACAAAATTGTAAAGACTAAATGAATGATATTTGTGAAATATTTCCCAAACCTTAAAGTGCTGTTTTTTATGATTGTTTTTACTATTGTTAGCAATGATAATGATGATGATGATGATGATGATGATGATGATGATGACGATAACAATAGGAAACTAGGGCACCAAGGGCAGAATAAGACTAACTCCAAGACTGACAAGGCTACACTAGTGACTTACTACTCTAGAGTTCTTCATGGTCCCAAAGATAATAAGAGTCTGGGTCTGGTTTCCACCATTAGATCACGCTGAAATAGCCCAGCTTTCAAAGTTAGGGAGATAACAGGGCGACAATGGTAAAGAGACAAACAGGCTATTAAATTGTATACCAGGAGTTCTTACTCTGGAGTTCATTAACTTGGTTTAAAAAAAAATATTTTGATGGCTATATTATCATATAATGTATTTTCTTTGTAATTCTATATATTTTACTTGACATGCTTTAAAGTATCATTCTGAGAAAGTGTTCATAGGCTTCACCAGGCAGCCAACAGGATCCATGACACACCAAAAAGATTCAGAACCACTGCTCTGGACTCCTGTCAGCTCTAAGTTTTCAGTGATGATAAATTTGTCTTGAGATACAATTCAAATCCCAGATTTAAAGAACCCTTTTGTTGTATGGGAATTTCACTGAATTGAATATTGACTGAGACTGGAAGTTTTTTTAAAATTAAATAGGTATTTTCATTATAATCTCATTTAGTGCAAGGGCATTTCATCTGCATATCAATTGGGGTTAATGATATCAGTACATGAACTATAAACCCCAGTTTAAATTTAAGCACGTTGGAAAAGTAAAAAGAACTTATCTCTGACTAGTTTCTATGATTTTTTTTTCTTTTCCATATATATATACTCAATATTTTTATTACACATAAATAGTTTAGAAAATGGTATAAAATGAAGAATAGTTTTATAGGGAAAAGCAAAATTTCAAATCCAAATTTCTTGGAACTGTAGAATTTGTGGATGGAATAGCTTATATCAGCAAGTACCTAGCATACCCAGGATGGCTGCTAGCACAGGTTCTTAGATCTGCTTTTCTGAAGGAAAGCAACTCAAAATGGATTAACAATCTTACTTTAATCAATCAAATATATATCATTTACTTAGTTCAGGGAGAAAAGTCAACACCCTGAACTTCACAGAATACAGACAGAATACAAACAGAAGTTATAAGAAGAAGTTACGAGCAAAGAAACAGATCAGCAGACAGGGCTTCCATTCGTCTGACCATTACATCCATACCTAGTTAGTTACCAGAGAGGGAAGCACCAGCATCTAGGTTTTCAAAGCCTGGGGGCTTCCCAGAGTCTCATATGGCCAAATCACAGAACTCTTTCCAAAGTGAGCTCCAAAGCAAAAACTCACATCAGTGTATATATAGCCTTCTCCTGGATCAGAGAATGTCACAACCCTCTTGACCCACTGCCCAATGAACAAGCCTCCTGCCACAGGCTCCATGTGACCACATTCAGCCTATTAGGGGGCAGAGTATATTTTCAAATCAGGAAAAGTTCTCAGAGTCACTTGAGCCTATCAAAGAGCCTAGGGGCAGGGAAGATCTTCAGATTCTCATAACATGGCTGTAACTAACTCTAGCTTGAGCTTGTTGAATGAATCCCTTTTAGTAAAGATGGAAAGAATTTCAATAAAATTCATCCAAGATCAAAACAAAGGAGAAGGCATAGACTGACCATCTGGTAAGAAAACAGAAGCCTTCCCTCCTACCCTCTTTCCCCCCATGCATTTTGAACATATGGGAAAGAAATGGTTGCACTGTCAGAATTTGGGTCACTACCACTTTCCTAAGACATTACTTTTTAAAGTTCAATTTAACAATTAAAGAAGCATTATAAAATAATGGTAAAACAAAGATGCCAGATGCCAGGCAGTTTGACTATTGGCAACATTCCTGAATGCCCCCTGAATCAGATTAAAATGTATTTTGAAAATATTTAACAAAATAAATATTTTGAAAATATTTAACAAAATAAAACATAGATAATGTTGATATGTATTTTTTAAGTCAACATACACCTACAGAAATCCTCATGATTGGTTTAGTGACACTCTTTCTATTTGAGTTGGGCACCACTGGAGTGAGCAACTTAAAATCAGTAATGCATATGTTCAAATCTGTTATCAGACATTTACTGATGATGTGACCCTGGGCAAGTCAATTAACCTCTCTGGGCATCAGTTTCCCCATCTGTAAAATAAGAGGGTTTGACTTCCAGCTCTAAATCTGTGATCCTATAATTGATCAATTCAATCATGCAACTGAACAGAAGGAAAAGGAAATTTCAATAGTTGAGTTTTAACACATTTAGATGTGGATTTCACATGTGTGTGAATCTCTTTTCATGTGTGTTTTCCGTAAATTCCAAAAGATCAAGGATACCGTCTTCCTTTTCTTTTGTCTCCTCTCAAATGCCTAGGGCAGGACTATAGGGCATTCAGCTGAGGTCATTGACTAACCATCAGAAAGCAGTCATGCTGAGTCCTGTTCCAAGAGGAATTTGCCAGATCCCTGCTCTTTACAAGAGCTATGCTGATCCCAACCCCTGAGCACTAAGAACTTCCTCTTTCTTGGTCTTGGAGCCGCAGGAAAGAGGAAAATGCCAGCCCGATAATGAGGCACAACCAACACTTCCCCAGGAACAGCTGGGCTTGACAATGGGGGAAGACGGGCACCTCCTCCATATGTGCGCCACACCTGGAGACCTCCTTCCCAGTCCCCTCCATCCTTCACAATTCTCTTCTGGCTTTGTGCATGGCACTGATTCAACAGCATATCTGAGTCACTGGGTGAATCTCCCTCCTTCACCTAAAGGCAGCCTTCAGTATAGTCAAGACCAAGGTCAACCCTACATAAAGTTGTCAAGAAGGCAAAGCTGATCTTCAGCACTCTCCCAAGCAAAATTAAATTTAAAAAAGTAAACAAGCAAGCAAATAAAAGAATGAATAAATAAATGAATAGGTAGATAGAGAGGTGGGTAGATAGATGGCCTCTGCATTCCTTTTTTTTTTGCTTTTTGGAGTGGGGAGGGCAGGGCAATTGGGGTTAACAGCTAGTGTTAAGAGTTGGAGGCTGGATTTGAACTCAGGTTGTCCTGACTCCAGGACCAGTGTGCCACCTAGCCACCCCCTAGGCCTCTGGGTTCTTAAAAGCTATGCTAACAGAAGGCCAACTTTGGAGGGGCATACTAAGCTGGAAAGGCTTTGAGTTGTAGCCTGGTAAAGGACTGCACCTGCTGCCCATGGTTAGCCCTAGGTAGTTATGGAGAGGATCATTACTTCGTCATCACCAGGTCATGGGTTTTGCAAACCATGGCTAACCAAGAAACAGAAAGTGTCTGCTCGCTAAGGCCCTGGGTACAAAAGCACACTGACGCTTTTCTGTGCTCCTTTGACTTCTCACGCTGCTGTCTGACCTCCTCCCCAATTTGCCAGACCTTCTACTCCACAATTACCTGCCCAACAAAGCTTTCTTGTGTGCAACATGCCATTTGCAGATCACTGGCTTGGGAAATGATCTGAGAAACTCTCTGACAGTGATCTAATCACGTTAATAAAGACTTAAGGAGCTAGCCCTCTTGGAGCTGGGAGGGCAATTCCTTTACTCCATGGAACGACTTAGAAGAACAGAATATTAGTCAGTGTGGCAGGAGGTATGCGAAGTTGATATTCAGGGAGCAGGAACTGCCCACTCTACCTATACAAAGGTATCTAAGTAGAAGAGTAGATAGTGCTGGATTTGGAATCAGAAAGACCAG
Source organism: Pseudochirops corinnae (assembly GCA_028646515.1). NCBI lineage: Eukaryota > Metazoa > Chordata > Mammalia > Diprotodontia > Pseudocheiridae > Pseudochirops > Pseudochirops corinnae. The sequence goes on from CM053591.1 coordinate 136,692,070, forward strand.
AATTGGAACCCTGCCTCAGGTGCTAACTAGCCATATATATTTATAGTATATCCCAACCTCTGTTAAGTTCAGTCATCTATAAAAATGGGGATAATAATAGAACCTGCCTCAGAGTATTTGTGAGAATCAAATGAGATAACAGGCAAAGGGCTTTGCAAATGTTAAATATTGCTAAATATTATAGTTATATAATTCTATTATTCTTATTATTGTATTAATTTAACCCTGCTTATGATAGCTCAGTCCCATGCCTAATGGCGAGTAAGAATTCGTTCCATGGAACTAGAGGGTTCAAGTATACCATCCAATTTTAATGTTTCTTAGACTTTTGACCTTGACTACAGGAATGCGGAATTGAGAAGCACTTGAGCATGTCTGCCCATCGGTCTACTGGTCTATGAAAGTAATCTGCCATTTTTAATGGAAGTGAGCATTAGAAAAGAGAAAGGAAGAATCGTTTCCCCTGGAAACAATGCCTAGCGACTGAGCTTGTGGGAATTTGCCCAGCCTGTTTTATGGAAGGTCTTTCTATCCTGAATAACAATAACAATAAACTCCCTTTATTTAGCACTTTGTGGTTAAAAAAAAAAGTACTTTTCATGCATAATCTCATTTGATTCTTAGAACTAGTGAGGCTGGTAGTACAAGAATCATTACTCCTATTATATGGTCAATCAATGATTCAACAAGCATTTAAAAAACTGATTTTTATGAGTCAGGTTCCATGCTAAGTTCTGGGGACACCAAGAAAAGCAAAAATACAATCAGTCCATGTCCATACTAAGAAAGGATGCAACATGTAAATAAAGCCTTCCTCAGTTGATTATCTCCAGTTTGTCCCACACAGATCTTGTTTGTATATCGTTGTTTTCATGTTATCTCCATCATTAAACTGTGGGGTCCTTGAGAGCAGAGATGTTTTGCCTTTCTTTCTAACTCCAGCATTTATTACATTTATTATATCTACCATGCAGTAGGTGCTTAATAAATGCTTATTGGCTCACTGACTGACATATATGACTGATGTCTGCTGTCGTTGTTCAGTTGTGTCTGACTTTTCATCACCTTATTTGGTGTTTTCTTGGCAAAGATACTACAGTGGTTTGACATTTTCTTCTCCAGTTCATTTTACAGATGAGGAAACTGAGACAAACAGGGTGAAGTGACTTGTCCAGGGTCACACAGCTAATGTCTAAGGTCACATTTGAACTCATGAAGATAATTCTTCCTGACTCCCTACCCATCTTTCTATCCACTACACCACCTAGCTGCCACCCCATCACAGTGCAGAAGTGGGCAAAGGGAGTTCTTGGAAGTCATAGAGCAGAATCAGAATATTAGACCTGGAGGGGCTCTCCAAGGCTCACTCACCCTCTTCATAGCTTTACATAAAGCCTTGTAGCTCTTTCCACAACCCCGACCTCTCTCCCAATGATCTCTGTGCTCTCTGTAGATGAGACCTGGGTTGTGGAGCCTTGTCTCAGAAGGAGGAGTATGCCTGCAAGGCAGTAAGTAGTTCATAACAGTATTATACTAAATGAATGAATAATGACAAAACATTTATTCAGCACTTAGCACCAGAGCATACAAATACAAGCAAGCAAATGCCTGCCCTCCAGGAGTTTCCATTCTAATAGAGAAGAAGACAATACATAGTTGGGAGTGTGGAGGAGGTGGTTGGGTTCCCAAAGAGACCAGAGCTTCCCTAGATGCCTTGTATGTTCTGTCAAAAATATTCCATAAATAGCCAATTCTAAAGAGAGAGAGAAATACCTGCAAAATCCAACCTAAAAGCTCATTTCCCTTTGATTTTAGTCTTCTTTTTTTTAACTTACAGCTTGTTTTGAGTTTTACATGGGGCAACATATTGTTGCTTTTGGCTTAACATTTTTTCAGCTACTCAAAAAAAACGAGTTCCTGTCATTGGCAGTTCCGCAGTCAGTTTTGGAAATATGTGTGTCAGGGCTCTGCTTGAGGCAGCACTGTTTTTATTTAGTTTCTTTGTTAATTGCTTCATCTTTTTTTTTTTTACACCAATATGTCCCCATTTGAATATTGAATATTCTACCAGTAATGTTATACAGGCTGGGGATCATCATATCTGAAGAATCAAAATTACAGGTGGCCTAAAGGATGATGGTTTGCATTAGTAGACCAGGATTACCAAGGATGACACAGGCTAACATCCAAAAAATTTTGATTTTTTTTTTTTAAAGCGGGCTAGTCATATAGTGAGAGAAAGACCTACCATATAGAAGGCCCAAATGATGAACTGGTATTTTCGGAATATTAAGATCTAGAAAAAGACCACCACTCAATCCTCTATTACAAGAGACATACAAGGAGATGGCTAAGAATTTGTCATTGTTGTTCAGTCATTTTAAGTCCTGTCTGACTCTTTGTGATCCCATTTGGGGTTTTCTTGGCAGAGATACTGGAGAGGTTTGCCATTTCCTTCTCCAGATTATTTTTCAGATGAGGAAACTGAGACAAGCAGAGTGCAGTGACTTGCCCAGGGTCACACAGATAAGTGTCTGAGGCCAAATGAGTCTTCCTAAGTTCAGTGCAGGTACTCTATCCACTCCGCCACCTAGCAGCCCCGATAACAATCACACATAGGTGATAAGCTAAGTAGTGATAGGGCCCTTAAAAATGCAAGTAACTGGTTGGAAGAAAATGTAACTTTCAGGTGGGATCCAGGTATCCCACAATGCTTCAAATACCCAAATACAGTTAAGACTTCGATTCTTTGTTTCTATTTTGGATTTTGGATTATCCAACTATGTACAGCATTGCATTCCGACAAATATTATCCTATTAATTGCTTTTGCAAACTCTGAACATTCGTATAACCTATGAACCAAAACTTCGGATTCTGATTTACAGGGAGGGAGTTTAATCTTAAGGCCTTCTCAGTATGTAATTTTAGCTCCTGTCCCATGGAGACATTCCCCTGGAAATGAGATTTGACTGGCATCTAGCTTGCTACAACAAAGGATGTGAAACCACCAGTCCCCACAGAGGCCTGATCACTGAAATCACGATAGGCTCTATTTATCTTAACAACAAAACACAAAGAACTCACACTTGAGGCTAAAGGTTGACTGGACTACTCCCCTAATCTCTTTAATGGGTCTCCATATCCCAGGAATCTATATGTCATCTGAAATTGAGGTTCCTTCCTCCAAGGTGAAAGCTCTAAGAAATCGAGAAATCTCCTCCTTTGGGGAGATCTGACTCCTCCAGAAATCCATGCAGTCTCCAGACTTTTGGTACTGCCCTGAGGACTGAGACTCCTTATAAAAGAAAATCATTCAAGGTTCCTAGAGAGTCGAGTTCATTCCCTAAACCTGTACAACTCACATAATTTATATTATAGTAAATTTACAATCCATGCTTGCTTCTCCATATGGTGACTGTCCTTTTTTGATCTTTTTCTCTAGCTCCTGCTTGTTCTAGGAAGTCTCCTGCTTCGCCAAGTAATTCCTTTGTTGAGTTTGAGAAATTTGGAACAAGGAACTCCACCAATGCCACCCTACTACACCGGATTCTCATTCCTACAGCATCCCAGTTGACTCAGGAACTCATCCCTTCCATCTCTGGGAATATACATGGATCAATTAGACAACCTAGGACCTCATCAAAGGAAGTTCACATCTTTTTAAGAACAAGCCTCAAATTCTAAGCATTTTGGTCCATGAGAACCTCAGACAATGTATTTGGGTAGATCACTACATATGTTAGAAAGTGACCAAATCTAAGTTAGTCGACACCTACAGCAGGTCACAGAATAAGAAGTCCCAGGAGAAGAAACACTAAATGAAGCAGTCAATCATGTTTTTGTTTTGGTTTGGTTGAAATTGAAGGAAATTACTTCCACAGGAAAAAAAAAAATTGACCAAGTAATGTGCAACAAGCTTTTAGAAGTACTTCCTAGAGCAGGTTATAATTTCATCTCTTGTTATTCTATGTCACTTTTCTCCATCTTTCATCTTTATACTTTGAAATGATTTATAGGTGTTTGCATATTTCTCCTTAGTTGCCTGCCATCCCAGGATTATATGATTGGTTTTCATCAATCATTCTCTTTCCATTTCTTGCATCTTAGTCTGTTCTTCTCAAACATACACAGGGTTCTCCTTAGCCAAGAAGAACCCGTCCCTCTGAAGCCTTTGATGCTGTTGACCCTTCCTGCTTTCCTGAAACTTTGTTCTCTCTCTTAATTCTCCTTCTTCCCCTATGACTGATACCACCTACTTTAGGTGTTATTTTCTCTTAATAAATCAATCAAAAATATTAATTATGTGCCTACTGTGTGCCAGGCATAATGCTAAACTCTGGGGGTGCAAAAAGAAGCAAAAGACAGTCCCTGCCTTCAAGAAGTTTGACCTACATTTGAGCTGCCTCTAGTCTTTTTTCCCCTCTAATTCAACACACTGTTGTCATATATATTTCTAATCTATAGGTCTGATCACTTTACTCACTGCTCAAAAATCTTCAGTGGCATCTCATGATGCTATATATCCCAGTTCATTTATTTAGCATTCAAGACCCTTTACAACTTGCTTCCAAGCTATCTTTCCAAACTTGCATCCCTCCATGAATTCTAAACTCCGGCAAAATTGGATTTGCCATTCCCTAAACACGTCCTATGCTTTTCTGTCTCTGTACCTTTGTCACCAGTGCTGCTAACACCTGCGTGTCCCTCCTCACATCACTGCCCATTGAAATTCTTTTCATCCTTCAAGGCTCAGCTCAAATGCCACCTCTTCTCTAAAGTTTCTTCTTCACCATGGAAGCAACCTCTTCTTCGTCTGTACTGTGATAACCTTTTATCTGGGAAAGTAGGAGGCACAGTGGATAGAGTGCCTGCCCTGGAGTCAGATAGACTCCTCTTCCTGGATTCAAATCTGGCCTCAGACACTTGCTAGCTGTGTGACCCTGGGCAAGGCACTTATACCATTTTACTTAAGTTTTCACATCTGTAAAATGAGTTGGAGAAGAAAATGGCAAACCACTCTAGTATCTTTGCCTAAGAAAACTCCAAATGGAATCACAAAGCATGGGACAGGACTAAACAACAACAATCCTTTGTTTATAACCAAAGGTATGCATAGAGAGCTTGGACTAGGGAAGCCAACACAAGTTGGGAGAGGATTCCCGTGGACTTTTTCCCTTCCCTCAGGAATAGTGGATGAAAATGCTCTCTCCCATGGAGGGACATCACCACCAGTCCCTTGCTATGTATGCCTACTTTATACCTCTCTTATTCCATTCTACCTGATATTATACTTGCCTGGATACAACCAAATTCTCTGCTAGATTCTATATTCCTTGAGAGAATGAGTCTTACTCATCACCTCACACATAGGAAGTACTTAAAATGTTTGTTGAATGAATTCATCATTTTCAATGCTCTTTTCCAGACTCACTCCTATTGGCATGTTTCTGTGACTTCCAAGTATCCCTAAGCTAAAGTCTCTTAATTTTGGATTTCAAATTTATACTCTAGCTAACTTAAACAAAAACAACATCATTTTGGCAGAGAATTAACAGCAACATATGGGCTTCAGCATTTTAATGCCCAAACGGGTTCCTGCCAAAACATTTCCTTGCTGTCGTATAATCAGTGGAAATCTTTTGGACTCATACAGAGCCATCCCACTCAGATCAGGAGATGGGTGAAGCCATTAGATATCTAACAGCACTGTGTGCAGGCCAGGAGCACAAAGGGAAGTCGGAAAATCTTCAGGGCTAGTGCTCAGGTGACAAGGGGAGCCACGCTTTCTTGGCTTTGGGAAATCTATTAAAACTAATGAGGAAGGCTAGAATGAAGACAACATCAGAGAGTGAGAAAGACCCTAAAATAAACCCAACCTATAATTTTGTCTAAGTCAGAGGTTCTTAATCTTTTTTACTTCACGATCCCCTCTGGCAGTCTAGTGAAGCCTATGTACCCATTCTTAAAATAATGTTTTTAAATAATTGAAGAAAATAATAAATTTCAGTTAGAAGTTAGCAAAAATAAATATATAATTTTCAAGTTTATGGACCCCCTGAAATATGTCCAAATATCCCTAGGAATCCATGGACCACAGATTAAGAATTCCTCTTCTTACAGGGCATGGTAGCACATATCCGTAATCCCATCTACCAGGGAGGCTGAGGCTGGCAGAATTCTGAGCCGCAGAGGGCTAAATCAATTGGGTTGTCTGCACTTAGGTGGAATGGGGAACCCCCTGGATGCAGGGAGTAGGTCACCAGGTTGCCCAAGTAAGGGCAAACCAACCCAGGTCAGAAATGTAGCAGGTCAGTTCTTGGATAGGGTCCATAACTAGTCCCTCTATTTCCAGGCTGGGCAAAATAGAGAAGATTTAGAGTTTAAAAAAATCCCTATTCTATGTCAAATCAGGTTACTAATTGGGTTAGGAGATATTCTTCAAGTTAAAACACAGGAGCAGAATTTTCAGAGTTGGAAGGGACTCCTTTCAGAATCCAACCTATATCAGAACAGAAATCCTCTCTATAATATATCTGACAAGTGGTCCTCCAACCCCTGCTTGAAGAGACCGAAGGAGAGGGAATCCACCTGATGTAACCTGATGTGGCCTGTTTCACTTTCAGACAGCTCTAATTTTTTAGAATTTAGTATATCAAGTCATCCATTTTCCACATGGAAGCCCTTCATATACTTTAAAAGAGCTACCATGCCCTAAGTTTTCTTTGTTCAAAACTGGTGGAGTCCTCATGAGACATGAGCTCTGGGACCTCTTGCCATCCTGGTTTTTCTCCTCTGGACATTCTCCTGCTTGTCAAATTCTTCTTAAAATGTGGTTCCCCAGATTGAAAACAATCCTCCAGAGGTATGGCCAGAGCAGAGTAGAACTATAATCTCTGTATTTCTAGACACTGTGCAACCCAAGATTGCACTAGCTTTCTTTGTGACCATAATGTTGATATACATTGAGGGAAGAAGGAGGAGCCTTCAGGGGGCCTTGGGCCTTGTTGTCTGACCCAGTAGCAATTTTTCAATGATCACTATTACCATAGTGAAATCCCAGTCAACAACTATGACTTTGGCTAAATATAATTCTTTTTTTGTCACCCAGACAGGTTATTCACTCTGATCCTAAAACAGGCCATAGATTCCATTGCATTTTCATTTTTATTTTGTATTTATGTACAGTAAGTCTAGCACAAGGGAGTGAAAAAACCCCCAGAGTGGCAGTCAGGAGACTTGAGTTCTAATCGAGGCTCCAAGTTAATTATTCAACTCTTCTTCAACCGTAACAAGCTATATTACTAGGTTTAGTTATTTAACCTCTTTGGGCCTTAAGGTTTATATCTGTAAATGATGGGGTTGGATTATATGATCTCCAAGGTCCCTTCCAGCTCTAAAATTCTATGAATTTATTTGTTCATACTAACTTGATCCAGGGTCTAATTATCACTCCACTGCTTTTTTTCTCCTTTCTAATCCTCTTATTTATGAACATGATCCCACAAGGTGTATCCATCCCAGCTAGTTGTACCCTATTCTTTTAATTCACTTTTTAATTCATTTATTCTTGTATTTCTTGCTTGCCTTTTCTTGATATTGATGGAATGTTTTTATATGGTATTAACATTAGTACATTAATAACCAACTCAGTCTCCCAAGGTTGGAGGTCTAGCTATCACAAACCCAAAAAGTTATATACTTTGTATGATTTTCAGAGATGAGAAAATTCATCTTTCCCTCCTATAAGAAAGATTTCCTCTCTGCAGCTTTGTATAGCTCACCAAGATAGAAGAGGGAAAATCTGACAGTTTATCTTAAATCCTCAACTTTAACATGGAACATTAATTGCATCTTCCCTTTTTGGCAAGAAAATACTTACCATCTTATTGATTTAACAGTTTAAACTACAACATTCATAACAAGCCTTGCCATCTTTGAACCACAAAAACAGCACTTCCACCCACACTAGTCGCAAATGTTTTGTTCAACATTTGCCTTTCCACAAAAGAAACTACAGTGCTCTGAGAATCCAAATTCTGCTTCTTGTCCTATTGAGCCAAGTAGATAGGCAGCCAGTTGGGTGCTAGAATGTGAGCGGCACCAAAATAGAACACTGCCCCCCTTTCTCCTTTCCTGTTATCAGAGTTATTTCTTCAGGTTAAAACAGAGTTTCTCAAATTTCCCTGTCTTTGTTTTTTGGGAGTTGGAGGTGGGGGAAGTGAGTGATGATCGCAACAGCATATGGGCTTAGAAATAGAATAGGAAATGTATTGAGATCATAATTGATGGGTTGGGGAATCAAGGGACTGAGATTATCATTGGAATTCTAGTTCCAATTGTTCCTATTTACCTCTTACCTGAAGAATCATAGCAATCTTATCAACTTCCCTACCTTCAGTCTTTTCCCCTTCCAATCCATCCTAAACATCACTGTCCAGTTAATTTACTAATTCACAGTGCTAATCATATCTTTGTACTACTTATAAAACTTTAATATCTCTCCACCGTCTACTGAATAAAATGGAAGATCCTTAGACTGGTAGGCAAGATCCTCTACCACTTGGCTTCAACCTCCCTTTCAAGCCTATTTATACTACTCCCTATTATTCCCATACATCACTCCCCATACTACGCTATGTTCCATTGAAATTGAACTACACACCATCTATAGAACATATGCTATCTTTTACCTCACTTCACCACTATTCCTGAAACGTCTTCCCTTCTACAACCTCTCCCTATTAAAATTATACTCCTTCCATAAGTCTAGAATGGGATTTTTCTGCAACAGAGAGTCCCATACATAGTTGATTTAACATTTGGGTTTCATTGATACTAAATGAAATAGTAGCTGAAGACTGCTGAGGGATGCATGAGCCTCATCACAGTCAATTAAGTCTCAATGTTGGTTCTAGTTCTGAGAGAAGCAATACACAAGAAATGGTCTGGGCAACCAACCATCACCCAGGACTAGAGACTGAATTAGAGTGTTCCAAGGTCCTATAACCCAAAGGGATCAAAGAAAGAAGAAAAAGACCTAAACATATAGCAATATTTAGAGCAGCTCTTTTGTTGCGGCAAAGAATTAGAAACAGTATGCCCATCAGTTGGGAAACACTTGATCAAATTATGGTATATTAATGTAACAATATAATTGCAAATGACAAAAGAGAAGGTTTCAGACACACTAGGAAAGACTGAATGAAGTGAGCAGAATCAAGAGAATAATTTATACAGTAATAATATTTTAAAGAATAGCTTAGAAAGACTTAAGAACTCTTAATGCAGTGACTAATCAACATTCCAGAGGACTAATGATGAAGTAAGTTACCCACCTCCTGACACAGAGGACACAAACTCAAGATGGAGCCTTATCAAGGCATATATTTTGAGACATGGCCAATGTGGATACAATTGCCTGTACATGTTTGTAATGGATTTTTTTGGGGGGGAGGTTGTACATGAAACTGCTAATCATTGGTCCTATATAAATTATTCTCTTGTTTCTGCTTGCATAAAATTCCAAACTCCGTGAAACCTTTTCTAATTACACTAGGAAAAAAAAACATCTGTCCTTTTAATAAGCAATAAATGTTAGTTTTCATATTTGTTTTTTATTGTATTTTTTTATTCATCTCCATACTAGTTGCAAGCTCCAGGAGGTAAGGGGATTTACTTGAGGATGCTTCACACATAGTCCAGTTCCACAGAACCTTGAAATATCTCTCTCACCTCTCAGACTACTCCCTCTATTATGTCTTACATTTGCAGTTCACCTAAAACATCACCTAATTCATGGGGACCCTTTTGTGCATGATGGACCATTTGGTAGACTGGTAAAGCCTGCGGACTCTTCAGAAGAGTGTTCTTAAACATATAAAATAGAATACGAAAGGCTGCAAAGGAAATCAATTGCACTGAAATCATTATCAAAATGTATATTTCGGGGTTCATGAACCCCAGGTTAAGTCCTCCTGATTTAATCCAAACCCCTTTATTTTTGGAGCCATTACCTCTACTTGTGTTCTGGATCCCATCCCTTTCCTTTCTTGGCCAAATTTCTTGAAAAAGTAACCTGTAGAGGAAGCATGCCATGGTGGATAGAGAGTCATGAAGAACTAGGTTCAACTTTCACTTCTGACCCATCCTGGCTGTGTGATTCTAGACAAGTCAGTGCCTCTAGGCAACTCATGAAAGCTGAATATTGTAGAGCATGAATCAATATGCATTGGAAGAGGGGGTTTCATCACTAAAAGTTTCCTTTAGCGAGGAAACCGAAGATTTGGGAGGGGAAGAAGTAGTGTTCACATTCTTTTCATTTCTTTCTCTTCTTCACCAATAATTCTCATGTTGCAATTTGTCTTTTACCTCCACTACTTGACTAAAATTGTTCTTTACCAGTTCCCCAATGTCCTTCATGCCACCAAACTTAGTGTTCCCCTTTTCAAGCATCATCCTCGTTGACCCAATCTCTAACTTCTAGACAATGCTGGTAGTAGTTGGTACTACTTTCTTTAATAAACTTTCCCTCTTTGGCTCCTATTCCACTTTTTTCTCCTCTTACTTATTTGATCCCTGCTTCTCCTCAAATTCCTTTTCTTATTTCTTCTCACCTTTGTGTATCTTCCACATTTTTCCCTTATATCATTTATGTACCTTGTCACCTCTCTGTTAGATTGTAAAGTCCTTGAAATCTGTGCTGTCAGTATCCTTGTATCCCTAGTGCCTTAGCACAGTGATACAAGAACATGATAGCACTATGATTCCCACTACCTCTCATTCTAACTCTCCTCCTCAGAAGGTCTTGGAAAAGCCACCTACACTTGGAGCCACAACTATGTCTTCTCTCTCTCCTAAACAGTCAGCAATCTGGCTTTTGACCTCCTCAATCAACTGTAATGGACCATTCTAAAATTACCACTCATCTCTTAATGGCCAAATCTATAGCTTTTTTCTCAATTCTCATCCTTGAGTACTCTGAAACACTTCATGTTGTCCATCACCCTCTCCTCCTGGATACTCTCTCTTCTCTGGGCTTTCATGATCATTGCTTTTTCCTGAACCTCCTTCTACATGGCTGCTGTTCCTCTTCAATCCCCTTTACTGGTTTTTCATTCATGTCATGTCCTCTAATTGTGAGAGTTCCCTAAAGCTCTACCCTGGGCCCTTTTCTCTTTTCATCCTGTACTATGTCACCAACTCCCATAGGTTCATTTATCTCTAAGCACATATTACACAAACACACATGGATAGAGAGAGAGAGAGAGAGAGAGAGAGAGATACATTTGCATGTATATTATATATATGTATATACATATGGCAGCTAGGTGGCGCTGCAGTGGATAGAGTGCCGACTCATCTTGCTGAGTTCAAATGTGACCTCAGCCACTTACTAGCTGTGTGACCCTGGGCAAGTCACTTAACTCTGCCTCAGTTTCCTCATCTGTAAAATGAGCTGAAGAAGAAAATGATATTGCCAAGAAAATCTCAAATGGGGTCAGGAAGAGTCAGACAGGATTGAACAACAATCTGCTTACCTCCCTCTTTATACTGTCAGCTCCTAGAGGCCAAGGGCTGTTTTTGCTTTTCTCTGTATCTCCAGCTGCTTAGCACTGTACCTGGCACATAAAAGCACTAATACTTGTTGACTGAATATGTAACCTTTAATTGAGTTGATTTGTCATTAACTCAGAAGTCTTGAATTCAATTATCACCACCCTTGAACAAGCCCTTATTGCTACTTCATTCATTAACTAAATTCATTCAACAAATATTTACTACACACCTACTGTATGCAAAGCACTCTGCTAAATGCTAGGGAAGATAAAATTTTTAAATAAGAAACAGTCTCTGTTTTCAGGGGTTTCCTCCTGCCTAGCATTATTGCAATAGCTTCCTAGCTTGGCTTTCTTTCCTTTTGAATTCATTCTTCATACTGCTGTCAGGGATTATTAACCTTTTTTATATGGAATGAACCCTTTTGGAACGCTAAGCAAACCTATAGGCCCTTTCTCAGAAAAATGTTTGTAAATGCATACAATACATAGGTTTACACAGGAAACCAGTTTGCTCTCAGGAGCTGGTAGGAATTGGCTTTAGCTTTTCCCTGTAGTTGTTTAGTCCTTTCAGTCATGTTTGACTCTCCATGACTGAATTTGTGGTTTTCTTGGCAAAAATACTAGAGTGCTTTGCCATTTCCTTCTCTAGTTCATTTTACAGATGAGGAAACTGAGGCAAACAGGGGGGAGTGACTTGGCTAGGGTCACACAGCTAGTAAGTGTCTGAGATTAGATTTGAACTCAGATCTTCCTAGGTCTAGGCCACTTTGCCCCCTAGCTGCCCTAGCTTTCTTCAACTAAAGTCCTGCCTTCTACAAAAAAGCCTTTTCTGATCCTCCTCAACCTTAGTACATATCCTTTTGAGATTATCTTCAGTTTATCCTGTTTTTACATAATTGCATGTTGTCTCCCCCATTAGATTAGCCCCACAGGGAGCTAGACTCAGGAAGACCTGAGTTCAAATGTGCTCTAACCACTGGGCCATCTAGCTGTCCCCTGATATGGTCCAATAACTGTTGATTGAATTGGATAGATGATAGAATAAATAGAGGCAATGTATTGGTTCCAGTGTCCTTTACAATGCAAATATGCTCCTGACTTCCTATTAATACCTTAGTAGTTGATTTTATCAGATCAACTAGCTGAAACCTTAGAAAGTCGGGCTTGAAGATCAGCATTAAAAAGGTAGAAAGATACCACTGGGAGAAGGCTGGGGCTGGATTAGGTACACAGACAGGTCAGCCAAGATGCAGAATGTAGTCCCTGGACACCTGAGTTACAGTGGGAGGGGGCAAGGGGCTAAAAAAGGACAGAGGGGTGCTAAAAAAAGGGACATGGGATGCTACCCAAGTCACAATTCCCCCACTTCACAGTCTTGAGCCTGAGACCTGCAGCAAGGAGTGTTTCTGGGTCTTCCTTTCTACCTTCCTCTTTATCTCATTTGCCCTCTTCTTATATTGCAGCTCAGGTTCACCGACCCAGGATGAACCAGTGTTTAGTTCTTAATCTAGATTCCTAAAAGCACCTGTGATTGTGTCCAAGTTTTTACATCTGAGGATACAAGTACACCATGTGAAATATGTTTTTGAAAAATTAGACCCACAGGAATAATAAAATATTGGAAAGATCATGGGAAAATCTAAGGTTCTTCCATCAGTTCAAATGGAATTAAATACTAATTCTTATTCTCAGTTCCATTCATCTTGTTTTGTTTTGTTTTTTAAATGCTCCGGTGGTCCCATCCAACGGAAGTCAAATGCTCCCTATGATTACATGTCTTCTATTGCGCTAGCAAAGGATGGCATATGTTATGACTAATAAATACCCAGTTCTAAATGTGAGATTTTGGAAGACTTTTTTCCAGTGAACCTTAATAACATTCTTACAAAAGGGAACTACCATGACTGACTAGTTCCTATTCAGGCTTATGCAAAGCTTGGCCCGGACTGATTTGCTGTGACCTTTCCCTGGCTCAATCCCTTCAGCAGAGAGGCAGACGCAGCTATGGAGAGCAGAACTATCTATCCAAAGGCTGCTGGCATTTCAGTCCCATCAGCCACAAGCTTAGTGAACCCCATATAAAACACTTGCATGGGTAATGGATATGGATTGAGCAGCCTTCCAGAACGTTATAAATAATGCTTCTTCAAGATTACTAATAAAGAACAATGCACAGCTAGAATGTCTAAACTAAGGGGATAAAACTGAGTTCAAATGAGAATGAGTTTTCCTTCCATGTAGGAGGGTAGAGACAGGCCCTGCACACCAATTACTGGAGGAGATGAGGTAGTAGCTAGTGAATTAATGAAATTAAACAAGTCCCCCCAGGCTAACTGGCATAGTCTTGGGGCCGCTGCTTAATTAGTAGGTTCTTTGTTCTGCACCTGCTTTGGTGCTCCAATAAATCAGGTGAGAGACTTCCTAGCATCTGGTCATAGTATTTTAAGTCTAAAGTGGAGGAAAGATAGTGACCCTAACACAAGTATGTCATAATAACCTAACCTCTTTAATTGGTGGAGTTGCAATCAACTATTTCCTTTGGCCTAGTGGCCAAGTTTGAAATGTGTTTCAGGGAACCAATTCAGGTAAGCAACCAGGAGGCATTAGTAAATATCTTTTCACCTACAGCATGAATACCCTTTTGGGTCTCAGGTTTCAATCAGTACATAATAGCTTTTAGTTCTATCCCTTTTCAAGAAAGAGGATGTGGGTAAAGCCTCATACCAGTCATGGGGGCTCTTAACGTGTTTTGTCTCATGGACCCCTCTGGTGAAGACTTTGCACCCCTTTTCAGCATAGTGTTCTTAAATAATTGAAGGAAATGCTAAATTCCAGTTTGAGGCTAGTCAAAATAAAGATGTAAAATTTTTCCCCATCCGTGTTCACACACTCCACAGTTGAGAACTTGTGGCAAATAGAGAAGATTTGATAAGGCAAAGTAGTTCAAGCCTGGCCTCTGACGTGTACAGACTGTGTGACCCTGGGCATTTAAGCTACCATACCCTTGGCAATTCTCTAAGATTAAATTCATTTAGAAGCCTGGATCCTGGATCCTGAACCAGGAGTCATCTAATTAAACCTCCTTCCTTTTAACCAATGCGCAAACTGGTACCCCAAAAGACTGAGAGATTGGCACAAGGTCTCTCTAGGCGGTAGGTAGTGGAGGTGGGATTATAAACCAGGTCTTTGGATTCCAGAACCTGTGTTTTTGAGAAGGTGTCCAGTCTACTCTCACACAGGTGGTCAGGAGAAAGTAATCTCACTTAATCCAACAGCTAGTAATCCCTTTTTACAGATGAGGAAACTGAGTTTGGGATGGATTGCGTGACTTCTGCAGGGTCATGCTGGATAGTTAATAAATGGTTGGGAATGAAACAGAGTTCCTCCACATTCCAAGCCGGTCTTTTTTAATTATTGTCCTTCCAAAGGCATGAATGGGGCTCCTCCGCTTGTCTAAAACTCTTTTCTCCAGAGCCCAAAACTCAAGAAATGGTGACAGGATGGAAAAGTAAATGCTTGCAACAAAGCTGTGGTGAGCCCCCATGCCTGGGAGCCATCATTTCTGATGCAGCAGGGTGAGGGGCTGGGATAGAGATTGCTGTCACCACCAAACAAACAGAGCGGGCTCTCTCTCGGTCTCTGTCTCTCTCTCTCTCTCTCTCTCTCTCTCTCTCTCTCTCTCTCTCTCTCTCTCTCTGTGTGTGTCTCTGTCTGTCTGTCTCTCTCTCACACACACATACAGAGGTTGGGGACCCACATCAACATCCCAGCCTTTCCTTTGCTGTGATGGCTTTCATTACACAGATCCTGGCAGCCATTCTACGAGAAGGACATTGGGGGAATTTTAAGTGGTTTGGAACCGGAGCTCCCATGTGAAATTGGTCTTCATTTATATTTCACTAGCCAAAAAAGGAAAAAAAAAACACACACACACATACACAAACACAACAACCCTCAACGCTGCCCAAAATGGGGCGTGAGGTATTTCAAATACTAATCAGCCCCCATCCGGCTTTTATGTACAAAAATGAGCTGTACAACCTCTTCTCCAGCCTAGTTTCAGTAGGAGGGTTCAATATTCCTTGACAGGATTTTAAATACTTTGCTGTTCAGACATCAATGAATCCACAATAATTATATCAGTTAAAACCAGCTTGGTTTTCTGAAGCTATTTTAAGCTTTGCTACAGGGTCCCTTTGAACTCCAGATCATTAAATCCATTCTTTGATATGAGGTTTAATAAAGGACCTATATTCAAATGAAGGGTGATTTGCCCTTCTTACCTGTGAAGTTTGGGTGTGTGTTGCTAGGCAGGGATCACAGTGAATGATTGGCGATGATAAGCACCCCCCTCCCCTCTTTCTGCAAAGTGTAATTACCTAGACAGTCACATGCTCTTCCCAGCGGAATGTTTTTAAAGGAAGACCCAGTGGTTTACTAATTCTCCCAAGATCAAGCAATGACGACTTCAGTAGATTATCATTAAGAATTGACTTAAAGCTTAGTGTCTGACTAAGCCCTTTGTTAGCAGTTTTTATTCTGTAATGCTTGTGGGAGGAGGCTCATAAATTATCTGCTTTTGGCAGATGGGAGAAACTGGGTCTTCACCACCACACTGGGAGGTTTGGGGCAGGAATTAGCAACGGCACGTGGGTGGGGGTTTTTCTTCTCGAAAGTGCTTCTGCCCCCAAATTTATTTCATCCTGACCTTGGTTTCCAATCAGTGTTCAGTCTCAGTGAATGGTTTCTAAAGGAACAAAAAAATAAAAAGACAGAGAAAACAACTAACTGTGGGTTAGCTGAGAGTGGGCCACACCCAGTTAATTCCCTTCCCTCCTAGGCTTCCAAGTCTGTGTGAGCTAAACAATACAGAACGTTTTGGAAAATGTTTTTCCTGTGAAAGAGGATGATTAGGCAAGTTTGGGGACAAGGAGAGCTGTTAGTGTCTGACCTGTCTGTTCTCGGTTACCTAGACCACTGAGGAACGGTGGCCATTCAGTGGAGGCGTGGGTCCCCTGGAGTATTTGTTTGTCATTTTCCAAGTAAGAAATGAAACCTTTCATATAGGTTTTCTTTTGCTTTTATTAGCCAAGGCAACGAATATTTATTAAGCACTTGCCAAATGCCAAGCACCTGGCTAAGTCTGGGAGATTCTAATACAAGGAAAAAGACAACTCCTGCCCTCAGGGAGCTTACATTCTAAAGAAGGAAGTCTACACACAAAAAGAAGCTGAAAGGGGCAGGGAAGAGCTGTCCAAAATGGAGTAGAAAGCTGAGTCAGGAGAGGAAGAAAAGTTGGTGGGAATGGAACCAGCCCCTAAAAAGAAGACCATGGAGGAGCGCAATGTGGGAGAAGGGGGCAAGGATATTGGAGGCATAGTCCAGGTGAGGAGGTCCAGGTGTGGAGAAAAATTAAAAGGTGACGCTGCAGCTGGTTGCAAAGTTTGGAAAGGCAGAATCAGAGCTGGGAGGGGAAAGCAACAATATTAAGAAGCATAGAATGGAGAAATTCTGTTTTCTTATTACTTCACTTGCAAAAAACAAAACAAGAAACACCAGACCCATAGGTGAGACGATAGGATTCCTCATTTTGCTATTTATTTTGAGTGCAGGTGACCAGCTACACAGAGTAGACACAACATAACGTTTGGAGGCAGAACACCCAGGTTCAAACACTTTAGTAGAGCTTACTACACAGAGTTCACAAATCTCCAACTCAAGCCAAGGAACTCTAGAAGTACTGGGGCTAGGTGACACAGTAAATAGAGCACTGGACCTGAGTTTAAATCCTGCCTCAGACACTTAACACTAGCCATGTGACCTTGGGCAAGTCACTTAACCCCTATTGCCCTGCCCTCTCCCCTCCAAAAAGCAAAAACAACAACAAAAAAGTACTCAGCCACTGAGGAAGAAAAATTTTGTCCTTTGTGGGACACCTGGGATCTGTGGAAAAGGATAACTGGGAATTCTGCAAACAGAACACTTAGAGGGGAGCAGGTAACTGACCAGAGAACTTCCATGGAGGCAAACACCATAATGTTTGCTAAGAATTACACTGAGCAGCTGAGAGCCAGAGAAACCATGGGAGGGAGTGCCAACAAAGAGTGGCCATGAGAGCTATTGTAGGTGTAGACTGAGGAGCCACACTAGGAACTTGTTTCTGGGAGTTCCACCCAGGCCCTGACGTAAGTGGCAAAGGCCTTTCTAGGGGTCTCTAGGGAAAGGGTTATTCACAGTCAGATTTTATTATTTCTATAGACTTTAATACAAATTTTCTTATTTTCATTAACCTATAAATAAAACTGTTTGGAGTTTTGTGAAATGTGTGCTTTGCAAGGGTTGTTGGTGACAGTACCCCAGGTAGTAGCAGATAATGAAGTTCCCAAACTATCTGTGTGGAAAAAATAAAATGGATACAAGAGGAGCCCCTAAACTGTATGTGGGCCCTTCATGTCACAAAAGAGTCCCTGACACGAGGGCTGCACAAACGTCAGATCTTTTAACCACCTCATAAATAAAAACGTCCTTCCCATTTATTAATTGGCTTTCAGCTCTACTCCCAATGCCATTTTTATATTCCCCAAAGGTCTAGTCTGTACCATAAGAAGGTAGCATGACATAATATAGTGAACTGGGTTAAGAAATGAGAACCTGGGATTCTAATCCTGGCACCACTGTCAACTAGCTACATGACATTGAATTTACTCAGCCGTGCTGAGCCTAAGCCTTCTCATCCATAAAATGTAAAAAAAAAATGTACAAAAAGATCTCTGAGTTCCCTTTCAGATCTATGAGTGTTGAAATAACAACATTGACGCTGTTTTTGATGCTGGTGAGAGCAACTTGGAATAATTTTACTCACTACTCCCCCAACTCCATCAAGTGCCATGAATTTAGACATCAATTAGTATCCTAGCCAATTTTCCCTTTACTGGGGGGGAGGAGAATGGATGAAGACCTAGCCTGTATAAATCTTTCAGCAAGGATTTAAATCATGGGAAAGAATTGCACTGCTCAAGAAATATGTGGATGGGAGCAGGAAGTCTACAAAGCACAGACTACATATAAAAGCACACACTCAGCTAGTTCCTGGCCTCCTCTTCCACACATAGGTAAATCCACACTCAGTGAGTGCCACATAAAACAGTCCATCTGACATGGACAGTTCACTCTCTTCCCTCTGTTGGATGTGTACCTGGTTCCCTAAAGGTGAAATACATTTAACTTGAACATCAAAGACAACCTAGAATGTGAAATAGAAGTCTAAAAAGGACAAAGTGATAATAGCTCACCTTTATTACAGTAGTTCAAAATTTAAAAGTGTTATCCTTCTAACAACCCTGAGAGATAGAGTATTTTTTTTTTGGAGACAGAGTTAGGGGACTTGCCCAGGGTCACACAGCTAGTGAGTGTTTGAAGTCAGATGTGAACTCAGGTCCTTCTGAATATGCTGCTTAGCTGCACCAATAGGGTTAGTATTATTAGTTCCATTTTAAACGTGAAAAAAAAAAATTGGTTTTTGTGCCATAAATGATACAAAGCTAGCCTAGACATCAGGGAGACATGGATTCAAATCTCACCTCTGATATGTGCTGGTCACATAACCCTGGACAGGTCAACTCATCTCTCATTACTCTAAACTTTTCTCTAAGACTATAAAGTTGCAAAGAAGATGTAGATTTGCATTGGTAGAAGAGAGTTCCTCAATCAGGAAAACCCTCTGTCAGTGAAACCACTGGTCCAATCCCTTTCCCTATCTCTATCCTTACTACTGAGCAGTCATTGTTGGGATGTAACACCCAGGGAAGCTTGTTATAATTTTTCCGCTTTGGGGACAATAGGTTGCTGAGAGGACCAGTCTGTTAGGCACTGATTCAGAGTCATCCACAGGGGAAAGTAGGTAGGGTAAAAAAAAAAAATGTGTGTATGTATATCTATCTGTTTACATACATATACATATAAATATATGTATTTATATACAATGTGTGTATATATGTATGTGTATGTGTGTGTATTTGGAACTTACATGTATAACTAAGTTTTCTTATTTACACAGCCAGGTCATGGCTCCCCAGTACCATAGTTCCTTTGACCAGGTAAAACTGAACAGAGCTGTGGCCCTCCTGGTGCCAACTTTGGTACAGCGAAAAGAACTTGGATTCCAGTCCTCCTTGCTAGCCTTATGACTATGTAAGCTAGGCACCTAACCTCTCTGAGAATAAGTTTCCTTAACTGTAAAATGGATATAATGCTTGCCCAAACTACCTCACAAGGTTGTTGTGAGGAGGAATCTTTTAAAACCCTAAAGTTTTACTACAATAAATGTGAGTTATTAACATTTTGTCCCTAATTCAAGGCTGACCTTGATGTTCAAGTCAACTGTATTTCACCAATATAATAATGTGACTGTGGGGAGACACAGACCCAAGGATGTGATTTGTCCATTAGCCCAACTTGCACCTCCCCACCTGTACCCAAGTATGTTAGATATGTTACTTCAGGGACAGAGGGATGTCTTCTATCCTTCATGAACAAAGAATATGTATTTACTGTTTGCTTGTTTTTCATTTAACAGGCATATATTTCTTCTCCGTCTCACTGTGCTCCATAGAAAAAAGGTAGGATGTGATAGGGTAGAGAAGGCGAGGGAAGGGGAGGGAAGGGAACGGAAAGGAAAGGAAGGGAAGGGGAGGGGATGGAAGGGGAGGGCAGGGAAAAGAAGATAAGAGAAGGGGAGGGAGGGAAGAGGAGAGGAAGAGAGGTGAGTGAAGGGGAGGGGAGAGAATTAAGAAGGGAATCTGTAGGAAATACACACAGTCAAGCAGACCCAATCCCTGCACTGGCCATGTACAAAATGCTTCTCTTACTGCCTTTCTGAATCTTGATACCATAACTTCTCCATCAGCAAGTAGTCCATTGGAATCATGGTTGGTCAATGCAATAAGAGTTCCTAAGTCAAGAACATGTATTTTCTGAAAGTAGAAGCAATAATTGTATTTGTGACCATCCTTTTAATAGGATATCTATATCTGAATTTTGTTTAGATTTTTTTTCCCACAACTATCACCTTCGAAGTTGTGATCTTGTAGTGAAGTCATATTTGTTTAACTTATATATACATACATAAATATGTATATACTTATATATTTGTATATACTTACATATATATATATGAATATATGTGCAGAGGAGGCAACAAGTACAATGAATTTTCACTTTCATAAACACCATAATGTGTTCATTAAAATAATGTACGTAGTGGGACATAATAGATGGAATGCTGAACTTGAGGTCAGGAAGATGTGGATTTAAATCATGCCTTAGCTTCTTATTAGCTGTATGATCCTGAGCATGCTCTTTAGACTCTGTAAGCCTTGGCTTCCTCATCTGTAAAGCAGGAGACTGATGGTATTTATTTCATTGAATTGTTGTGAAGGTCAAGTTGGATAATGTATAGAAGTGCTTAAGTGGGGGCTGTCATTATTATGACTATGTGAATAGTCATAGTTTCTGAAATATAAAGTTGATATATTCTCTTATTTCTGAAATAAGGTATTTCCAAGATGTACCTAATTTCAGCTTATTGATTCCTTGTATTTATATTTTCAGACATCTGTGTGTATAATGTACCTAATTCTATGTGTAGGCATAATGTATAGCTATATATAGATGCATGATGTGTATGTGTGTTTCTGTACGTATACTAATACAGTCGGTTGCCATGGAAATTATTAGAGTACTCACAAATGAGGCATTATGACTTCACATAGATGCAAATGAAACAGCAAGTGCTCATTTTTAAGCCAAATAGTTTTAGAAATTAAATATAAAAAGATACAAAAAAGACAAAATAATCTTATTCTAGGAATTAATTATTCTAAGCTTTTTGAACTCTCAACTTGATGGTATTTTAATATATCCATATACATTATGCATGCATATTACATATGCATATACATTATATATCCACACACATAAATATATAAACTATGTATTTATTTTATGTATATAATTGACAGACAGTCTGGTATAATGGGTAGAGAGATGGCTCTGTAGTTAAGAAATCATGGGTGCAAATTTTGCCCCTAACACATAATGACAATGAGATTCAGAGGAAGTCACTTCTCAGTGTTCTCTAAGCCAGAGGAGTCGGACTCACAGTCCACAGATACTGTATAGGCCACAAAACTCCCAAGGGTGACCTAAACCAGATATAAATATAATTCCTATCTGATTATAATGTGCCGATACATTAATAAAAAAGAAATATATAAATGTGTGGTTTTCTAAGTCAATATGCAACCTGCAGGGATCATTGTGTATGGTTTAGTGACCTTCATTTCTATTTGATTTTGGTACCACTACTCTAGACTACTGAGGCTATAAATTGGAGAGAAGATGTCTAACTGCATTAGTATAGGGAATTTCCTTTTTGGGGAGTTCTCTATACCAATAAAATCACAGGTCTAGTCCCTACCCTATGGGACATATGTACATGTATACATGTTTCTTTCTATTTATCTAACTATCTACCACCCATCCACCCATCCATCTATCTATCGTCTATCTATCTATCTATCTATCTATCTATCTATCTATCTATCTATCTATCTTTCTATCTCCCTAATATCCCACTGCATCACTCACATTATCTGGGTCTGTTAAGTTTTCATAGGTTACCAAGAGTAGGTTCTTGCATTAGAATCTTCTTGCTTTCTGTGTGTCCCATTATTGTTCCTTCAGTAGATGGCAAAGATTCATGTGGTTCTCTCTATTGTTTACATGCACATATAAATATATCTATGCATGCAGAAACATATTCACATATGTTTAGGAATATAAAAGCTCTCATGTGAAGATAGCCTTCTACTTCTCCTGTTTTGTACAGAAAACATGTAGAACTACCCTTGGGGTTTTGAATACATTACCATCCTTTTACAATTAACCCTAATGGGACAAGTGTAGTATTTTTCCAAGAAGATATCCTCAAAGCTACAAAATACATAGTGTTTAAGTAGGTCTCATTATATCAGCTACACCAAATCTCTCCTCTTTATATACAGAGGATTAGATTTCTTTTCACTGTCATGCAACATTAAAATAGGAAGGCATACACAAGGATGACATGGATTTGACAAAAAATTAATGATTTGTACATCACTTTAATGCTTTAAATCTGCAATTCATGTATGCTAATTAGTTCCTAATGGGGCTGTTTGAGAACAGAACTGTCATCAGGCAGCCATGTAGGTTTCTGGAAGCTGAGATTCTTCTCAGCCTTGCCCTGGTTGGCTGCTGGTCCTGGGCTGTAACCTGGCAGATCTATGATACCATTTTTTTAAACACAATTGTTTCCTAGATGTGGTTCTTTAATCTATCAGAGTTATGATGGCATATCTCAAATAAGTAGTTCCTGGATGCCAACGATACAGACTGGTAGCAAGAGCATTATGCTCCTCTGAATCAATGATTGATTCCTGGATTTTAGGCTGTCAGGCAGTACCTCAGAGGACAGCTGTCAGCTTCCTAAATGTATGAAGTTGGGTTATGCAGCACATTTTGAAAATGTATGTACAACTTTTTTTCTATTTACAGATTTTTTCAAAGAGGCTATAAAACCTGAAGAGAGAAAATGAAGGAGGATGGAAAGAATAAGTATATTTTCTTAGAGTAAACTCATGCATTCCTTCTCATTGCAAGAAAAACAAATACGAATCCCTTTCTCTGAGGTCTCTCCTTCACTCTTTTTCCCTGCTTTCGAGTTGCACCATAAAGGCAAAGACAACTGCTGTATCACAGTGGGAAAGCAGCCTCACCAGCCAAATGGAAGCACTGTACCTGGCTGGGAGACATGAGATCTGAAAAATGAGATGCCAAGTTCTCTTTGGAAAACTATCTCATCTCTGCTAGACTCTGACTTCAGCATATAGCCTGTTCTTTGAATGCTGATCTGTAGAATCTTACATCTTGCCAGGCAAGACTGGACAAGTCACCAAGGACCAGAATAGGATTCAGTCAGTCAACTAGCCTTGATTATTACTAACTATGTACTTGATACTATAATAATAGCTGGTTCAGATCTGGAATATTGTCCAGTTTCCTGATTCCAGAAACACTTCTCCTTAAGAATCCAGTTTCATTAACTACTTCTTCAAAATATCCGTAATGATGATAGTGGAAGAAACTTACTCAGCTGGCTCAGAGAGAATTGATATCTGTAAATACAAGAGAGCTATTGAGAAGTAAGTGAAGACAGCTACTGTGTGGAGACATATGGTACTTTCCCAAAAGGCACTTTGCAGGCATGAAGATTAATGGATGCAACAAAATCCAGACTGAAAAACAAATGGTTCAAGGATTCAAGAATGTTTATACACCAATAGCTTTCCATGAACACTTATGGAAAGGGTGGCCAACCTACCACTTTGATAGGACATGCAGCTCTTCAGAGATTCATGTGTTGCCTTTAAAACAAACATGAAGGAGAAAAAATGACATTAGAAATTTTATTGATGCTATGATTGAATGTAGTAATATGTCCATTGAAAAGCTTTAAATACTATTACATTAGAGAGACAAATGAGGGCATGTTAGCCAATATGCAATAAAGAAAAACATTTTCATGTAATAATAAATTCTGTATTGACCTTCAGATAGCCTTTCCATAGTGTAAGAAACAGAGTGACAAAATGTCAGTTCTCTCTAATGATTTTATCTCTAAATTTCCATACAGCTTAAAGGAGAAATATAACTAAGTTTTTAAAAAACCAACATACCAGCACCTCAACATTGTAAGGTGAAATTGACATCCATAGCTCTTTACAGTTTTGTGATATCTCCTAAAAACATTTTGGCTGATCTCTCTATGGCACCGTGCAAAGATTTGCAATGAGTTATAATTGTACAAAAACTGTACTTTGTGGGAACTTCACTACTGGCTCACGTGGTCATGCCCATCACCATAGGTACATTGCACTGTTAATTCTAGCCAAACTTGCCTCATTCAGAAGTGTGAATGATGCTCCCACAGTCTTGTATGTCCAGGCCCTTATTCTGTAAATCTCTGCTATGTAAGGGTGGAGACAACCATCTTAATGGCCTCTCCACCCTGTTTTTTGGCCTTTTGCTCGAGGTCCTTATGAAACAGGCCAAGACAAGCTTTTGTAACAGGGCCAGATAAAACAAGAAGAGGTCCACAGGCACAAGCACAGAGTTTCTCATAAGTAAGAGTTGCTCTATTCTAAATCTGTTCAGTTAATCCCTTTACTTACCAGACTGCTGCTATATAGAGGCTATATCTAGATGAAACCAATACAACTAGTTTGCAAAAATCAGTCAATACAAAAGCATTTGTGCTTGGCACTAGGGAGAAAAATACAAAAAAAAAATTAAAAATTCACTTAATCATCTAATTACTTTGTCTACATAATACCAAGTAACTGGTTTGACCAATTTCCTTTCCATAACATTGCCTTTTTTTTTAAACTTAACTGAATTGACAGGTTGGTTTGGTGTCATGTATATACAATATTAGTCCAGTAATGTGTTAAATACTCCATCCATAGCAACAACAACAAATGATCCCTCCACTTTGAATGTGGTTTGAATTGGCTTGGGTTGGAGCACTTGCATTGTAGCTGATGTGTGATGTGCTAATATCTTCCACTAATGTTTGACATTCAGAAGATAATGAGACCTGAAAATGTGCATATGAGGTTCATGCCACCCAAGTGGGGTCAAATGAGACTCTGTCAAATGCCTTGCTGAAATCTAGCTATGCTGTGTCTACAGATTTCCCCTAATCCACGAGTCTAGTAACCCTGTCAAAAAAGGAAATAAGGTTAATCAGGAATCATTTGTTCTTAATTAACCCATACTGATTCTTAGTAATCACCTCTTTTTTTCTAAGTGCTGACAAATGGCCTGTTTCACAATCCATTCTAGAACTTTCCTAGAGAACAGTGTCAGGCTCATTGACTTACCATTTGGAGTATCCATACTTTTTGAACCTCAGAACATTTGCCATCTACATCTCCCCAATTACACCTCTTCAGAAATCATGAACAGTAATACACTAATTCTCTCTATAAGTCACTTCAGTGTTCTAGAAGATTGTTTGCCCAGGCCCGGTGGCTTGAACTCATTGAGGACAGCTTGGTGTTCTCCTATTGTCTTATTTCTCTAGAGTTTCAAGTTCCTATCAACTATTTTTTGTTGTTTACTTAGAATTGAGAAGATCATTTTCCTTGGTAAAGGAAATCATAACAAATAGGCCCATCCGTGCCAAACATGGGTTTTAGTTCTTCTTTAATGTTCTTCTTGCCCCTAATATTTTTTTTAAAACCTTAAAACCATCTTTAGCACTTACCGCACAACTGTTCTTACTGGGTTTTTAGCATTCTTGACCCAGTTATTATAGAACTTTGCAACTCTATTCATTTCCATTTAACTGGATTCACCTCCATTTTATTTGTGCATTCTTGTTGAATCTCCCGTTTTGCCATTTTTTTCCCAGACACTTAACCATTTTCTTTTTCACTTTTTACATAAACTGTGCCTGTTACCGGAATTTAATTTTTGAGAGATTGCCACCCTTCTCGAGCCATACTCCTCTTTGAGAGTGTAAGGATCCTACTCATTGTATCTTTGAATTCTTTGAAAACCACTTTCTTATGTCATTCCCCTTCTTATTTATCACAAAATTGAAAATGGCACAGCTAATGCATACCAGTGCTCCTATCATGACTATTTCTCCATTCATTTCTTCCTTGTTCATGTAACCAGGTCCAAAATGACAATACCCTCTCTTTACTTCAGCTTCCACCAGCAAGAGAAGTCATTGAATACTCTACAAAGTTCTACTGCCGTGCTTTATTGAGGCACAGAGGTGACTTTAGATCTTCAGAGACTGTGTCAAGTGTGGCACAAGCTCTGGCAGATTCTGCTTGGTTGTAAAAGCTTTCAGTGTAGACCTCACAGTAGACTGAGTGTGATATCTGAGATGGTTTATTTATTGGTCATGGAGGCCCATGAACTAAAGAAAAATAAAAAATGATCCTTGATCTTCTGTAAGCTTCTTGCTTCCATGGTGATTATGGTAGATGGGTATAAAAGGCTGCTAAAAATCACACAGTTTTTAGACTGTCTGTAGGTTCTCTAAATGTGAGGTCTCCATCCAATACTACTTAAAGACTGAAACAGTATCAGTATTGAATTTTATATGATAAATGAAGCCAGAAGACAAAATGAAGTTGTAGTTGAATTAAAGAATGACTCATACTAATAGTGATCATAATTAGCATTCATACAACACTTGTAGTTTGTAAAACACTTCACATTTTATTCATTTGATTTTCATAACAATCCTTTGAAATAAGCACTGTTATCCTTATTTTCTGAAAAGGAAACAGTGTGGGAGAAAATAAGTGTATTTTTCCAGGGTCACACATTTAGTAAGTATCTGAGAGAGAATTCAAACTCAGGTCTTCCAGACTCCAGGTCTAGAGCTCTGTCCACTGAACCACCTGAGACAAACAAAAGGAGTTGATTTCATTGTGTATTCAAAAGCAACAGATAAATATATCATGAGACACTTGTTCATAGTAAGTATAAGCAAAAGACCAGAATCAAGAAAGCTGTATTTCATACACCAACATCTCTAGTCAAGGACTAAGGGAGAGAAATTCTACAAAGAATTTGATTAGGTCCTCCAAAAGAAAATCAAAACAAATAATGCCACATGCTTTCATACCAAGTGTCTCCAGTGAAAAAGCAGACCCAGACATGAATGAGTGGGAGGGAGCTGGCTCATTTGAGAAATAAAAGAGGCCAAAATTTTATAAACTATTCAAAAACTATGTAGCATAAATCATTTCTTCAGTGAGAGTCAGGAAGCTACGATTATAGTGAACAATGATCTCTATCTCACACACACACACACACACACACACACACACACACACACACAAAGTAATTGTGTCTTTGAAGACTAACCACTGAGGTGGGAGTCAATAGTATCAGTCCTCTGTGCAAAGGCAAACCATTGATCACTCAAAATCAACAAGTTAGAAGGAAGGCTACAAATGCAAAGAAGACATTGTAAACAATGACAATAGTTTCATCCTGACATATTCCAGTGAGTAACTAAAGCCAAAAAAAGTGAGACAAGGAAAAAGACAAAAATATTAACTTTGATTATTACAGTTACCTATGAAAATTTAATAAGTGTAAAAATGTTTCCACAAGGAGGAGGCAAAAACAGCACAGAAACTGGTGTAGCCAACAAATTCATTTTCTTTGCCAAGCTGAACAAGATGGCAGCTAAGAATAACACAGGAATTCATTTGTAAAACGGTAAGGAAAAGGATGATGGAAAAGCACTATCTCCTTATGAAACAGCAAAAAGTCATGACGTTGAAAACAAGTGTGAAGAAAATGTATAAAATTCAAATTAGCCACAGTCTTCCCAAGAACATTCAAAGATGAAACTGGCAAGACTACAAACAGACCTAAAATGGAACGTGTCTATAATAATTCATTTTCTCAATCAGTGACAAGGGAACCACCACATTGCAACTGTAAAATCCCAGTCTCTGAAGCGCTAAATGAAGAAGTAGAAATAGCAGGCAGAAAGAACAGCTAAACCACACTGAGTTACTTAGACCCCAAAGACTGGTAATGGAAGAGGCAACAAAATCTTGAAAATAATTGAGGAGTCGCTTTACAAGATATTTCAGGGAAGGAAAGATGGCAAAAGAACAAACAACTTTGAATGACATACACTCTAAAATGGGCATCTTGCCTTCCTTTATAAAAAAAAATATATGAAAATGATCTATGCAGGTATTAAGGGCCCCCTTAATGCAAACAAAAAATAGTGCAGACAGGATTATGCTTGAAAGGACAGATCTCATCATTACAGCATTGATTGAAATGAGCACAGAATACAAGAACTCACTGTTTATTGTTTGCAGCTTGCAAAAAAAAGAAGAAAAGCACTCAACTTGAGCTGGTAGAACAAAACACAACCTTAAGAGTTAGAAAGGGACTAACAGAGTCTCTCGAGTATATTTACAATTCATACTAGATTCCCTGACAAATGCAACTAGAAAGATGGCCCTATACAACGAATCTCTGATCAGTCATGGTCAGTGAAGCTTGAACAGAGAGATGAATACTTGTCAAAGTTGTTCCTTGATGTCAGAGAGGATGCTTAAAACAAAGTCCAAATGGAAGAAGGCTTCCCTATAGATGGTGAGATCTTCCACTATGGATGATATGGTGCTAATGAAGTCAGGCCCCAGAACATTAAAGGGTCATTTCCAATGGCATGATGCTCAATAAGATACAAGATTATTCAAAGGAATTGAGACTAATAATCCATTCAGGATAAACTAAATTATGAAAAAAATGCCAATTTTATTTAGTAAGCATGTATTAAAGATCTGGTAAGGCACTGTGTTAGACACTGGGATTAAAAAAAAATCAAGCAAACAAACCATAATTCCTTTCTTTAGCTTACATTTTACTTGGAGATACAATATGTAAACAGAGGTTAAATAGAAAATAATTAAAAGGCAGTGAACAATTAGGGGGATCAGAAAAGGTTGATGCTTAGGATTCTAAAAGGCAAAGATTGGGGCACAAGGGGATTCTATATATGAAGGACAGATTGTCCAAAGGTACAGATGCAGGAGAT
This sequence comes from Pseudochirops corinnae, assembly GCA_028646515.1. NCBI lineage: Eukaryota > Metazoa > Chordata > Mammalia > Diprotodontia > Pseudocheiridae > Pseudochirops > Pseudochirops corinnae. The sequence goes on from CM053591.1 coordinate 136,721,327, forward strand.
GGAATACAAAATTCAGGGAATGAGGAGCTGACCAGTTCAACTGGAGCATAGAGTGTGCAAAGGGGAATACTGTAAAATAGGCTTGAAAGGCAGATTGAGAAGGACTTCAAATGCTGAGTTCAAGAATTTGTATTTTACCCTCAAGGCCTTAAGAAGCCATTTGAAGATTTTTGAGTAAGAGTGTGACCTGGTGAAACTTGCATTTTAGGAAGATTGCTTTGACAACTTTTTAGAGAGGGAAAAGAAGGAAATAGAAAGAGTAATTAGGAGACTTGCAACTGTCTAGGTGAGATGTGATTAGGGAATGAACTAGGGCTGTAACTAGGTGAGGAAAGAGAAAGGAGCAGATGTGAACAATGCTGCAGAGGTTGAATCAACAAGACAGAAGCTGATTAGATATGATGGGTGAAGGTGGGGAAAGAGTAAAAGATGATTGAGGTTAATAGGACACATATACACACATGAATATACATACATATATAGAGAGGGGGAGAGAGGGAGGAAGGGAGGGAGAGAGAGAGAGAGAGAGCATATATATATATAACACGTAAAACTTGAAAAACACCTTACAAATATTATCTTGGTTGATATTCACATCAACCCTGGGCGATAGGTACTATTTTCACACCCATTATATAGATAAAGAAACTGACCTGCCCAGGGCTCACAAAGCTATTAAATATTTGAGGCTGGATTTGAACTTAGGTTTTCCTGACTTCAGCGCTCTATCCACTGTGCCACCAAATTTCAGGATTTCAAACACTCATTATTAGAAGTTTGGCAGTTCCCTCAATGTCCATTCTATGACTTGTTAGATGGTCAATCCATTCAGTAAAAATATCAGTGTAAGGATAAGAAATGCAGGGGGACAATTAAAAAGTCCTAAAATTGAATAGGAGGAAAAGATTTGGAGTAGATTATATTTAGGAAATTAAACAAAAAATTATAAAGTATCTTTTATGATTCAATGCTGCTTCCTACATGCAAAGACAAAGCTTCTTTTCACCAGAAATGTTTTCCTTGCAATACTGTATGGTTATGAATCCTGAAACATCACAATCCCAGAAGAACTACAGTTGTGGATAGATCAAAGGGTAATGGAGAGATGCATGGTATATGAGAGTAAACTATATTATATTTCCTTTTTAAAATTCCTTTTTTTGGATTAAATATCTAATTTTTAAATATTTATTTATTTTTAACATTTGTTTAAAAATAATTTAGTTCAAATTCTTTTTCCCTCTAGCCTCTCCACCACCCATTGAGAAGGCAAGTAATATGATATAAATTATACATATGAAATCATGTAAAATATTTTCATATTAGCAATGTGTCAAAAAACAAGAAAAATTTTAGAAGTTTAAAAATTATACTTTAATTTGCAGAGTTTATCAGTCCTGTCTCTGGAGGGGAAAGCATTTTTATCATGAGTCCTTTAGAATTATCTTTATCAGAGTAGCTAAGTCATTCACAGTAGATCATCCTTACAATATTGCTGTTAATGTGTGCAGTGCTCTCATGATTCTGCTAACTTCAGTTTGCACCGGTTCACACAAGTCTTCCCAGCTTTTTCTGAAACCTTCTGCCTTGTCATTTCTTATAGCACAATAATACTCCATCATAGTCACATATCACAACTCGTCTAGTCATCCCCCATTTGATAAATATCCCCTCAATTTCCAGTTCTTTGCCACCACAAAATGAGATGCTTTAAGTATTTTTGTGCATATTGATAGGACCTTTTCTTTTTCATCTGATCTCTTTGGGATATAGCTCTAAATGGTATTGCTTAGCCAAAACATAGTTTTATAGCCCTTTTGGCATAGTTCCAAATTGTTTTATAGAAAGACGGGATTAGTTCACAACTCCCCCAAGAGTGCATTAATGTCCCAGTTTTACCATATCTTCATACCATACCTTCAACCAATTTTAGCACATCACCTTCAACGTTTACTATTTTCCTTTTCATTAGCCACTTTGATAGGCATGAGGTGGTACCTCAGAGTTGTTTTTATTTGCATTTCTCTATTCAGTAGTGATTTAGAGCTTCTTTTCATGTTATTGTAGATAACTTTAATTTCTTCTTCCGAAATTTTTCTGTTCATATCCTTTCACCATTTCTTGAGAAATGGCTCATATTTTTAGAAATTTGCCTTAGTTCCCTATATATTTGAGAAATGAGGCCTTTATCAGAGAAATTTGCATAAATTTTCACAGTGTCCTATTTTCCTTCTATTTTTGACTGCATTGATATTATTTGTGCAAAAACTTTAAAATTTCGTGTAATCAAAATTATCCATTTTATTTCTTGTGATACTCTCTATGTTTTGTTTGGTCATTTTGGTACAGTAATTATTAAGTTTTCTCTCCTTGATCTATTTGCCAAGACAGTTATTTTTCCAATGAGGTATTTCACATTTTCTTCTATTTTTTTTTGACATTGTTTTTTTTTCTTTGACATTGTTTTATTAT